>JARHVA010004266.1:522500-1122500 GCA_037957365.1 Torreya grandis
ATGAAGATAAATCAAGAAAATCTACTATCTAATAAGACAATGCAAGAAAAACTCAAGGATAAAGAGTGATCTAGGTAAGGGTTTAAATGATTTTTAGGCTCTTATTTATAATTTATCATTCATTTATTAGTTTCATTCCAATGATTTAGATAAATAATGATAGAGTTATAACCATGCATTTATCCCACTAACTCTAGTTTTGAGGGTAAGTTGAGAGTAACCTCACTAGACAAAACACTCCTCTTAGGTGCAACACAAATCAGATAAATAAAAAAGGCTTATTTTTTATTTAAAAAAATATCTTATGATATATTGTGAGGCACATGGGAACTAAATTATATGTTTAGCTCTGTATTATAGATATGAGTATTAGATAAAACCCCTCACACCATTATGTCTATAAACATAATACCACATAGCCATTCATGATAGTAGCTAAGTAATTTTAAAGCCTCTAGGAACACAATTTATAAAACAAGAAAACAAAAAGAAAACAAAATTAAAAAAAAGGTGAAATATATTTTAATAATAAAACAACAAACTTCAATCCAAAGTAGAAATAAAGAGCCTTTGTCTCAGTGTCTATCCAAGGTGACAAGACAAACTTTTTCAGTGTCGAATTACTCTAAAGTCAAAAAAATAAATCATTATGTTTTGAAAAGTATCCAAAGTTGAGGACTATATTATTTTATTGTTAAGAATTAAATAATTAAATTAAAACCCTAATCCAAAATTCAGCAAGTAACAAATAGTGTTCTTACTATAGCTAGTTCACCATAATGTTTACACTATAAGTAATTACTAATCATAATTAACTCTAAATTTAAATGTAAACAATTAAAATTTTATCTATGATGATATATAAGATAAAATACAATAAAATATAGAGATATATAAAATTTATATAATTTATAAATTTAGTAAAAATATAAATTAGGGTTAGAGTTAGAGTTAGATAATTGTCCTTGTAACTAATTTATTTCATATTGTATTAACATTTTTGTGGTTTATAACTATCTAAGAATACCTAAAAAAATAGATGTATTAGAAAACAAAGGCTCATTTTTTGGGATAAGTCTATAATAGGTGGATAGGAGCATAATGTTTTTTTATCTATGTACTACAACTTTATCCTCTCAAACTATGAGTTGGATCTAAAAATCTAGGTTCATTTACCTACATTTGAATGTGATATATTTCTATGTAGACCTTTAATTGATCCCTGTAAGCCCTATAAAATCATAACAATAATCCTACACAATCACACAAAATGAGATCAAATTATAAAGGGGTAAAAATGAGGGAAGTGGGAATGACTGAGCTATCCTTAAAAAACCCATTATTGACTAAGTGCTACCTATATAACCCAGATGGTCTCACACCGATGTAATTATCCCTTTAGGGAAGATCATATGAATGAAATTATTAAAATTGATTATAATTTTTGACAAAGGAAGCACTCAAATTTTATCAAATAATTTTATACTTTGTAAAGTCTATAAAATTATATCAAAATTATAATAGGGATCTTTTCTCAAAAAATATATACTTTTGATATCAAAAAGATAAGTGCCTTGTAAGAGAGTGATAGGTTATTTCGAGTGTGACCCTTGATGTATTTTTATAAAGAGATATTTGTAATGTTTCCACTAATAGACATATTTATATGCATATAAATTTTATTAATAAGTGTGTCATTTTATAAACATAGTTGATAGAATGTGCGAGACAAGTCTATACTTCTGGACAAGTGTGTAGTGCACTCATTTTTAACTAATGTACACTTGTCCTAAAAGGGTAAATGCTTATGAAATAAAAGTAAAAATAAATTATCTACTAAATAGGGATTAATATAATGAAATAGGTAATTTATAGGATTTTTCAATAATTTCAATACTTTGAATGATTTCTTAGATATTTCAAGTTATCAGAATGGATAATTGGTTGTGTAAGTTAAAGATATCAAGGAAACACATTTTTAATCATTTATTGGTTAAATTTTAGTGTCTACATATTTTAGTTAACTAATAATAACTTGAGAGGTTTTTACCCATATAAGGTATGTGGATTTGAAATAATGGTGAATTAGAATAATTTATATACACACAAATCATTTAGGGTTAAGGTAAGTCAAAAATGACATTGTCAAGTAACAAATTTTAGAGTTTAGTGTCTAAAAATTTCCCCCTTTTATTATAATATTGAAATGAAATATAAATACTGGATTAAAAGGATAAATATATGTACCTAAGTGTGTATAACACACTTTTTCTTTTGGGGATATTACAAACATGTAACCTGCTCCAATAAAATATGCAATAAAAATACAGCATTCAATGTCCACAAAATGAAATTTAAAAATGCATAAATTGAAACTTAAAATTTAAGAGAAAAGAAAAAGTACACTTGTATGTGGGTGAACTAGTTGCCCTGTAAATTTTTTGGGATGATGATTCCTTTTTGAAGCATTGAATAATGGTTCCTCTAATTGAACCCTTTGGAGAGTTGGAAGTGATCAATCCATAATTTTGTGTAACTAAGTGATGCAGGAGCATCATCAAGAACTATATAAATTTTAGCTTATTTGGGTTTCTAGGTCATAGATAATTCAATAATAAGCTTAATATTGTTTCATTATATAATTAATTGATCATGTGAGAGTTTGGAAGGTCTGGTAAGGTCATTAGGTGTGCAAAATTTGTCTTTATTGTATGTTTTTAGTTTTCTTACTAAAATTAGGAAGTTTAAAATTTTGAATAGTGTGGGGTGATTTCACATGATTTTAAGGTCTTAGATCAATTATAATGGGTTTTAAAGGTCAAAATATTTGTTATATATGTCATTCAACTATATTTCAATTTTAAACTTGTTCTAGATCCTACCAAGGTGTATTCAACATAGAAGGATGGCTAATATAAGCATGTAGGATAAGTTAGAAGATTGTGGAGAGATATTTGGTCTTGAAACAAGACCAAAATAAGTATAGACATATTTTTATAAGTGATAATGTATGAAACATAAAACCAGGAGCTAATAAAAGTAACAAAGTGAAGGATAAAGTTAGATTTTGCATATTGTTGTTGGGGGGTTTCAGTGATAGTGTACAGGAGTGTTGTAACACTATTTGAAGAATATTTGAAAAAAAGTGAGATTTATGATGATCCTTATGTATATCTCAGATTTATTACATTTTTTAATTAATTTATTATATTACTTAATCCTCTAATGATTGATTATGACTTGCAAAGTCTGAAAACAAGGTTCTATTTAGCATAGTTGGGGAAAGAGAGAATCTTGTAAGTGCTTTTGGAAGTACTAAGTTTGAGGAATATTTTTAAGAATAGGTAAAACATTTTTAAATCATAATACATGTGTAAATAGTCTTTTTTTATCCTTTTAAAGTGATATTTCTCAAAAATATATGCCCTCAGGTTTAAGGCATTCTGAAGTCACAAATTTTATCAAGGTTAACAGTCAAGTATTTAATATTTTGGTTATATTATTAGTTGGTTAAAATTTAATTTTTTTTTGAAAAATAAGGATACAGGTGTTTATTATCCATTCATGTTAAAAATAAATATCATTAGTGGTTTTATCTTTAAATTTCTTTACTTGTTCACTCACTACATGTAATAGACCAAAAACACAATCTAAGGGTATGACAGTCAAGAAGAGAATTATCTATTATTATTATTTTGAGGATGTTAAAACTAGAAAGTGATTGGAATCATAGAGGGGATGTATATAGGTCTTGATTCTATCAATAATAATCACCAAAAGACATTATAATTTTAATTATCCTTGTTTGTTCACTCTCGGCTAGTACACAGTCTGTATACCCTAATCTAAGGTTTTTGAAGACAAAAGTGGTTATATTTCCTAAACTAACTAGACAAAGGAGGTGAAACTTTTTGGAAAGATAAAATAGGGTATTTTTTAGGTTTAAAATTTGTTTCAATATCTAATTCCATCCACACTAAAATATAATGTATAAAATCCAATCTACAGGTTTGTATAGGTAGTTTAAAATTTTATTTACTATGTTGTAGAAAGAATAAAGCCCTAAGAAGATTATATAACTCATTATTGGATTTATAAATAAAATGAGAGAATTATATAACTCTATCAATAAATTATATCATAATATTTTGAGGATAAATCCATTAGTAAATATGTTTATAAGGTTTGAAATAGAAGATAGATTCAAATTATGAGTAGATATGAATAACATAAAAGCATTGTAAGAACCCTAAGGAAGTCATAATAGGTGAGAGTTATGAATTTTATGGAGTAAAATAATCCTATTTAAATCAAGAATAAATAGAATACCTATTTGGCTAGACTTTAAAGAAGTCTACTTGCTTTAGGTGGTATTAGAGCTCAGTTGAAGCTCTTGGGAATACTTGTGCATAAGTGCAAGTTTTATTGAAAGGAAGTTTGAAGTTTATTGAGAGAGCATAAATTTGAGAAAGGTTAAATAAGTCTTATATCCCATTTAGGATTAATAAGGTAAGGACAAAGAGCACATTGAGGCTCAATAAGTAATTCCAAGTTGCAAAATACTTGGAAGAAGTTGTCATCAAATTGGGTGTGAATAACCTAGGGTGAGACATAACAAGACAAGAAAACAAGGTGAAAAAGACTTGTTAAAGGAAAAATAAGTGTAAATATAAATGGAATGACTATAAAGAGAGAAGAACCAAATGATAAAAATAAGTGAGAAGATAAAATAAGAGGATTTTTAAAAATAAATAGATGAGATAAATCAAAACTTAACAAGATTAATTCAAGGTTTGGGATAATCAATTCAAAATCAGGAAAATTAGGGATTCATATTCATAAATATGATTAAATGGACAATCAAGTATATGAAAGAGAGAAGAAATAAGTAAAAATAAATAAAAAATTAGAGAAGACTAATAAGGGTGATAGAACGAAAATTAGAGGGGTAATAAGGCCTCAATATTTTGATTCTAATAATGTATTTGAATGTTTAATTACAGGTATGTAAGTTGATGAAGAGGAGGCCCAATTTGAGGTCTCAAACATTGAAAAGGAAAATGAGGAAAAGTTATTAATGAATCATAAAGAATTAGTTGATTAAGTGAAACTTGAAAAATAAGCTAGTAGTAAAGCATGTGTAGAAGAACCTAATTTGGCAAATTTACCAATTAAAATGTGTGTAGAGAAAGCTAAGTTTATAACTAAGACAAAATTTAAGCAACAAAGTGAAGAATGGATCAACATGAAGATAGTTAGAATCCATGAAAATCATGAGCATCATGTTAGTGTTAAAAGGAAGATGAACATGCCATTAGAGCATGAGAAGATATAAATTTGTTATTCAAAAGGAGTGATGTTAGGAGAAGAAGAAGAACATTCTCAAGAAGAAAAATGTCTGATTGAAGAAATGAGAGAAGGAAGAATACAAGAAGGATAAGTGTTGAAGCAAAAAGTATTTAAAATTATTATATGACCTCAACTTGTTATTTATAATGTTGATTTTGACTATGTGCTTGATGATATGAAGGCATTAAAGAGTGCCTTGAACAAGGAAATATTTGGGTCATTGTATATATTCATTGAAATTAAGCATGAAGATAAAGCACATAATGGAGTGCTTGTGGAGATATTGGAAAAAGAGTTCATTTTGATCAAGAATTTAGAAGATAATAAGGTAAAATAATTAAAATATAAATTTCAAGGTGTAGTACTTGGAGATGTGGTATGAGAAACACATACAATAGTGTTTGGAGTAAGAAATCAGATAGAGATGTAGCATTGAGATGTGTCTAACTTGACACATGATAAATGCAAAGTCTAAAAATAGATTATGGTAACAATTATATTATATTATGAAGAAGAAATAAAAACTAAAAATATATAAATACAATAATATAGTGAAGAATAAAATCTAATATGGAGGTAAATAATGAAGGGATTAGATTGTTTGGAGCTCATAGGGGATAATAAAGACATCAAAATGAAAAAAAAACTAAGATATTAGAGCTCTTAAACCAAAATAATAATGAATGGAATGAGAATAAGAGTATTAAATAATAATATACTAAAGATTTAAATCCCTATCTAAGGATATTATACAGCAAAGAAGATCTAATAATGCCTCTAAAGAGAAGTTACGAGGAAGAAAATAAAGATGCATGAAAGGAGGAAACTAGTGAAGACAAGAAAGAGATATGAGGAAGTGAAGATAATATTAGGCATGAAATTAAACAAATAAAGGTACCAATAAATTGGGAAAAGATAAAAAATAAATTTCATTTGAGTTGGAGCTCAAATTTTCACACTTGGGGAGTATGATGCAGGAGCATCATCAAGAACTATATAAATTTTAGCTTGTTTGGGTTGATAGGTCATAGATAGGTCAAAAATAAGCTTAATATATCTTAATTATATAATTAATTAATCATGTTAGAGTGTGTAAGGTCAGTTAATCTCATTAGGTGTACAATTTTTGTCTTTATTGTATGTTTCTAGTTTTCCTACCAAAACAAGGAAATTCAAAAATTTGAATGGTTTGGAGTGAATTCACGTTATTAGAAGATATTAGATAAATTATAAGGGATATTAAAGTTAAAAATATGTGTTATAAATTTCCTTCAACCATTACTCAAGTTTTAACTTGTTCTAGATCCTACCAAAGTGTATTCAACATAGAAGGAAGGCTAATATAAGCATGTAGGATAAGTTAGAAGATTATGGAGAGATATTTGGTCTTGAAACAAGACAAAACTAAGTATAGGAATATTTTTATAAGTGATAATGTATTAAATATTAAATTTGGAGCTAATAAAAGTAATTAAGTGAATGATAAAGTTAGATTTTTCATATTATTGCAGGGAGGTTGGTGATAGTGTACAAGAGTGTCCTATTACTATTTGAAGAATATTTTAAAAAAAGTGAGATTTAAGATGATCCTTATGTATTTATAATATGTATTACATGTGTAAGTTCATGTTTTAATTACTTTATGATCTTAATTAATCCTCTAATGATTTATTATAACTTGTAAAGTCTATAAACAAGGTTTTGTATAGCATAGTTGGGAAAAGAAAATTTTTTACATACTTTCGGATGTACTAAGTTTGAGGAATATTTTTAAGAATAGGTAAAACATTTTTATATCACAATAAAAGTGTAAATAAAAATTTTTTATCCTTATAAAGTGATATTTCTCAAAAATATGTGCCATTAGGTTTAAGACATTCAAAAGTCACAGATTTTAGCAATGTTAATAGTCAAGTATTTTAACTTTTAGTTATCTTTTTAGTTTTTTAAAATATCAAAAAAATTTGAAAAATAAGGACACGTGTTTATGGTACATTAATTTTAAAATATATATTACTTTTGGTTGGATCTTGAAAATTTTTAAGTTGTTCACTCACTACCTGTAACAGTCCAAAAACATAGTCTAAGGGTATCACATTCAAGAAGAGAATGATCTATTATCAATCTTTTAAGAATTTTAAAACTAGATAGTGATTGTAAGTATATATCGGATGTATATAGGTCCTAATTATATCAATAATAATCACTAAGATACATTATAATTTCAATTATCCTTAGTTTTCACTCTCATCCTATACATCTAGGGTTTTTTAAGACAAAAGTGGTTGTATTTCCTAAACTAACTATCCAAATGAGGTAAAATTTTATGAAACGTTAAATTAAGGCATTTTGTATGGTTTAAATATTAAATCCCATCCAAATTAAAATATATATGCAGCCTACAAGTTTGCATAGGTAGTCTAAAACTCTATTTATTATGTTTTAGAAATAATCAAACCCTAAAATTAGTATATAACTCATTATTGGAGTTGGAAAAAAAGGGAAAGAATTATATAACCCTTTTAATATATGATAGCATAATATTTTTATGATATATCCATTATCAAATATGTTTACAAGGTTGGCAATAGAGGATAGATTCAAATTGTGAGTAGATGTGAATGACATACAAACATTTTCTGAACCCTAATAAAGTCACAAGAAGTGAGATTTTTGAATTTTAATAAGTAAAATAATCATATTTAACTCAAGGAGACATATAAGACCTAGTTGAGTATACCTATAATAATTCTACTTGCATCACTAAGTAGAGGTCATGGGTTGGGAATGAAAATTCCCAACCCCTTAATGGAAAATCAAAGGGAGTAGTGTTAAGGTCATTGAGTGTCATATAAACCTCAATCATAATATCCCATGTAAATAATTTTGATCTAATATTGTAACCCAAATATGGAAGGTAGGATCCACATATTGGGCTCATAAATTCATTCCAATATTTTTTAGGAAACTTAAGTTCAAATGTATTACTCATTTAAACATGAATCAACCACTACATACAAACTTATAGATTCAAGGGTGATCACTTATAGGTACCATGGATTGTGCTTATAAAATATAATTTTTAAAAGTTTGAATGTGAATAAACAATATTTATGCCCCATAATTATTGTTATTATTATAATGTGTATACATGAACCAGCTTCATGCCCTATAATTTGAATTTCTTGGTTCTTATATGATAAAGAATTCCATGCATCTATATGCTCTTTATGTTCTATATCTTAAAAATATAAAAACATGTATCTCATGTCCAATAAAATGAGTCCATGTGCCCCCAAATTTATATGAACATTTGATATCTAAAAAACTTGTAACTCATGGCCTGTAAAATGAGTGCATATGTATGGCACATTCCCCCAAAATATGTTAATTTATGTCCCCGTCCTGATATTTGAACCACTCTAAAATATGTATAATATATGTAAAACCCTATTTATGTACTTATGGAGTCTTAATTATCTATGAAAACCCCACTAATATTCCCCCCTTTTGAGGTGAGGGTTATAACCTACAATTCACTCATGTTAAAAAAATATTTAACTGTATCATGTTATGTATAAAGATATAATCATATAAACATGTGGAGAATATGTCATCATAGTAGTGAACATGTCATCAAATCATGTATGAAACGTACATAATGCAAGGAATATAATTAGCATGTAAAGATTAATATAGAAATTTAGCATGAAATAGGAATCATCACTAATAAAATTATTCAAGAATTCATGATATGGATCGTGGCAATAGAAAAAATGGGGAGGTGCATGATATATATCATTATGCCTAAAAATTTAGAAGTCAAAATAAGCTAAAAAATAAATTACATGTCCATGGTGTACACAATAAATTACATTCAATGGCGCACAATGTCATACATAAAGCCACATAACCACTATAAAGGATAATGAATTCCATGCACAAGGATAAAGATCCACACACAAGGGGTAATAAATGTCACACACATAAGGCTAAGGGGTTGCAACCAAGGGACAATAAATGTCTCACACACAAGGCTAAGGATCCACAAAAAAGGGATAATAAATGTCAAACACATAAGGCCAAAGGGTCATATTCGATAAACAAGCAGTGATTATCTTATTACAAAATGATACTACATTGAAGGAGCATAGAACATATAAGGTAATATAAATCATCTAAATATGTAAATGTCACAAAATAGTAAAATAACATATTCATGTAATGTTGTATAAAGTATGAGAAATAACAAGTAATGTGTAAGCAATAAAGGTAGCTCAACACGGTATATGGAAAGGTCATTGAAAGATATAACCTATAATAGTGTAACTTAAGGAAGAAAATTCCCCAAGCATCAGCATGGCCCCTACGTATTTGAATGGTCTAACATATATGTACCCTTGTATCATGTATGTTTGTGTCCCATGCACATCAATCATGTATACCATGAAATTCATGCGTATATATAAAGGTTATGTGATCTAAAGAACATGTGATAAATAACATATATGAAAAAAGTAACTAGTGATCATGTCATGCTCAAGTCATGATTTTTTATTTTTAGAATATTTTAACATTTTTGTTTTTATTTTTTTAAATTTTTGTATTTTTTGAATATGTGCTCAGGTAATATATTAACTAATTAACCAATATATGGTATGGTCATGTTAGGTCTTATACCATAAATTGGAAGGTTCAACTTTTATAAACAAGTAATGTGATGTACAATTTTATGTGAATTTAAATCAAAATCTAAAAAATGATCTTGTATTATAATATAACCCTCATAATCTATAACCCTCATCATCATTAGTCATAGTGTCATGTGTATGATAAATAGCTTTAAACATATCTTATGAAATTTTTTTTATAATAGGGCAACCATGTACCTATGTTCATTATGGAACACGTTGAACTTTCACTTAATGTAATCTAGTACATGAAGTGAATATCAGTTGTCCTGAGTGTTGAATGACCCTCTGATGTAATGGGAAAACTAGAATATTCATCATCTAGTAAAGTAAACTAATCTCCTCTACATATTCTTCCTAGAATGAAACTAAATAAGTTATGTAATTGACTATGTAAAATTATTTAGGATGGGTGGGGACTTCCTTTATAACATAATCATAAATACATGTAGTAACTAACTCTATAGAGTGATCTTGAATAGGTGTAATAATTATATCTGGAGAATAATGTTGAATATATGTAATAAATTATGATGTTGGAGGAGGAGGAGGAAATTACTATGGTGTAATAGTGTACTCATATAGAATACCTAAAAATTTCACCACATTATTTCCTTGTATATACTTGATACACTAATACACTAAGGATGGTATTGCATAGATCTTGTGTATCTAAGGTGTCCTAAGAACATATTGAGGACTCACGTATTTGGTATGACTAGGAATAGAATAGATATGATTATAGGGCTTATCTCAATAGGTAGCATGAAAAGGGATTATATATTTATCCATCAAAGCCTCTAATTATCTTATTTGTCTCTATTAAATCCTCATGTGTGTATCCAATATAATGTGAAAGTGTCATTATACAACCATTCTCACTTGAAACATTGTCTATCATGATACTATGAATGGGTTAGAAATCCACATAAACTCATAAAAATATGGAATTGAAATCTAAACCATCATTCACAATATCATTATCATAACATGGAATTATTTATCATAGTATGGTTAATGTACCAATAATATTGTCCAAGGGGTGATCATAAGTGGAAGGAGGTTGATGTGTATTGTATGTATAACGCACTTTAGAAGTGTCCTTAGTTTTTAATTCCTATTGATTTGGAAGAGGATTGGAAAATATTTGTAAATTTTTATTTGCTTTAAGATGTGATCTTGAATCCTCTAAGGGTGTACTAGGGTATTTTTTAAGGAATGAGAATTTTTTAGAAGTGTATATTTCTAGGCAAATATTTTTATATTAAAAATTATCCAACATAGTAAAATAAGAAAAAAATTAAGAAAACCATAAAATTTAATACTAATATATGTATATCTTAGTGGATTTACCAATTATATGGACACTTTATATGAAAATTTGGTGAATAGTTTTCAAAAATTTATTCATTGTGAATCTAAAATGTTATAATTTTTCCAAAAAAATATCTAATTAGAAAAAAATAGCCTCTAAAAAATACATTGGGGTGTATTAAGATTAATATAATTATCATAAATAAGATCTTGCATCTTATACCTTAACTTGTAGCATCATTTTGTAGAATGTCCAACACATCAGTGGTAGTCATAATATGCATTATTATCATAACTCTTAGGTAATGGTCATATCATATCAACCTATAGTGATGCAAGGAGAGATATGAGATTGTATTCAATCAACATTTGTAATAACACATGAGGAGGTTGAGGTAATCATGAAAATTAGGTATTTGGTAAGTGTAGATACTAAAATATAATATTATATGATTTACTATTATTATACACTTGATAAATACCATCATGGCTCAACCATTCAGTTCATGACCTTATCATTATTGAAAGGCTCACATTCACCATCACATTATGTTAAATTATTTATCCTATAGTCTGACCCTAACATTTGGATGATATAGATTGCATATAGCTAACACTTTACATAAAACCTAATTTCTATTATGTACCCAAATAATTATAGATCCTTAACATCTTTTTAACCTACTAGATACTAGCATACATATTAGGACACTAGCATCCAAATTAGGACACTAGTGTCAAGAATAATATCCCCAATATGATGTTAGTGTCCATGCCTTCCAAATGATCAAAATTACAACTCTTTTGATATGTATGGGTCATCCTACTTGTTTATCTTAACCCTCCCATGATATTATTTCATGATGTGTGGTTTAAATACAAAAAAATAACATTCAATATCCATCTAGAAAATTTAATCAAGCACCTCTCAATCTCACACTACTCTACTAAAATTCACTTTCATAACTAATTTATACTACACTATTCTTCCCTATTTCCAAATTAGGCATAGAAGCGGTCTTCTTACAAGGCTAAAGCATTCAAAGAGAAACCCATAAGTAGTATCTATCAAGTTACAATCTAGATCATTACATACATTCACATATATCATACTATATAATTTTTCACATAAAAGTCTACATAAGAGGAAGAACTACATCGGTATGAGGTTTTTGTTCAAATTATATGTCTATGTAGGCAACACACATTGACAAAGGGTTCTATGAGGTTAGTTCATCTTCACTTAAGCTAGCTAACCCTTATTTTTTAAGGTGGCATGAAAAACTATAGGATTTAGGGTTTTGATAAATATATTTATTCTAAGAACCTATGTGTTTGATCCAAATTGATAAGCTACAAGTAAAAAATGAAACCTAACATGTGCATGTGGTTGTTCCATCAAAAAGATTGTATCTTAAGCTAGACAGAAGCATCAAAAATAGAATAGAAGCATCAATGGTAGTGTCTAGGATGATTGAGATCTAATTTTTATAATCTAATGAAATCAAGTATGAACATCATTATACCTTCTTCTACACCTATACCTCTCAGATCTACATGCACATCATTGAATAAGTTATTTATTTTTCTCCTTCATATTATAAATTTTAGAATATTATTTGGTAACATTTTATACATTTATTATATTATAAAATTAATCATATTTATTATTATTTTATAAATCTAAATTATTTTAATTGGCATGTTACAGAATAGCTTATTCCAATTTGATTAGGTTATTCATGTACACACAATATTTTTAAACTTTATCATTTATTAATGTTTTCTTTCTTTTAAGAACCTATCAAGCTTCGATCTCTCTTAGTGAATGCCTTAAATGGTGCACTGATAAAGGGGTGGATATATCATTGGTGTTTTGAAATATTGTTGGTCAATTATATCATTACCTAAACCTATTAAAAATCTTGCTTATTCAACTCCCCAAGAAAACAAACCCTGTTTATCCACTTCCCTAATAAATTACCCTTTCAAATACCCCATAACTAATAAAATACCCTTTTTATACTAATTTATCCCAAAACAACACTATTACAAAGGTTAAATTTCATGTTATAGAACTAGGTCAGCCTAATCAACCTAGTTTAAGGCATAATAGTAACTTTTTCCTTAAAATTGGGTCATATTGGCCAACCTTATTGGCTAAAATTTCATAAAGGTTAGGGATTATCCATTTATATAAATACAAGGATAATTTCAATCCAATAAAGAGTATCATTTAGTTTTCACATCATTACAATTCATGATTCTATTAAATCTACATTCGAAGGAGCCATTGCTTAGGGTTTGCCTTGGAGGGAAGATAACTTGTCTTGTGGGAATCCTTGGATGTAAATTATGAGTATTTTATCTTAGAGTTAATTTTTATAGTGTGATCCTTATAAATACATAAAAACCTCTTTAAAATCACTATTTTCCAAGGGAGGGATTGAGACTCGACAGGTTCACCCAAAGTTAAGTATATCTAACTCTTATTATTTCATTTGATAGATAGATATTGTATAAATTCATATGTGTTAAATATATAAATCCTTGGATTTATTATCTAAATTATTAAACTTAATATAGATATAGGGTTTCCATTTCTTTCCATCTTCCACCTTATGTGATCTAGGCCCTCATTTGCTTACCATGATCCCTTGATTTATTTTGTTTATTCAACCATCCCCCTTTATGCCACAAGCTTTGGTGAGCACTAAATTAGTTTTATTTTATGTAATTAGACCTAGAAAGGGTTATTACATAGTATAATTTATGTAGATGCTTTATACCCTCTCTTTTGGTGTTATGTTATAATATAACCCTTGGTTAGGTTTAGCAGATCTAATTTGGTCATGCCCCCAATATAAATAGCATTACAATAGATGTTAACTGATTACCTTATTCACTCTTGGATTTACTAAGATAAGTTGTATATCTATATTAATTTGTTGCATGCATTTTGTTGAACCTAGCATGAATATAACCCTTGCATTTTTTATTTTTTATTTATAGTCAACTAAGTCGCACTAGTCAATCTAGTTTTAACATTTATTTACATATTTAGGATTTGCAATCAACTAGGTCACATTGGTCGACCTAATTTTTTTAAGTATTTATAAGTTTCCTTCTACAGTCAACTAGGTCATATTGATTAACCTAGTCATTTTATCTATTTTCATGTTTCCTTTTGCATTCAACTAAGTCACATTGGTCAACCCAATTTTGTCCTTTGTTTGTAGGGTTTCATCTTCAGTAAACTAGGTCAAATTGGTCGACCTAGTTATTTTTTCCTATTTTATTAATTTTCATTTACAATCAACTTGGTTAGGAAGATCAACCTAATTCCTTTATATAGTGTTTTATTTTCACTTTTTATTAAACTAGATCACACTGGTCAACCTAGTCTTATTTTATTATTTTCATTTTTAGCTTTCTAACAAACTAAGTCAACTTGGTCAACCTTATTTAATCTCTATTTTTTTACTATTTTTTCCTCTAAAGGACTAAATCAAGCTTGAAATACCCAATCATTAATTATATATTCATAATTCTTATTCAACTAACTAAGCTAACCTGGTCAACCTATTTATGTTACTCAAGATCATTCTAACTAGTTTAGTACTTTAATTTTGTCAATTATCTCAGTTTCCATTTCCATTTTTCAAAATTACTCAGTATTTAAAATTTATAATATGTTTTTGATATTTTTTAGTTTTATAAAACTTTATCACACAATCATCTAATTCAACCTGTCTAACTTAGTTTTGTGTCTATTTTCCATGCGAACAAACTAAGTCAACTTGGATGACTTAGTTCTATGTCTATTTTCCCTACCAATAAACTAAGTCAACCTGGCTAACTTAGTTTTGTGTTTATTTTCCATACAAACAAACTAAGTTGACCTAGCTAACTTAATTATGTTTATGTTTTTCCTACCAATAAACTAAGTCAACATAGCCAACCCTATAGGTCATGGTTGACCTAGTAAAAAAATTACTATTTTTCCTTCCAAAATTCAACTAGATCAACTAAGATGACCTAGTATAATTTTAGAAAATTTTTTGTTGACCTAGACAACCCTATATGTCTTGACTGACCTAGTTGTATTTAGACTATTAACCCACTAGGTGGTTGACCTAGTTTGTTTTGGCATGTTTCTCCCCCAAATTATTAGATGGCCAACTTAGTTTTTTTGGCATGTTTTTGCCCTAGTTCAGTATGTGGTCAACTTATTTCAATAAGTGGATGACCTAATTTGTTTTGACTTGTTTTAGCCCAATTCAGTAAATGGCTGACTTAGTTTAATAGGTGGCTGACCTAGTTTGTTTTGGCCTTTTTTGCCTTAGTTTAGTATTTGGTTGACTTAGTTTAGTAGGTGGCCAACCTAGTTATCATTCATAATTATGACTTCTTTTTATCTTCCAATCACTTAAGAACTATGCATAATGAAGGATTTAGATCAGAACCTCACTTATATTATCACTTTAGATGAAACTATTGAATTATTTATTTCATGTATTCCTAATCCCAAAAAAATTACTACATCATGTAACTTAAATTTTGCATCCTAAAGGCAACCACAAAGTAATACAATTGAAGTTAATCACCCTATTCCTCCTCCTACTACCAATGTTTGGAATCCTCCTACATCTAACAATTATACTCCTCCCATTGATACTACGCAACTCCTTGATCAAATAATTCAATAAATGACCAATATACAAATCACTCATAATAATCAAAAGATGCAAATATAATCTCATATATTAAAAATGGCTAGTCAACCACCTCAATTTATCATGACTCAACCACAATCTTAATTTTCTCCCTCCTCTTAAATATGCCAATGGTCATATCATCCCCCAACATCTCATGCATAATAAAATGCTTCAACATATTCAAAATAAACCTTTATCTCCATTCTTTGTATACATAGATATTGGAAACACTTATCTGACTCTTACATATGATAGAACTAAGGACCCTGCTATCTTTCTTAAATATTTTGGTAATATCTATAAATAATGGGTCCAAACTAACACCTTTTCTACCACCAAGATCATATCCAAAAAATTTATCAGTAATGCACTTGAAGGGTACAATAAACTTCCTATGCATTCCATTACACAACTAAAGTATTTAGTCAATGCCCTAGTGAATGAATTTCAACAGAATAACCTTCCTAAAAATAACCTTAATCATTTCATCAATGTTAAACAACTTCTAAATGAATCTACTCATACTTTCATCAATGATGTAAATATGTATCTTACAAATTGGACCATAACATGAGTGATGATAATATTTTAAAACTATTTCTTATTTCTCTTAAAGCTCCTCTTCAATATAAAGTTTGGATGTTTTCCCCTAAAAACTTGAAAAGAAGTATTAGACCAAGTAAAAAGGTATTACTTTATTATGTGTCAATTTGAATCACCTCAAGCACTACTAAGGAATCTCTCCAATAATTTTCTCATAATATTGATTAATCTAAGCCTCCCCAACATCAAAAATGAGCATCTAATTCAACCAATTTTAACTCAACTCACCCTCCCTTGATTCTAGAAGAACTTAAGAATAAATTTCCACCCTTTAAACCCGTGAGATTTTATCCTTTCAAACCTCCTCCCAAATTTTATAATCCCAAAGTAATTATTGGTGGAATGATATAATAGGATATTCTTATGATACTTATTGTGATCTTCACCAATTCCTTTGTACCTTCTTTTTTAGTCCACATTTTAATCTTGATACTCTTACACAACAATGTCATCAAGACTATCTTCAATCCTCACAAGCCCAATCTAAAGAATCTCAATCAAATCAACATCAATTACCCCATACCTCCATCTCATACACTAATGTTGTCCAAACAATAATTGATCCTTATTCATACACCAATAAGAAAAGGATAACTAACATAAACAACTTCAAATGGGTGGTTTCATAATTCAAATTTCCACCACTTAGGTCACACAAACCCAAGGAGCACCTCATTTAAATGCCTACTCCAAAGTGAATCATAAATGGTTCTTATTTATCTTACATAACTATTTATACCTCTTATACAATTTATACATCAATTTCAACATCCTTAAAATCTAACATATCAACACATTTGCCTATCTCCAACTGCTCTTGCTATCCCAATGCAGTTCATTATAATTATTCAATTTCACCTCACTTTATATCACATGTTGAGGAATATTGTGATGCCCATCCACATATCACTTCAGGAATTTTAGCATTTTACAATGCCCATCCCTACATCAAATTACCCTTTGGGGCATCCTATAATGCCCACTCTTTTTCTAATTTACATAATAACAAATAAATTCAACTTCAAGAAACCTTATAAGACACATAGGCTTGTATTTCACATGCTCATATTTGATATAGACATTATCATAAATTTTGATCATTATTTTTGTCTCATATTTCTTTGTTTTTGTGTGTTATATTTCATTTAGTGTCATTTCAATTACATCATTTTTTCCTTTGGTTTATTTAGTTTTATTTCACTTTACTTACACCATTTTTTCCTTCGGGTTATTTTTTTTATTTAACTTTACTTACACCATTGTTTCATTTTTGGTTTTTTGGTTTTTTGGTTTTATATCACATTACTTTCAACATTTATTTCCCTTGTGATTCCCAAGTAACACCTTCAAGTTTTTCACTTTAATCATTATTATTTCTTACATTTTAATCATTTTTACCTTAGTATCTTTATGATTATTTGACCCTTATTTACTTCCCCCTTTCTTTGGATGACCATTTGCCTTCACCCTAGTTTGGGATGACTACTACTTTCATTAGTGATTGTGTTATATCCCTTGTAGGTTAGAACAACTTCTTAATGGCATGACTATCCTATCATAGCCCCATCCTTTTCATAGCATGATTTTACCTCCTTGTGATTAGTTATGAGCATATTCATCATTGTATCACATATCATATGGATAGATCTCTCATGATCCTCATCTTTCCCTTGTTTCCTTTCATTTGAGGCACACATAGGTCAGTTTTGAGATTTCCCACTTATTTGTGGGCAAGTCTAGGAGTCTTTAAACACCATGGTCTTTAGGTCCTTTTCTCTAGTGACCAAATGTAAGGTCTCTTGTGTTCATCATATATTTCACTCATGATTGGTTCTATAAATCCATATGGAAGAGGAAAATATAAAAATCCAAAAGATTTAAAATCCAAATCATAAAAGAAATAAAAGACAATAATCAAAAGGCAAAAATAATCTTAAAAACTAAATCACATCAAAAGATGTGATATTTGGCATATCCCATATCTTAATCAAATCTCAAACTCCATAGTTGGACTCATGATAGAGATTAGGTCCATTAACGTGTGGTAGGCCAATAGAATAGGGTATGAGGTCTCATTATAACATATATTATCTAGTTTCACCTACTTTCTCACACAAGCACCCAATCTTTGTAGCAAACTGATAGTTTTATAAGGAGTCCTAAAGAATGGGGAACACATTGTGGGAAGGTAGGATTCATTATAATTTTCATGCATAGAGCCTTCATGGGATGATTTTTGTCTTATTAACCCAAACTTTGTGTTCATTAGTCAGAGTGTCCTAAGTCCTTGATATCAATATTTTTTAGCCTTTCCCACTTGTTTAGGGTGTCTTATTCCTACTAAGTATCTTCACATCACCCATGTGATGCCTCACATTCATTATTTTCATCACATTATTCCCATTACTATTTTTAGATGAGCACATATAACTATTTATTTGTCATGGTTTATAGTTTGTGAGTTGCATTGTAATACGTTAGATAGGACCAAGTTTTCCTCACACCCATTCCTTCACATTTGCTCACCACACCATCTTATTAGCATACTATTCATGTCATTAGGTGGTTTTGTTTTCATACATCACATTTTAGAGCAAGCACTAAGTTTGAGTCATCATCCTTTAGAGATTTTGATTTCCATCTATCCACCGTGTTCTTATTTTATTTTTGTGGACTTTACTTATCTTACATAGGAAATTTTACATGCTGACATGTTTTTATTTATGTTTGACTTGACATTCTTGTATTACATTTTGATTTACAATCTCATTTTCATTCATTTATGCCTTCTTCATGATTTCTTTATAGGTTTATCTTAAATTTTGTTTTACATTCTCATGTTTAAGTCATTTATGTTTTCTTCACACCTCATTTGACATGCTTATCTTACATGACATATATTAATTTACTTATCTCAATTTTATTTTGATTACATTGATATTTCACTTAATTATAATGTTTTACATGCTTTTTCACCTGATTTAGTGTGTTATACATTAATTTTCATCATTTTGTCATTTACATGCTTGGTCTTTTGGTTTTATCTTAACCTTTATGATCCCAGCTTGCTAATTTTCTAAGTAATTTAATCAATTTTGAGGTTTATTCATTGTTACTTTTCGAATCTTACATACGCACACAATTTTTTTATTGTTAGTTTTGTATCCTTAGAGTTTATCAAATGTAGATACTACACCCTCCACAATCAAGACTATGATATTTGTATGCGATCATTCATCAAAAAGGTAAGTCAAGTTATATATATGGTACTATTAGTTAATTTCATTTCATTACAGAATTAATTTCATTATTTCTTTTTTTAGTTAGCTCATTTTTATGTTTTTCTATGTTATTTTTTTAATTACCTTACCATGTTACACTTTCATGACATGTGATGAGCTTAAATTAGGGCATATGTATACACACAATATTTTTAAATTTCATCATTTATTGATGCTTTCTCACTTGTAGGAACTTATTGATTTTAAATCTCTCTAAGTGCATGCCTTAAAGGGTGCACTTGGAAATAGGTGGGTAGATCAATAGTGCTTCATAATATTTTTGGTCAACTCGATAATTACCTAAACCCATTATAAATATTGCTTATCCAACTCTAAAAGTAAAAAAAGCCCATTTATCCACTTTCATAAAAATTACCCTTTAAAATAGCCCCTAACTAATTAAATTCCCTCTTTTATATTAATTTAACCTGGGTCAACATTTTTATAAATGTTAAAGTGCACGTTATAGAACTAGGTCGACATGGCTGACCTAGTTCTAGGCTTAGCAATAACTTTTTCCTTAAAATTGGGTCATGTTGGCTGACATTTTTAGCTAAAATTATGGAAGGGTAAGGACTTATCCATTTCTATAAATACAAGGCTCATTTCAATCCAATAAAGAGGAACATTTAGTTTTCACATCATTACAGTTTGTAATTCTACTAAATTTGCCTTTAAAGGAGCCATTGCTTAAGGTTTACCTTAGATAGAAGATAACTTTTCTTGTGAGAATTATTGGATGAAAATTAGGGGTATTTTATCCTAGAGATGATTTCTATAGTGTGATCCTTAAAAATCCACAACCTTCTTTCAAAATAATATTGGCCAAGGAGAGATTGAGACTCGACTGGTTCACCCAAAGGTAAGTATTTCTAACTCTTGTTATTTCATTGCATAGATAGATATTATATAAATTAATATTTTTTAAATGTATAACTCCTTGGTTAGATTATCTCTATGATTAAACTTAGTATATATAGGGCTTTATTTACTTTCCATCCTCCACTTTACGTGATCTAAGCCCCCATTTGCCTACCATGATCCCTTGATTTGCTTTATTTATTTAACCATCACCTTTGTGCCATAAGCTTTGATGAGTACTAGATTAATTTTATTTTATGTGCTTAGACCTAGATAGGGTAATTGCATAGTATCATTTGCCTAGAGGCTTTGGAACCCTCTCCTTTGGTGTAGTGTGGTAAGAGATCCCTTGGTTAGGTTTAGTGGATCCAATTTGGTCATGTCCCCAATATAAATATTATTGCAATAGATTTTAGTTAATTACCTTATCTAATCTTGGATTTACTAACTAAGATAAGAAGTAGATCTATCTTAATTTTTTGTATATGATTCCCCTTAACCCTTAATTCCAAAAGGGGTTAAACATTTGGTGAGCCCAACATTTGAGTCTCTTTTATGAAAAACCCTAGTTTGCCTTAGGGTATTTATTGTTTATAAATTGCTAAAATCTAAAAATCATATTTACATTAATTATAAAGGATCCAACCATGTTTAATATGAATACATCTAGTAGTTAATTCATTCTACATTTTATGTTGGTAGTAATTAATTTATATATTCCATACATTATTAAATCAATCAATGATACATTCCAGAGAAATAAACAAATTGGTAAAAATAAAGAGAGTGATTTAATAAAATATAAAAATATAATCTTTATTTACAATTATTATTATATAATATTTAACCCTTGTCCATCTTCAATATGCACTAATGTGTGTGATCCCATCCTTTTTCTCATATGTCTTATTCAAGTGACAGCTACCATCCCTCTCCTATTATTCTCTAATGGCTTATCTTAGATTTTTTGGTCCATGTTGTCACTACACGAAAAGGAAAGGGTGCCCAACCTATTTATCCACATGTTCATACACAACAAGTTCTTCCTAAGCCTAAACTAGTAATAAAATATAAGGGATATGATATTTCCAAATAGTTAAGCAATATACATGCTAAGATCTCAATCCTTGAGATTTTGAAATAGTCAAATAATTATAAGGATATATTATATGAAGCCTTACACAAAACCCAAGTACCAAGTGACTTAGAGTCAGCTTATTTTTTAGATATTATGCAAGATATCAAAAATAATGCAAATCTCATCACTTTTAACTGTAGATATTTACCCTAAAAGTATATTATTAATCAAGATATACCTTTATATATACAAGTCAATATTTATGATAAAGAAATCAAAAGAGTGTTAATTGATAATGGATCAAGTCTAAACATTTACATCACATAATTCTTAGAAACTCTAGGTATCAACAATTATCTTATTCAAAAATCAAACATCCATATCATAGGATTTGATAATTCATACAACCCATCAATTGGTCAAAATACATTAGATGTGACATTGGGATCAAATACATTACAACCTACATTCCAACTAATGTCTCAATCATTGTATTATAACTTAATTTAAGGTAGACCTTGGATACATATTATATAAGTTATGGCATCTACATTACATTGATGTGTAAAATTCATACATGATCGAGAATTTAAGTAATACCTATAGATGATGACCCCTCCAAAATATTTTAAAATTTACACTTCGACATGGAAGGGGTTCTTCAAATGATACCACCCAAGTAATTTATTCCACTCGATAATATATCAACTTATGATATGGGTGAGTCAATCAAGGTAGTGCATTCATCTCGAGATGTTTATAAGGCACTAACATTTGAGGTGTACACAGATACACATAAGGAATAGTAAAATGAATAAAATGACAAAGAAATAAAGAAAAATCATTTGTAAAAGGAACTAATGACAAGTACACAACAATAAAATCAGACATTTATGCTTCCTTTATTGGTAAATTTTGAACAATAATATGGTAAGATTTCATATTATTATGACATCAATGATGATATTCCTACTGATATGACAAATTAATAATTGTGCAAAATCAGTTTTGATTAACTTGAGCATCTCTCACATAATCTATTCACACCTACAGGCCCTGACACATATAATATCAATCCACTGCTAGAGGATACATGATCAAATACAAATAAATCCAAGGCAAAGCTAGCAGATGAACATGTGAATGCTTTTTATACAATCCATACATATTGTATAAATCCTTTAAGCCAACCTTACAAGGGACAAATGTAGATACATCATGTTAATAACGTGGATTCTTCATATAGTTCACCACAATAAATTTTATAAATCATAATAAAACAAGATACTCTTCACATAATACTTTGTATTTTATTTGAACATAAGTTGATATCTTTACCTCTTAATAGGTATAGGTCAGGAAGTAAGCTACTACATATAGAAGGATCACCATATTGTGATTATCATCAGATAACAAGGCAAGATATGGATCATTGTGATGAACTATAGAAACAAATTAAAAAGTACAAAAATTAAGGAATTATATAGATTATGCAAGAACAAAAACAAAGACTTTATATCTCCAAAAATTATAAGGTTAAATTTACAATGGGGCATACTTGAAAACATCCATGACAAGAATGTTTAATTATTATTGTAAATAATGATGGGGATTTTTATGAACATCTCAAGATTGATGTAAATAATTTGGAAATAGTTTGCATCAATACAAATCTATGATAGATAAGACATGATATACATGAGTTACAACATTATCCACTCTTTCCAAAATCTCTTTGGTACATTATATTACCCATCGCATGTGGACCAAAAGTAGTTGGTACCCCCATATGGGCAATGAATCAAACATCACATTTGACCTTTCATTTTTGGTAACATTGGTTGATCGGTATGAAGGAAAGTGGACATTACTAATATGTGCCTAATTTTTCAATTTGAAGACAACAAAATTCACATTCCATATGGTGGATATAGTGATATACTAATAGTAATAGATTCTGGTAGCAAACTACTAGAATATATCAAATAAGTGACAATGACTCAACATAAAAAAATTTGGCAATCAAAGCCACCATACAGTCATGTACCTCCTAAGTGTGAGGACTTATGGGACTAGTCATTTTTACCCTAAAATTGAAAAAATCAAAAAAATAAAGAAATACAAAAACATTCAAATAATTCAATAAATATAAAAAATGTTTAGAATTTACACATTTACTATCTCTTGCATATATGATGTTTACTTTATGTTAGTATATAACATATAATTCCCCTTATATACACACACATATTTTTCTAGGTACTTGAATATGATATAGGCATACACTGGATACATGATACATGAGCATATAGATGTTGGACCTTTTCTCCACCCACATGACACACTACATTAGGGTAATTTGTTTCATTGATCATGATTGATACATGTTATATTATTTTATGACCAATTTACATTATCATGTTGTGTTTATCTACTAATGCTGACACATGTCTATATTCATTTTTACATCTTACACATTGTGCTATATTAAATATGTGTACAGGACATTTTTCTAACCCATGTATGCAATAACTAATATGATATGATTATTTTGGTTGCTTATATTTCACTTATTCATCATATCACAAGGATTACTACAAGACATTTTTCTAACCCATGTATGCATTAACTAATATGATATGATTATTTTGGTTGCTTATATTTCACTTATTCATCATATCACAAGGATTACATGAGTGTACTTCTTGTTTGCTACCTTATTTTGACTATAGAACATTTGAACATGTTCATTTTTTGTTGGCCATAGTACCACTGAGTGTTTTTTATTTGTTGTGCAGACATTTGAACATGTCCTCCCCTTGAGTGTGTGGCATTTGAATATGCCCCTTTTTTATAGTCCCTTAGACGCATTTTGATTGACATTGAGTGTTTTTGTGTGTGCATTTGATTGTTTGTTGAGCTTGTGCTTGTTACTTTTAAATGTTTCCATGATCCATATCATGAATTTTATGGATTGTGATTGTATACTGTGAGCTTCATTGATACATCTACTTAGACATGATACCATTATATGATGTTTTACTACATTATTGATATAAATATGGCGTGTTTATCTTATACTTTTGAGATAAGGTGACTACCATATTGCATTCCACTCAATTTAAAATGGGGGGAATATAAGTGGGTGCATGTCATAGAGACATAAGTCCACACACACATAGTTGGAAAAATTGGTACAATTGATACAGTTTAAATGATTCACATATACACTTAAATATTATGCAATTTAGCATTTATTTTTACAAATTTGGGATAAAATGTTTTAGATTTGTGATAGGTATTATACATAGTTCAAATAATATAGGTTATATTTTGATAGATACTTCAACTTAAGACACATTATAAGTGAATTTGTCATGAAAATGCACACAATCATAGATACATATTGATATTATACATTATTTTCATCAGATTTAATGAGGGAGCATGAACAGGGTTCATTCCTTTCTCACCAAACATTGACACACCAACCTTTTAAGAACACACCAATTTAGCATTTATTTTTATGTAGCAATTGGATACCTTGAGTAGTGAAGTCAAGAATCAACAACCTTGATGGCCTTTTTTCTACTCTCCTTTTTAGTTTCATATGGTTACACCTCTTTATCTTGGCTAGATCGGCTAGATTAGCTAGATTATGTATACACTTGAGTTGTGTGATTAAGATTTAGTGTTCTTGGTAGCCTTAGCATATCTTTCCCTTGCACCGATTGGGGTCATGATCACCCTATAATTCCCTATTCACATATCCAAGGTTCAATTTTCAACCACTCTCTTCAATGCTTCAACAAGCAATCATCATCACTAAATCAAAGTACAAAGGGGAAACATGGTTGCATCAACACATGCGTACTCATTCCTTTCTCTCTTTACTTTTAGGCATTTCAATTCTTTGATTTTTATATTATATGCACTAATTAAAATATAACATGATTTTTTGGGGGGTGACGTACAAACAAAAAACTCAAATAGGGCTCAAGTGAAATGTCAAGCCCAAAAACTGACATAACAAAACAAGCCTATTTTTTAATGTAAGAAGCACATTATACACAACTATAATAATCATATGGAAATGAGGAAAACATAAGTTTATACACATTCACAATGAAATTTTTGGGTCCCACTTGCCCTAAATGGCCTACAAGATTACACGCAAGCCTACAGCTCACTAAGTTGTTCTAGTAGGCCCCACGGTCCTAGTGAAAAATAATAATAAACATGAAAATAAAACAAGGTGGGTATGATTAACTGTTATAGAGTTAATTTTTCACCCTTGGAGAGGGTTATTCAATCTCTCTCCAACTAAGCTAAAATATTGGGACAAACCCAGGCTGTGGGTATCTTGTGATGGGATTGAACCTTTAGAGAAGGTCAGTTTCCTCTTAATGCTCACCTAAAACTAATGTTAAACTAATGATTCATAGGGAAAAGGGGTAGAAAAATGATAAGGGATCCTAAGAAAGCTAAAAGTGTGATACACCAAAGTTAAATGGACACTCACATAAGCTTGAACATGTATTGTATTAGAAAAAGATAACTATGGCTTACTCAATCTCACAATCCCACTAGTTACATAAATATTTCATAGAAGAGGTTACAATTAGAACACTAATCTACACCTACAAGTTATTTTGAAAAAACCTTCAAGGAGACAAGTAGAAGGACAACAAACTAGGAATAATCTCCTTCACAAATTTACCATACAAAAGCATACTAAACACTAATTAAAGATAAGAGATAGGTAAAGAGTTTATCTTATTACTTCAAAAGGTAGTTTTTACAATATTTTGATAGGGTTTAACCATATCAAATAAGCACACTTTTTCAAGAGTCTCGATGAGTATCCTTATCCCAGAAAATAAAATGCTAAATTCTAAGCTAAGAATCCCTTCAATGGGAATGAGACTAGGATATATAGGAGGAGAGAGAGAGAGAGAGAGAGAAAAAAGAAAGGATGTGGGAGCATGCCATCAAAAAAAACTCTTTATCATGGGTAATTAATTGAACCTAAGCCACCACCTTACTCTTTATCCAATGAAAACCTTGTCACTTTTTTGATTAATCAGGACATTACCCATGGTTTGTTAAGTGAAAAAGTCCCCAAAGGTTCCAAGGATACATTGAATGTTCCTAGTTCAATTCCCAACACTAGACATTTTCTTTGATCATTCATGTTATCTCGCGCTTGAAGATAAAACCTCATACTCATGGATCTAACTAAATCATGGCTTCATGATTTCTAGGTAGCTACTTGTCAAGACTATGGCCATGTTAAAGGATGAAAACCCTTTGCATTAGTCACCTATCTACTCTACTTTCATAGCTAGATCATATGTCTATCCTATAGTTAGAAAATCAATCTAAGTTCATTGGTTTTCCTATTATTTTCCATGCTCTACTTAACATTTGGTCCCATTTAGCCATCAACATGCCCCCCTCTAATCTATATTAGGTATAAAAGGCTTGATCTATCCTTGCAGAGTGTTGCTATCAATATTTGGTCCCTATTATTTATATTGGTTCAACTTAGGCTGAGCTAAAACTTAGTTAAATGTATTTTCTACCATCTCGGGTCCATTCTTTTACTTTTTTTTATTTGAACTAGCCCATTGGCCCTAGTCAAAAATGTCCCAGCTCAATCCTTTATTTATTTGCTATCAAAAATGACTCAAGTTATTAACCTTTTGACTTAGTTCACTCTATTGATCCTTCTTTGATGGGTTGAATGCATTTTGTTAGATATTATACCCAAGTTAGCATGTTGTTAACACTTATCACCCATGCATTTGTTCTTTGGATCTTATCATAAGTCTATTTGCTCTCATAGTTATGCCATGTGGTTGCCTCTAAGCCCCTTGACCTTGTGATTTTATCTTGCACTATTAGATCTAAATCCATGATTAAACATTAGCCATTGATTTACCTGGGCCCATTTTCCTATCATTGAATGCACACCATTGGATCTTGGCTTGATGAACCCACACTTTAGGATCTTACCATTTGAATTCTAATTGTTATTTCACGGGGCTTAATATTGGCATCCACGTAACCATCACTGGGATATTTTAACTTTCATGGTTATTCATTGGGGCTTGAACTTTGACATCTATCTGAATGTATTTGACATCCATGTGACTGTCACTACTTATTTGAAAACCAATGATCATCTTCTATGCTTGAATTTGACACTTGTGGGGCTGTCTTAGGATTTTTAAAATCAAATGGCTATTTACTATTGCCTAAAATTTATGTTTACAGTACTATTTGGATCATAAATTCTACAGTCTATTTCCTTTGAACCTTCTACTAGATATTTGTTTCGGGCTTTGTGTCTCAGCGACTTTCTCCAAAAGAATTTGTTTGCCTTATCTTTGCCTTGAAAAAAAATTTGTAGATAAAATGTCCAAAATAATTCATGTCTTCAGGATCTCTGTCTTGGACAAAATGTCCAAAATAAATCATCCTTAGTCTTTTTCCTCGGAACAAAAACTCTCAAATAATTCATGTCTTCGAGAAAATTATCCCAGACAATTTTCTCGAAGGAATTATGTCCTTAGAATTACCTTTTAGCCTTTTTGAAATATCCCTTTGCTCTTTTGAAACTCCCTTCAAATATTTTTCATTGATCCACTTCCCCAAATAAATGCCCTTCATAACTTTTGCATTAGACCCTTTGGCAAAGAAAATTACCCTTCAAAAAAAGTGTTTGGTACACTTTCTCAAGAAAAGACCCTTTGGAAAAAGTGTTTGGGACACTTTGCTGCAAAAAAAACCTTTCAAGAAAATATATAAGATATTTTGTTGAAAAAGTGCCCTTCAAGAATTTTGTATCAGACCACTGTCCTATAGAAATACCCTTCAAAAATTTTGTCAAATATTTTCCCCGAAAGAATTATACCTTTGGGAAAATTGTGCAAATAATTTTCATCTAACACTTAGCTTGAGAAATATCCTTTAAGATTTTTGAATGGACCACTTTGGCTAAAAAAAGACCCTTCGAGATTTTTTTTTGGTACACTTTCGAAGTGAATGATCCTTTAAGATTTTTATTTCAAACAAAATGTCCAAAACAATTCCCAAAACTTAGCCCAAAATCCCTGAAACAAATCTCCTAAAATAAATAACACTTAGACAAATAAAAAGGTCAAAAATAATTGAACCTATAAAAAGGAAAGCCTAAAATATTTTGTAAGGATTTACCTGAAAAGGTTTGACGCTTATATTTTCTTCTTAGACTCCTCCAAACTTATGCTTGAACTATAGCTTGATCTTTGAAGGCTTGAACATTATGAAAATCTATTCAGATACCTACTCTTTGAAACTATAGACTTATCCCTTTAGAAATTGGCAAAATACACTTTTAAGCAAACTTAAAGTGTTTCAAAATATTGAACTCTATATGATCCCTTTGGTCAACAATATTTCATCTAGAAATCTTGTCCAAGCTTTGATCCATACTTGATCCTCAGGGAACTTGTTGAGGTCAGCATACCCCTATTTTTTAAAATTGGGACCTTGAGATGTTTTAAAGCTTAACCCTAAAAACAAGGCCTATTTTGATCATTATCAGAATTTAAAGATCATCCACTTTGATAAGATTAGCTTACTGAATCATATTTTGATTTAAGCTTGAATAGCATATCTAATAATTGGTCTTCTTGTCTTTAAGATATAGGTTTCATGGAGCCTTAGCTGGTAGATTCATGTTCTAAAATGCTGGCATAAACCCTTGGTTCAGTTTGAATTTGAATTTAGTGGGAGGAAATTAGTGGGAATACTTTGAAATATGTTTTGGACTTAAGCCTAATTTTTATGTTAAGGCTTGATCATGATTTTTAAAACAACCAAAACTTAACTTAAAATTTATGCTTGGTTCATTTTTGTTTTCCTATTATTTGCCTTTATTTTTAACATGATTCTTTTATGTCTAGTAGGTTCCCTTTATTTAAGCATGATCCTCTTTATCTTAGATCTAGCCTCAAGCCATAATCCTAAGGCCCCGTTCATGTTTATTAACATGAATGAGACCTTAGTCTTAACTCTTTAGCCTAATTTTTTATCTCCCAAGCCTAATATTCATATTTATAGGATCCTCTTATGTTTCAATCATGGTTCCCTTTATTATTTCCTACTTAGCCTAATGCTTTAATGTTAAGGCCTCATTTTTATTTATTAATACAAATGAAACCTTAGTCTAAATGACTTAGCCTAAGTTTTATTTCATCTTGAGTCTAACTTAAATATCATACATCTTGTAGGATCCATCGATCCACCTTTCATTGTGACCTTTAATCAAACGGCATGAAGAATACCAATAGAATCCAGCACTAAGCCTTTCTGACCAATTATGTTCGAACACTCAAATCATGATCAATGGTTCTCAAGTCATCACAGACCAAAGATCAGATGGAGCAAAGACATCATTGAAAAGTCAAAGCCCCAGAGAGCCCATAGAGTTGCCATGTGACACTCCTATATTCAAAGATTAAAATCAAATGGTCCTACATGTTATAAGGGACTAATCATCTGTAAGCTCTTGGATCATGATTGGATAGCTCTCTCTTCATTACAATTTTCAATCCAATGGAGTGAATTAAGTTTGAGATCCTAGGAAGCCCTACAGAGTCTCCAAGTGGCACTCTCACATTAGGACATAGGAGTTTGATGAGCTTGAAATTGACATTTTCACAACCATAATTTGATGTTCATGAGGATGTATTTGATGTTTATAAAACCATAAACTTTACTCCCATAAAAACTAAGAGCTTCATGAGCCTAAATTTGACATTCGTGTGACCATTATTTGACATCTATGAGGATGTATTTGACATCTATGAGGCTGTCAAATTTAATCTAATAAATTATTTTGCTCGGGACTAAGATAGAATCCAAAATGTTGCTAAAAGGCCTATAAATTACTTTGTAGATGATAGGAAACCTTTAGAGGATGTTTAAACACTTGAAATCTTTGGAATATAAATGTTTGAAATGGTCTTATAAGTCTAAATATTTGTAGAAATGGATTTAGTCTAAGCCTATACCCTAAGGTTCCCTTTGCATTTGTTTGAATGTCATGAACCTTAAGCTAGAGACTCATAATAAATCTTGTTTTAAAAGGGTCTTTGTAACATGAAGCTTAGCCCAAATGCTTTTAACCAAAGATATTTATTATGTTTATTGATATAATAAATCCCTATGTAAAAATTTAGCATTTTGTCCTTATATCATTTTCCCCCTTGGGCATGTTCTATGTGTTTAACATAAGTATTTTGGCCATGGTCCCCTTGTGTATAATTCCCAAAAAACTTAGGTTTAAACAATTCAGCCTAAAGTTTAATTCATGCTTAAAAAACATAGAATGAACCTTAGCCTAAAATTTTTTAACCTAAGTCCCCACCTAAGTCCTTTGATTTAAAAATTAGCATAAAATTTTTTAATCTAAGTTTGTTTATGTTAGATAATATGAAATAGACTTAGGTAAAATCATTTTATCTTAAGTTCCTTTTATATGTATGCATTGACTTAAGGCCCATGCATCTTTGTAGATCCTATGATTCATACTTTTTCATGGAAGGATGATCCAACAGCATGAAGATGTTGATGACTTTTCAATAGAACTTTGAGAGCCCATAGGCTTGATGCATGGAAAACATGCATTCAAAGAGTGACCGACAAAGGTGCTAGAGCTCAAAAGGCCCATGGAGGTGCCAAGTCGCATGACCATGGGGATCAATATTTAAAATTACCAACTACAAAGAAGGGTCTAGATCATGATCAATGGTTTGCATTGATCCTTTGATCTTGAACCAATAGTGTGAAGTAAAAAGGCATTTTTTTAAATTTCAATGGCTAGTGCTTCAAAGGCATTTATGAAAACTATCATGAAAGGTTCCATATTGATGCCACATAAACACCATGCAAGTAAAAAATGATAAAAGAGAAGATCTTGTGTGCCTAATATCACAAATGTATAAATATAAAGGTCTAAATCAAATTTGAAGCACATATGAGTCAAAATCCAAATGAGATACCACCATTAAATCTTCAAAGCCCTAAACCTTGCATAAAAGTGACCCTAAGCGAACTCAGTTGATTACAGTAAATCTAAGAGAAGCTTAATTGTGTTTTGAGCACAAAAGAGTTAGCATAGAGACCATATGCAATCCAATTTTAAATAATTTGAAAGTGAAAAAGCCATGGTAGCTCAAAGGGAGAAATTAAGAGACAATATGGAGTTATACCTATCAACAAACAATGAAGGAAAGGTTTTCATATATACTAAGCTAGATGTCACAGTAGTTAACAATGGAAATAAGAATTAGTCTAAGATCTTATGGACCATAGAGGAGATAAATCCCATCACCAAAAAAGAGAAAAGGATTATCATATTTAATAGGAAATACTATGACCTAGTCATAATTTAAATGGCCAACCTCCACCATGTTGCTGCCAGACTAGAGGTACTTCATTGCATTAATATGCTTGCTCCAATTTTTATTTATTGTATAATTTATAATGATTAGATTATCCATGAGGGAATCTCTAGGAAATTTTCTTACATTTCCCCACTGGCCTTTGAGAAGTACTACAAGCTCCCAAAACCCCATGTGGACCTACCCACAATCCAAGGATGGACCAGTGAGAATGGCCTAGATACCATCCTTAGGCCATGGTTACTCCAAGGGAACCATGTGTTATGTGACTTTAAGGGAAGACTCCTAATTGTCTAGTTTAGGGTGGTAATTAGGGTAATCATGACCTTTTTAAACAAAATATCTAGAGCCCATATAACTACATATGTCAATAAGAGCTTGGTATCTTATATCTACTTTATGGTGGAGAAAGAGCTCATTCTTCTAATAGGAGATATGATTAGTGTCTTCCTAAGGAAATAATTTACTACCATCAAGAGGAAGACAAGCAAGCAATTCTTGATGATGTTTTACCTATTAGATGCCCTGCTAGCTTCCACCAAGGTCCCAAACATCAAAAACTGGTCTCCTGAGGGGAGAACCATAATTTCCCACCAATACTCAAAATTGCACATCTTCAATTATAGACACCACATGTAATTCATATGTGACTATGTCTATCCTACATTTTTGGAAGCCATCATAGGGATTCCCATGCCTAGGATTCCCCCTTTGATTAAGAAATATGTGGAGCTGATGGGAGATATCTAGTTTTACCCAGATTGCATTGTTATCAAAATTGAGAGAATTCTCACTTAGCCATACAAGTTGGCTATCTATGTTCCTCCCAAGTTGTTAGAATAAGAGATTGATTCTTAATTCCTTCATGGTTTTGATGGGGTCTTTAAGGATAAAAATAAAGGTCTCCTCCATCCCTTTCCTTATATAATTAGAAGAATAATTCTACAAGATTAGAAGTAGGTGGATACCATGTCCAGGCATAGGGACTCTTTTTTGTTTTAATTGGATGATCTTAGGTACTGGTACCCTAATAATTTGGTAGAAAATCATTTAAAGAGCAAGTAGCTACCCAACCCAATCTATGAGCACCAATTAGGCCCTCATGACACCCTGTATATAAAGTCCAACAATTTCGAACAAGTGTTGGCCAGATTTAAGAAAACCAACCTCAATCTTATGCATAGATTAACTAATGATGAGAAGATATGGGACATATGGTAAATGCATCCTCTGTAGTATTATTTATTGCTTGGACCTTCTAGGCCACCTTAAGAATAACACCAGATGCACATACCATAGCCCCCAACACAAATTGTCTAGGGTATTGGTAAGGAGAAGTTAGAGGAGAGACTTGGTGAGGGACCTTCATCCTCAACTCCCCCTCAAAGACCACCATCCCTAATTGAGCACTTAGATATGATTTCCCTTGAGCCTAATGAAATAGTAGAGGATACCCTCAAGGGCCTAGCTGAAGCTTATGGTTCTAAGGAAGAAGAAGCTCAAGTTGAAGAAGCTCAAGTTTAAGTAGATCAAGATGAAGGAGATAAAGGGAAAGAAGTTGCCCTAGACCTAGTCCCAGTGGCACAACCCAAAAAGAGAAAATTAGAATTGACAATTGTCCCTATGGGATAAAAGAGGCCAAATTTGACTCTCACTCATCCCATAATTAAGATCAAATTATTTAGTGAGGAGTTTCCCATTCATGGACCAATCATCCTTGATTGTTTTATCTATGGGAAGATACAAAAGATCCCTTCCTTGTCCCATTCATGGGCTCTAACCCAATCCATCAATTTTGATGTGCATGAATAAATCAAGACATGGATAAGGGATTTAATGAAATAACAAGAGGAAATAATAATTGTGACCACTGTAGGGCCACAAAGAAAATAGATGGATTTTCAAGCAGGATCAAGTCGCACAAAGGTAGAGGTCCCAGGACCTCCAAAGTTCACAGAGTCATCTACCACTATGCAGTTCAATCCAAAGACAACTAGATTAGAAAGTGTCTTAACCAAAAAAACCATGGTGGGAACTCAAGAGTTCACATTCCAGAGTGTGTAACACTTCACAGGGTTAACTCCAATTAGAGGAATGAAACCTGGTGAACTACCCATGAATGAAGAAGATATTGAGATCTTATCAAAGGCCCATTCAGTGCAAGTCAGAGCTAGCATAAGGGGTATGAAAAAAAGGATCCAAAATTTGGAGAAAGAAAAGGAGAACCTAGAGACCCAAGCCATTTTTTCAGTGCCTGAGGCTATTATAAATATGTTTGAAGCTTCCTTTTTTTATATGTTTGATTATTTAAAATCAATAAAACTAAGACAAGATGCATTGAATCAGCAAAGTGAGGTGGCTAGAGAATTGATAATAAAGTGGTAGGATGTAGAGACCAAAATAAGAGAGATTATCAGCATATTAGTTAGGAATAATTTTCCTAAGTTCAAAACAATTAGCCTAGGCCACCTAAATTCTATACTAGGGATCACAGTGGACAAGATTAGGATCATAAGTACTTGGTCATCAGGTCAGGATAGGATTATAAAGGATGATGAAGAGTTGATTGCCATAATAAAGTAGCTCCTTGGCACCATGTTGGCAAATACTATAAAGACTACAGACCTAGGGATTATTGATGGTGTAGAGTATAAACATAGAGTCACTTTAGAGATGAAGGAAGTAAAGGGGAAAAGCCAGGGCAAATCAGGCAATGACAATAGTAGGATTTTGGGCATGATCTTCACTACTGAAGAAAAGATTGAAGAAGCTAGAAGCATCAAGAAAGAAATGGCAAGGGATGATAGAGACTTTGAGGATTTAGCAAACTAGGAAGATATCTCCCTCTTGAATCCAACTATGGACTTAGAGCTTATCAAATAATAACATCAAAAAGATATGAAGCTTCTATAGGAGAAACAAGGGGACCCTTTGACAATGGGCACACCTAATTGATATTTTTTTTTGTAAAAACATTTTAATATTTGAAATATGAATATTCTTTTATAACAACATATGCTATTATGTTAGCATATTTGCCTATAGGTCATTCTAGTGTAGAAAATCAAATGTATTCTAGAGCTTTCTGAAAAATGATAGTTGTCCTTATCTTTTATACATTTTATATCTTGTAGCTGATTAGTATACTACCTAATCTTTCTATAAAAGGCATATTTATCATCTTGTAAAGGAGAGAGATTTTTTAGCAAATTTTTATACTTTTGAGAAATTAATACTATCAAAGAATTCTACAAAAATTGTCCAAAATTGATGTGTCAATTGTTAATGTAGCTTTCTCTCAATTATTGGTTCTAATGCTTAAATTTGAATAGTTTCTATAAATTCTAAATATGCATTTATGATACAGGGTTTCTAATTTGTACCTATGCTAAATTGGTTAAAGGATATTGAATTTGCTTCATTTCATTTATTCTATATTCAGATGTGCTTATGATATTTGAGTTCAGTAGTAGTTCTTTAAAGCAAAATATAGCTCTTATTTGTATGAGTTCATATTATCTTTAGAAATTTGCCTAGTATATGGTGAGATCTGAGGTTATGCTATTTTTCATCATATATTGGTTAAATGTAGGTTGAAACTTTGTCATGATATTTGAGTCAAGGATCAACAATCATTTGTTTTCTTTCTACCTTACCCTTCCCTTTTGCTTCTTTTTTAACCAAATCACTGTAGCTTAAATTTCATTATAAATATCCATTTAGATTAGTTTTTAGCTTAAGTTTTGATCACAATTCACTAAGTATTAGCATAAGATACATGTAATTTATAAATAATTGGACCATGATGGCTCCCAACCATCAATTAACATAAATTTATGGGGATAGTTAAACATTGCTTTGCCACTATTTCACCACATGTAACATTAAGCTGCCACAACCTACTACTCATGCTTTGAATTCCTAGAATTCTAAAATATGAAGTGTTATTAAATACTAAGGACATTTATGGTATACATAGAGGCATCAACATAACTACATTGCATTTAAGCAAGTTTGGTATGTGGGCCAAAAATGGCCAATAGTAACCACATATTTTAATGAGACATATTAATTCCCAACATAGTTCAAATTTGACTTGTGGATGATTTTGACCAATCACATGACTTGGTTTGCACTTAAGTCATCAATGGAGTCTAATTTTGTGTTGACTTTCTTTCAAGAAAAGTATTAATTCAAATATCAAATAGACCACATGGGACCTCAATGGGTGCCTAAAATATCCTTTTTAGTCCCTCTGATATTGGTGCACCAAATCTCTGTGATTGGATCAAAATGATCCAAACTATCATATTTGGTCAAAGTAATAAGTGACCAAATATCTTGATGGAGTCTATAAGGTCTCAAATTTGGCCAAAGAGTTGAAAAACTCATATTTTGGAGGCAAAATAGGTGTTGGAGGATGTCTTTTTCCATAGTCATCAATCCTCTCCTTTCTCAACCCTAGATGACTACCACTAATGGATTCCCTAAGATTTTGACCAAATAATATTTTTCTCTTTCAAAATCTCAACATGATAAAAATATGTGACATTATTTCATAGGTACTCATTCTGATATAAAGCTTCTAGGAGGTCTCAATCTCCTATAGTTTCAAAAATGGTCTTGGGACCTTCAAGCTCCTCTACGACCATTAATGGTCATCACAAGGTAAAGTTTTATAGAAAGTTTAGTTAAAATTAATATAATTATTTCATGTTTTAGGATGTCCAAAAATATTAGGAGTCTCCTTTTGGAGCAACTTAATCAAGGCAATTAGGAGCCCGTTATAATCGTTAAGACCCAAATAGGCTTTCTTATGACAAAAAATGCACACTGATAAAAGTATGTAGTTCTAAGTCCTCAAAACACTTAAATATGGAAGAGGAAAAAAAATTTAGTGGGGATCACTTTTGGATTATATTATCTATGATCCATCAAAACACCACAATCTTAGAAATAAAATCATGTATACTAGTTTGCTAAGGAGGTCAAATCACACCCGAGAGAAAATGGTCATAAGTAAAACATCATGCATATTTAGGTCTTAAAATTGGTATCATGTCAAAGAGTAATAAAAATTGAGGGGGGTCCCTTTTATGGTTACCCGACCTCTGGGTCTTTGAGCCTTAGTAAATGAAGGAACAAAACTAGGTATAAAATTTTGATTAGGGTTCTGGTTTAAAGTTGTGGGTTACAAATACAAATGTTAAAAACTAAAGTCTCAATTTTAATACATATTTATTTTATTTAAAATATTATATTATAAATGAAAAAAATTCTTTTTTAGTGAAATGAATCTTAATTAAAATATTATATTACAAAAAGTTGGGTGGCATAAGTAAAAGGCTTGGGTGGTTATCACATAGTTTTCAACACTTTAAACTTCCAACCAAGTAATTCATGTATATGGTTGTTTAATACATTGAAATATGTGTTCATATGAGTGACCACAGGATTAACCATTAATCCTACCCTGCATGGTTTGTGCCCTTTCGAAGGGCATGTGGGTTGAAAAATTACCCTATGGAGAGATTTTCCATAAATTCATATCGAGAGAATTATAAGTCTAAAAATTACTAAACAAAATGATCCATATTCATATAAATTTAATTTTTATTATAAAATTATCTCAAGCTTTAAATTACCTTGATAAATGTGTAAATTACTTGTTTGAATTTTAGGCTTTTTACAAAGGAAATAATATTGTTTTAGGACCATAATTTTGAAAATTAATAATAAATTAATTGTAACCTCTAAATTTATCACATCTGTTACATAAATTTATTGAATAAATTTATTTTACATTAAAGAATAATTTAGGATAAATAGGGATTATTTCATATGCTTAAAATATGTTTGAACATATTTATCTTTCATTGGCATCGTGCTCACTAAGCAACTTGACAATATTTGAAGGAAAAGAACAATTAGTTTTTTCAACTATACAATTAAACAATATGGGAAATATCCACAACATACAACAATAATGGATTTTGAACATAAAATAGTCATTTAATTTCCCTTTTTACCACTGATGTAAATTTCACAAGTAAACCACCAGTATCAAGTATTATACCATCTAAGCATTAATTACATTTTTTCCATTTTAAATAATACATATTTCAATGACCAAATACAATTCATATCTAAACATATACATGTTTTGAACTTAAATAAATACAAATACCATGGCTTTCAACTAGCCAACATGGTTCATTCCAAAAATAAATAACAAGTATACAATATGGTTTTCACAAGCTCCGTTTACAGTCTACAAGACCAACTGAAGGAGGGATCACCTCCCATCATTTTTTCATCATCAAGTGACTCCCCTAGGCACCCCTGACCCTAAGACTCCTAGCTCTAGGAATTTTCACATCAAGGTTCCTGGTAATTGATTAGATAAACAAAGGTTTAGATGCCTAGGATAAGAGAGATAGGTTGTTCACACAAAACCACATCTAGACTACACTCTCAATACAAGGAGCCTTCCAAACACAAAAACCCAGAAAATAGGAAAGTAAAAATAGCATGTAAAGGACCAACATGATCCAAGATAGACATACAAGGTCCCAACACCACTAATCTCGTCAATTGAGAAGAAAGGCAAGGGGAATTCGTCACCCTTTTGTTGATTCTCATAGTCATGGGAGGGCATCAACACCTTCCACCATGCCAAAATTATGTAGGAGGGCATTAGGTTTATGTTCCCTCTTGCCATTTCCACTATATTAAAACTAACCCATGTAGGAGGGCATGGGAACCCAATTCCACTACCACTTCCACTACGAAGGGGTGTAATAGACAAGTAAGCAACATATAAATTTTTCAATGGCATAACTTTTCAAATTTAAAACAAGAAAATGGCAAAAGAAATCCAAAATTCAGAGGGATTTTTCATCTCCAAATCCCCAAAAATGGACATAAAAATCACATGGTGGCCAAAAGCACAACCATTTAGAAAAAGAGAAAGAAGGAGTAAGCCAAATGGACTTATTCCTCTTGTAATCAAAATATCATCAAAAGGGAAAGAGAATAAATTTTTATTTTATAATCAAAATAATACTAAAAATGTATATGGAAGCCTACCTAGTACTTTGGATCCCTCTTGAGAAACCTTCCACAAACTAGTCTAATGGTTGAATCCTCCTTCCAAGGCTCTTCCTTAAGCTTCTACTTCTCCTTCTCCTTCTCCTTCTCCTCTCCACTTTCTATTTTCTCAATTTTAAAATTAAGTAAAATTTCCCTCAAGTAAGGCTCACCTTCCTCAAATAGGCCCAAATCACCTCTCTAAAACCCATTGGGAAGGTGGCATGTGTCCCTTCCCATCCCTTGGCTTATGGTTAAAAATTCTTTATTCCTCCTTAACTTAATTTACAAGCCCATGTGGGAAATCAAGCAAGTCCATGCCTCATAAATGGAATCACCAAATTAAGCCATAAATGGCACATGAACTACCCCTAAATTCCTCTAAGGTTTCTTGAAATACCCTCCTACCTTTCTATTGTTCCAAGGGTAAAAATATCAACCCAAAATATCAAAAATAAACTTTAAGTCACTCTAAAACATTGAATCACTCTACCCATCCGAGTTTGAGTCAAAGGGGACCACTTAAGTGGCTTAAATATACTTAAAAAATGAAATAAAACTTTTAAATAATAGTCCTAAGGTTAATAGGAAAGGTGAGAATAGTGTCCACGGGGGAAATAGTGAAAGATAATATAAGGACACCTATGCATCCAACTAGGTACATAATAGGGTTCAAAGTTGGTTAGGATCATGGTAAGCTTAAGAATATGTATCATCATCCTACCCATGATGTTTTTATTCTCAACATAGTCCTAATTCCCCCATTGGCCTCCCCTATCACCTAAAAAGCATTACATACATAAAATTCCTTGATCAAGAGTCGAAGCTGCATAATATAGGCCATACAAAGGATCTCAATTCAAACAAGTAAACAATATATCTAAGGAATGACATACCCATGGTGGTATTAATATCAACATCTAACATAAATATATGCTCAAATATAAACTCATCAATAATAAATCAGATGATACTAAAAAAATATGCATCATATGCATAATCAAAGCATGAGTATAACACCATCATAATAGATATAAAAATAATAAATATAAACATACTAATGTTATTATGTATTCAAAACATAAAAATATAGTAATAAATAGATAGTGGTCTCTATCTCAAAGACTCATAACATCATAGGTCTCAATAACACATATAACATGTCTCAATAGGATGTGTGTAAACACCACAAGTCTAAAATATCAGTCTCAAGGACTCCATAACATCATAAGTCTAAAAATGAGAATTATGTCAATAGGGCTCTCACATCCCCCTCCCCTCATGAAAAATTCCTCCTAAAAATTATTGAAAGAGGTGGGGATACCAAACCCTCAAAAGTGTTACATCCTCCCAAGTAGTTGTAGTATCATCATATATGTCCCATTGGACCCTGACTTGGTCAAGTTATTTGCCTCAAAGGGATAGTGTTTTGTGTGTTATAATCCATGTAGGCTCTAAAACTAAAGCTTTGTCCATCTCAAACTGCAAGTTTGTCCAATCTAGAATATGGGTAGTGTCATTTATATACTGACATAGAACTAAAATATGAAACATGTCATGAATATGTGATAGGCTAGGTGGAAATACTATATGACAAGTTATTGGGTTGATGGTCTCCAAGATCTCAAACAACTTGAAAAAATGAGGTGCAAATAACAAACCTTTTATATAATAGATAGGGATCTTGTTGGGTCTCACTCTCAAAAATACCTTGTCACCAACATTGAAGTATCGATCAATCTTGTTTGCATCTACATACTTATTCTATCAATCTCTAGAAACCTCAAGGTGTTGTCAAATCTAAACAACCTATCACTCCATGTCCTACAACATGGTAAGACCAATCATGACCTATTCCTCCATGTGATCCCAACCTAAGATGTTCCTATAGGTTCCACCATATAGTGCATATAAGGGCATCACCTTAATCAAATTGTGATGTTATTTTAATCAACTCAACAAGGTACAAGAAGTCCTCCCAATGAAATTGTTGATCTATAACATACATATGAAGTATGGCCTCAAGATCCTGATTGAATCTCTAGGTTTGTCCATCTATCTCAGGATGGTAAGAGGTAGTAAAATTGATCTATGTGCCTAATGCCTTTCTAAAAATTAATCAAAAAGTGGCATGTGTACCCAGGATATCGATCTGAGATAATATTATAGGTATTCTCATGTAGCCAAATAATATCATCCAAGACGACCCTTGCCACTGATATGGTGTTCTAGGTAGGCATCAAAGGATACATATGAGCTATATTTATCAACTTATCCATATTTCCCATGATCATTTCATGATGATAAGATGAGGTAGGCATTCCAACTATTAAGTCCATGAAAATGGTGGCCATTTCCATTCTAGAATATCGTGGGTGTATAATGACCTTGCTAGATGTTGATGTTTGTCCTAAACCCTTTGACATATAAGGCATCAATCTAAAAAGTATACAATTTCACATCATAAACTAGCCCAATGATACAACTACCTCAACTCTCCATACATCTTATTCACTTTGGGATGTGCCTAGTAAGGGGATCAATTAGACTCCAATAAAATCAAATCATGCAAGCCAACTGAAATGGGCACATAGATACGTCCCCAATGTCATAAAAGGCCATATAAATCAATTTAATATCCCTCAAACTTGTCCTTTAAGGCCATACTTTAAATTAGCATCTATCACACCTCTTGGTATAGGTTGTCCTCAAGAAGTTGCTCAATAATCTAGCTTCGTAAATCACTATATATCTACATAGATGTCAACTCGTGATGTCTCTTACTCAAATAATCAACAACCACATTATCCTTTCCTTTTATGTATAATATCTCAAAATTATACATACATATAAGCTCCATCCAACATTTCTAATGGGAATTGAGGTTAGGCTGACTGAAAATGTGTTACAAACTAAAGTGGTTTATCTTCAAAACAAAGTGATGACCAAGCAAAAAGTGTTGCAATCTCAAAAAATCATGGATAATCGATAAAAAATCAAGATCATGAGTTGGGTATTTTAACTCATAATCCTTGAGTTTTTGAGACTCATACATAATTATTCTATAATTATGCATAATAATGGTTCCTAACCCAATGTGAGATACATTGGTGCAAACAAAGAATTCCTCCATAGGATTAGGTATTTCTAAAATAAGAGCACTAGTGAGACATTCTTTCAACAACTAACAGGCCTCCTTACACTCCTATTTATAAACAAGCTTCTTCCTTTTTCTCTGAAGTGATGTGATGGGGTTCAAAATGTGAGAAAAGTTCTCAACAAAATGATGATAGTAGCCTACCAAACCCATGAAGCTACGAACCTCTTTAATTCTCGTGAGTGTTAACCTTTCCATGATCACATGAATATTAGATGGGTATACTTAGATCCCTTCCCCATAACTTATGTACCCAAGATACTACACCTCTGAATATCCAAAAACATAATTCCCTAAATTAGCTACAATTGGTTCTCCTTTAGAACTTATAAAACCTATCATAAGTGGTCCTCATGCTCCTCCTTGTTTAATGAATAGATCAAGATATCATCAAGGAATATAAACATGAAATGGTCTATATATGTCTAGAAAAATCCATTCATGAGGCTCATTAACAATGTTGGGGTATTGCTCAAACCAAAAGGTACAACTGTAAACTCATAATGCCCATATCATGTTTGAAATGTAGTATTATGAATGTTTACCTCTACAATTCATAATCGATGATACCCTTACTTCATATCTATGTTGGAGAGCAATCTAGCTCCCTACATCTAATCAAATAAATCATTGATCTTGAGTGATGGGTAGTGATTCTTGATCATTATTTTTTTATTTGGTGGTAATCAACACATAAATGAATGGATTTGTCCTTCCTCTTCACAAAGATAACTAGTGCTCCCCATGGAGAAACACTATGATGAATTACACCCTTATCTAATAGTTCCTCAAGATACATATTGATCTCAAATAGCTCTGGCATGGTCATTTGATAAGGTGCTCTCTAAATAGGCTTATCCCCCCGTACTAGGTATATCTAAAAATTGATCTCTCTCAGTGGGGGCATGCCTAAAAACTCATCTAGGAATACATCATCAAAATCCCATAGAGTGGGATAATCATCGAAATAATACTTCTCTAACACTTCCTTTAACCTATCACTCACTTTGATAGAAAACACCTAACAACCCTTATGCATGCTCCACTTTAGTTTCATAGTTGTTATTATGTGAAGAGAAAGGGTCTCTTGACCCTTGAGATAACGATGAGAGTCCCAAGGTCATCAAGACACTCGATAACCTTACTATGGCAATCCATTTTGGATTTATGATTCATGAGCCAATCCATACCCAAGACAACTTCATAAGTATCTAAGGGTATGATGTGTAAATCTATGATAGTATAAAATACACCTAGATACAAAATTTAACAACTCACTAAAGATTTAATAGACATCTTGGATCGATTGGCCAACTCTACCTCCCAACTCTCTAGCTACCTATAAGCCACCAGTTTATAATGGTCCATTGTTAAAGGGAAAATGAAAGAGTCTAAAGCTCTAGAATGAAATAGTTGTGTAATGGATACTATATTAATCAAAAATGTGGTCTTGATGATTGTCACTTGGTGCTCATTTTGGTGGTTATCCATTGTTGCATACATCATATGACCTCAACCCATATCACCTACTCTATTCTCTAGCATCAAAACCTTCTACCTATTAGTATATGATGTTATTATAGGGCACTCACATGCATAATAATCAGGTGATCTAAAAGTTAAAAAAAAGCCTCTAATTTTATCCCTCCCTAATGGTAATCTAATTATCCTCTAGACAACTATAGTTATTAACCCTGAAGGTCCTCCATGCATAGATTATTGAGTTCATGTAGGTATAGTCTATTGTCGATCCTACTACCTATCATTAATCTATCCCATATGGTTCATGTTTTTTCTATCCCTAAACTAATGATAAATAGAATGATTACACTCTTATTATTTTGGTTACTACTAAGGGGTCCTTAAGTAGGCTAGGTAGGTCTCTAACTTCCCTTAGGTGCATTTTATACACCCTATGATCTCACATCACATAAAAACTATAATTTACCTTGAAACTTCTCTCATGTCTCTTGAGTCTTCCTTTGAGACTCCTCTACTAGATAGGCCTTCTCCACTACAACTTATAAGGTTAGTGGAGACAAAATGTGCATGATGCCAACTAGATCTGAGTTTAGGCCTCTGATAAAATTGTTCACCTAAATGGACTCATTTGTATAACCGTACACATATCGTATCAAAACCATAAAATGACACTCATATTATGCCACTATGTTTCTACCCTATCATAGGTTATGAAACTCATCTAATTTATTTTGAACATAATGGGAATATAATTAGGAAGTTGTGAAACACTTCTCAAAAAGTTCCCAAGTGAGGCAAGTTGGTGTCAAATGGATATTTTTCTCCTCTCCTTCCCACCACATCTTCATCATATCTATCATTAGATGAGTCCCCAAATGGGTCTTCACATTTAATTCACACTCATATATGGTAAAACACCCTCACATCCTTGCTAACTAAGCCTTTATTATAAAACCCTCATGGGTGCCATCATACGTAGGTGGATGGTGTCTAATGAAATCCTTAACTAAATCTCAAGGTGTGGGCCTAGGAGGGTGTTCATAGTCTCACCTCTACAATGCTCACCTCTATGGTGAAACTCACCTCTACCTCCCTCTACACACTGATGCAATGGGATATGAGACTTGGGAATCTCTCCATATCTCTATTCCCCCTGTTGACCTACGCTATGGAACCTATGTATTTTACCCTCCACTAATTTATGTTCACCTATGAACATTATGGAGAACATATCCTTGTCACCTCCTGCACTACTGGCAATCTATCTATCAAAATGCCAATCATCTATTTGCATGGCTTAGAGAATTTGGAGTCCTAAATTTTTAGGCCCATGTTGAACAAGAGGTGGTTATGGAACTAGTGGTGGTTCCACATGCTCCCTGATGTCATCAACATCATGAAGCAATTATCATCCTTGCCTTATACTACATAATTAAAGGATAAGTATTAGATCTTAGAGGAAGTACCAAACCAAAACTAAATTAACAATTACCCATATTTGTTAGTGTATAAACCATGCTTTGATACCAAAATGTCATGCCTAAAAATTGACATAATGAAACACACACAAAACAAGCAAATTTTATTTATAGAATGTAAGAAGCACATTCTACACAACTGTAATAACCATATGGAAACAAGGAAAACACAAGTAGATGCATAATCACCATAAAATTGTGTGGGTCCCATTTACCTTAAATGGCATATAGGCTTACACACAAACCTACAGCTCATTGAGTTATTCTAGTGGGCCCCATGGACCTAGTCAACCCCATGACCCTAGTGGGTAAAAATAATAAATGTATAAATAAAAGGAGGTGGGTTCAAGTAACCACTTTCTCAAATGAGACATCCTAACTACCAATAGAGTTTAAACTTGGGTTCCAAATGATTCCATCCAATCACGTGGCTCGATTTGCACTTAAATCATTAATGGAGTCTAATTTTGTGTTAACTTTCATTCAAGAAAAGTGTTGAGTCAAATATTAAATGGACTATATGGGGCCTCAATGGGTGCCTAAAATATCCTATTTAGGCCTTTTGATATTGGCACACCCAATCTCCACCATTGGTTCAAATTGATCCCAACCGTTAAATATGGTCAAATCAATAAGTGACCAAATATTTTGATGGAGGCTATAAGTTCTGAAATTTGGTTGGAGAGTTAAAAAACTTGGATTTTGGCAGGAGAAGAAGGTGTTGGAGGATAATTTTTTCCAAGTAATCTCTCCTCTCCTTTCTTAGCCTTGGATGGCAATCATTAATGGAGTGCCTGAGATTTTTACCAAATATTTTTTTTTATCTTTCAAAAGTATAACATGATATAAATATATGTGACATTATTTTTTAGGTACCCATTCTAATGGAAAGCTTCTAAGAGGTTTCAGTCTCCTATAGTTTCTAAAATAGTTCTAGGAGCTTCAAGCTCCTTTATGGCCATTAATAGTCATCAAAAGGTAAAAATTTAGAAAAAATAGTTAAAATTAATATCATTATTTCACGTTGTAGGTGGTCTAAAAATAGGAGTCCTCTTTTGAAGCAACTTGATCCGGGCAACCAAGAGCCTGTTATAGCTATTACGGCCCACACAGGCCTCCCTATGACAAAAAAAGAACATCGAGAAAAGTATATAGTTCTATGTCCTAAAACTATTTCCATATAAAAGAGGATGAAATCACTTTTGGATTATACTATCTACGAGCCACCAAATCACCATAATCGCAAAAACAAAATCAAGTATGCTAGCTTGCCAAGGAGGTCAAAGCATTCTTGAGAGAAAATGGTTATAAATGGAACATCATGTATCTCCAGGTCTTAAAAATGGTATCATGTAGAAGAGGAATAAAAATGGAGGGGGTCCCTTTTGGGGTCACCCCACCTCTGGGTCTTCGAACCTTGACAAATGAAGAAACAAAAATAAGTATAAAATTCTGATCAGGGTTCTAGTTTAAATTTGTAGGTTACAGGGATAAATGTCAAAAACTAAAGTTTCAATTTTAATACATATTTATCTTATTTAAAATAATAAATTATAAATTAAATGAATCTTAATTAAATTGCAAACTATATAAAAAGTTAGGTGGCATAAGTAAAATTCTTGGGTGGTTATCACGTGGTTTCCACAACTTTAAATTGCCAAGTCATTTATGTCTATGGATATTTGAGACATTAAAATCTATGGTCATATGAGTGACTATAGGCTTAAACATTAATCCTACACCACACCATGTGGTTTGTGCCCTTTCGAAGGGCATGTGGGTTGAAAAATAACCGTATAGATGTAGTATTTTCAAAAATTTATATCAAGAGAATTATAAATCCAAAAATTAAGAAATAAATTGTACCATGTTCATAAAATTATAAATTTTATTATAAAATTATCTTGAGCTTAAAATTTTCTCAATAAATGTGTAAATTATTTACTTGAATTTCAGGCTTTTTACAAGGGAAATAATATTATTTTAGGACCAAAATTTTGAAAATGAATAATAAATTAACCATAACCCCTAAATTTATCCTATCTATTGCATACATTTCCTAGTTGAATATATTTTACATTAAAAAATAATTTGGGAGAAATGGGGAATCTTTTAGATGCTTAAAATTTGTTTGAACATATTTAACTTTCATTGGCATCACGCTCACTAAGCAACTTGACAATTTTTGAAGGAAAAGAACAACTAATGTTTCCAACTGTAAAATTATAGAATACAAGAAATATCCATAACATACTACATTAATGGGTTTTAAACACAAAATAGTCATTTTATTTCACTTTTTACCACTGATACATATTTCACAAGTAAATCACCAGTATCAAGTATTATATCATCTAAGCTCTAATTACAATTTTGTTTTCCCATTTCCAATAATACATTTTTACAATGACTAAATACAATTTATATCTAAACATATACATGTTTTAAACTTAAATAAATACAAATATCATGTCTCTCAACTAGCCAACATGGTTCATTCCAAAAATATATAAGTAGATAAGATGGTCTTCACAAGCTCCATTTATAATCCATAATACCAACTGAAGGAGGGCTTGCCTCCCATCAATTTTCCATCATTAGGTGACTACCCTAGCCACACACTACCATAAGGCTCCCATCTCAAGTAATTTTCACATCAAGGCTCTTGGCAATCAATTGGATAAACTAAGGTTTAGATGTCTAGGATAAGAGAGATAAGTTGTTCACACGAAGACACATCTAAACTACACTCTCAATACAAGGAGGCTTATAAACTCAAAAAAAAGAGAAAATATGAATGTAAAAATAAAATTTAAAGTACCAACATGATCCAATATATCTATACAAGGTTCCAACACCATTAGGATCATCGATTGAGAAGAAAGGCAAGTGGAATTCATCACCCTTGCATTTTTTCTCATAGTCATGGGAGGGTATAAACACCTTCCACAATTTCATAATTAGGTAGGAGGGCATTAGATTTATGTTCCCTTTTTCACTTCCACTACATTAAAAACAACCCACATAGGAGGGCATGAGAATCCATTTCCACTTTCACTTCCACTATGAAGGAGTGTAATATACAAGTATGCAACATATAAATTTTTTAACGACATAACTTTATAATTTAAAATAATAAAATGGTAAAAACAAATATCCATCAATAGGAGGGATTTTTCATCCCCAAAGCCCCAAAATGGGTATTAAAATCACATGGTGGCCAAAGGCATAACCATGGAAGACAAGGAGAAAGAGGGAGTAATCCAAGTGGCCTTACTCCTCTTGTAATCAAAAGATCATAAAAAGGGAAAGAGAATAAATTTTAATTGCATAAGCAAAACAAGACTAAAAATATATGTGGAATCTTACCTAGTACTTTGGATCCCTCTTAAGAAACCTTCCATAAGTTGTTCTAATGGTTGAATACTCCTTCCTCAAACTTACACTTCTCCATATCCTTTTCCTTCTCCTTCTCCTTATTCTCTCCACTTTCTATTTTCTCAATTTCAAAATGAATAAAAATTCCCTCAAGGAAGGCTCACCTTCCTCAAATAATCCCAACTCCCCTCTCTACTAGATAATGAGAAGGTGACATGTGTCTCTTCCCATCCTTTAGCTTGTGGTCAAAAAGTCTCCCCTCCTCCTTAACTTCACTTACAAGTCAATTTGGGCAATCAATCAAGTCCATGCCTTATAAATTCAATCACCATCTCAAGCCATAAATAGCACATGGAATGCCCCTAAAGTATTCTAAGGTTTTTTGAAATCCCCTCCTACCTTTCTATTGGTCCAAGGGCAAAAATATCAACCCAAAATATCAAAAATCAACTTTAAGGCATTCTAAAATTTTGAATCACTCAACCCATCCGATTTTGAGTCAAAGGGGGCCACTTAAGTGGATTAAAATTATTTAAATAATGAAATAAAACTTTTAAATAATACTCCTAAGGTTAATAGGAAAGATGAGAATAGTGTTCAAGGGGAAATAGTGCAAAATAGTCTAAAGACACCTATGCATCCAACTAGGTCCACAACAAGGTTCAAAGGTGGTTAGTATCATGGTAATCTCAAGAAGGTGTGTCTTCATTCTACCCATGTTGTGTTTATGCCTGACATAGTCCTAGTTCCCTCATTGGCCTCCACTGTCACTTACAGAACATTACACACACAAAATTCCCTACCCTAGGATCTGAAGCTACATAATGCAGGCCATACAAAGGATCTCAATCCAAAAAACAAGAAAACAACATATCTAAGGAATCACATATCCATGGTGATACCAATATCAACATCTAACATAAATATATGCTCAAATATAAGATCATGAACAACTTAGGTGATACTAAATCAATACTCATCATATGAATAATCAAAACATAACTATAACAACACCACAATGGATATAGAAATAATCAATCTAAGTATACTAATGTTCTTTTGTAAACAAAACATACAAATATACTATCAAATCGATCTTTGTCTCTGTCTCAAAGAATCATAGCATCATAGGTCTAAATAACACATATAACATGTCTCAATAGGATGTGTTTAAACACCACATGTATAAAATATCAATCTCAAACTTAAGGACTTCATAACATCATAAGTCTAAATATGAGAATTTTTCCAATAGGGGTCTCACACAAAGGCAAGGTGTGTTATATACACCACGGTACACAATTATTTCTTTTAACCTATTGATTTCATCCTTATACATTAATAGATTAAAGGGGGGCAACATAGATACTAAAATCTAGTTTTGTATGATATATTAGTCTTTTACACTTAAAAAATACCAATCATGGCTCAACCCTTCAGTTCATGACCTTCACATTGCCAAAAGGCTCACATTTGCCATCTCATTGTGTCAAATTGCTTATCTCATTATCTAAACCTAACATTATGATGATTCAAATCACCTATATCCTATAGTCTGCATAAAACATTATTTTTAGCCTTCCCAAATAACATTTTACCCTATAGGACTAGCATCTAGATTAGGACACTAGTGTCAATGTTAGTGTCCCTAATCTGATGCTAGTGTCAATGCCTTCCAAATGATCAAATTGCTAATGTTTTGACATGTATGGGTTAGACTATTTATCTTATTTAACCCTATCATGATATTATTTCAAAAGGTGTGGTATAAATACAAATCAAATGTCATTCACTATCCATTTATAAAATTAAAAAAATATTTAAGCAATCACTTCTCAATCTCACACTACACTACATAAAATCAATTGCACATTGGAGCTATACTGCCCTATTCTTCTTTGTTTGAAAAGTAGTCATAAGACTAGTCTTATTACAGTTTTAAATCATTCAAAGAGTATCCCATGAGAATTATTTGTCAAGTTAAAATTTAGATCACTACATGCACTCGCATGTAGCATATTACACAATTGTTCACACACAAGCCCACATAAAAGGGAGATATACATCAATCTGAGGCTTTCTTTGGAGTATATGGATATGTATGTACTGCTTATTGATAGAGGTTTCTTTGAGGTCAACTTGACTTCACTTGAGACCACTAACCCCTATTTTTTAATGTGACATGCCAAGTTGGATGATCTAGGTTTTGAGAAAAATACTAATTCTGAGAAAATATGCACGAGATCTGAATTGATACCATACAAGGTGACAGTGAACCCTAACAAAAGAATATGGTTATTCCATAAAATAGTTTGTATCTTGAGCCTGATAAAAGTGTCAAAACTAAGACAGAAGCATCGATGGTAGTGTCCAGATCCCAATGGTAGTGTATAGGTTGACATAAATCTAATTTTTATAATCTAATGAATCATGATGAAACATTAGTTTTCCTTCTTATATTCTTATACCTATCATATCTCCATGTGCATCATTAAATAAGCTAAGTATTGTTTATCCTTCATATTAAAACTATCAGAATATTGTTTGGTATTGTAATTTTATATATTTAGTATATTCCCAAATTTAACATATTTATCAAAATATTATAAATATCAATTCATTTAATTGGCCTACTTTAGAAAATATTACTCCAATTTCATTAGGTTATTCCTCCCTAATCCTTAATTTTAAAAAGGTTTAAACAGTGGGATGGATAAGAGAATTTGATTTGTAGGTTGTAATTTTGCATTAACTATTGTTTTGGATTCATTCTTGGTATCATTTGATTTAACCTTGTAGTTTGGTTTTGTTTGAAGCTTAGAATTTGAATCAATTGCAACATTAGGCATCTATTTGAGTTTTTTCAAAGCTATGAGACTTAATTCTCAATCTCCTATTATATGACATAACTCATCAAATCACTTTAATTTCTTGAGTACAATAGACTCATGGAGTGGTGCAAGTACACTTTTATTGAGGATCTCTTGAAACTATTTATCGGTTACAAGATTTGTCATCTTGGATAGCATGGTCTTATACCATAGTAAATAGTCACTAAATGGCTAATTGATTTCTTGCTTGAGTTTACCAAATTGAGCATGGGATAGTTTTTCACTTGAGTTAATGGAGAAGTGTGTTAGAAATTGGTCGACCAAAGGATTGAATTTCCTTACTAATTTGGATGAGAGATCATAAAAGCATTTTAAATCATAATCATTAATATTATGTGGAAATATCTTGGACATAAATTTGTCATTGGATGCATAATTCAAGCATGTTACATGGAAGAATCTGAGATGTTCATCTAGATCATCTTTAATGTCATACAATGGAATCTTAGGAGCTACAAAACCTATACGTAAATGGTAGGATAAAATATATAGGGCTAATGGATTGTGAATCAAAGCATGTGAATCCATATAATGACTAACTCTAGAGGCACCTTCCTCTAACTACACAACCTTAGCCTATAGATCTGAAATAGTCTACTCAAGGGATCATATAGTAGATGAGGTTAATTATTTAACATGAGTAGTCATTGTAGGATTGACATGGGTTGGTTGCATATAAACAAGTATTATAATTTGAGAAAGCCTTTGTGTTTCTTTGAAACCTTTGGTGGGAGATACATGTGTAACAAAGGGTGTAGACATAGTCATCAAAGTAATGATAGATGTCATGACATTCATGGTAAAAGTGGTACCTCCAAAATGTTGGTTTGTAACAGTAAAAGGATCATATGGTTTTTCCTCCAATGTGACCACTTTAGCTTTATGTGTAGCATTGTATGCAAGAATTAATTTTAAAACCTTATCCATTTCTTGATGATTTTGTCTAATTCTATTTTAATAAGGCTTTAACTTGATTAATATTTACCTCTTTAATATCATTAGGATTAATTTGATCTTTGTATTCATTATTATATTGATTTTCATGTTCTAAATTATTCATGTGAACATAATCATCCATTTACACATATTCATTGATAATCACAACATCAAAAGAAGAGGAAGAAGAATGAAGATTCATTGCATTTAATTTAACTATTTTATCTAAAATGAAAGGAATCTATTTATAATAAATATTCAAACCACTTAATCTAAAAATTCACCTTAGAATGACAACAAAACTAGCCTTCTTGGAGGGCATAAGATGAAATCATGCAAGTATGCAGAAGGATAGGGCTAAAAGATGAATTGTCTTTTATATTGGACAATAAAAAATTAGAACTAAAAAATATATTTTATTTACATAAATTTAAAGCCCTAAAATGGAAAAAAGGTAGGGTTTGGTGATGTTCAATAAAATATTCATGTTTGAAAATATATTTTATTTATTTTTTGGTTGATGTGATCTATTAACTTTTAGTTATATATAACTATGTAAACAAATTCAAATTACAAAGATATACATTAAAGTAAAAATTTGAAAGTAAAATATTGAAAATGATCTAGCACTATGAATTATTAAATATAGTACAAAAAAAGGATATAATACTTATTTATTCATTGTATTGTGTAGGACTGAGATTGAAATCAAGTGGTAGGATCTGGATATCTAGGTGTGTTGGGACATTATAGTCAACTTCTAGTTGGTACCATCTGACATTGTGTTTGGGTCTAACAGTCTTGAATCTAAAATTTTACCTCTTTGTTTTAATATAGTTAACTACATGTTCTTTCCTTTTAGCTATGTGTATGATCCTAATGTATAATGATGTGTGGCTCCTATAAATTTTTCTCCATCTAAAACCCTAGGTCCACTTGTAATGATAGTTTTTAACCTATAAAAATGGATGAAAGGAGGATTGAGTTGACCCCAACCTCTCCCCATTGAATGTTTGAGCACTACCTACATATCTAATACTCCAAAGAGGGAAGTAAAATTGTGTGTATTCTCCCCATTACGTGAATGTGTGAAATAGTTCTCATTCAGTGTATGCAACCTATAATATATCCCTTGATACTTGGCAATCAATAACTTTGGCTTGGATCTTGAGTGTTTTAGACTTGGTTAAGACGTATTCCTAATGATTGATTGGTAAATTAGGAATAATAGGGTAGTCCTTTTAAATGTGTAAGTGTTTGAGTATTATTGATAAGTGTCTACTAGATGGGTGTTAAGTGGATAATAGACTTATACCTATTTTTTATTTATACAGGACTCTTCAGGTACTTTATCACACCACTGATAGGTGAAATGTATAGATTGACCCATAGGAATGATTTGAATTTGAAATGATACCATGTTCCTTGGCATAGGATGAAACTATCAGACTTAGATGTTACCATCAAATAGTATGTTTTAAATCTAAAACTACTTTCCAAGAGATATGAACATTGATATAATGATCTAGATATGTTTGATTATGATAATTAGTTGGTTTGACAAAAACTATGGGAATTCATGTAGGTGACTAATAACAAATTGGGAGGGCTATACCCATAGAATACGTGTTGATGTGAAATAATGGAGAATGAAAGGCATGTGTATATGCATATGTCATGTAGGGTTAATTTAAGCCAAAACTGATATTTCCATATATCAAATACCATATTTTTATGTCTATAACTTATACCATAAGTCATCTTTTTTCCACAATAATGTTTCTAAAATGTTTGAATGTTGTTTGAGTTTTTGAATGATATTTTTTGTATTTGTTCCCTTATTGCATTATAATCTTGCCTCATCCACCCAATCTATTTGCAATATCGACATGGGACACAATAGTGTCTATGTGGACTCATTTCTCCTAGTTAGTTCATCAGCCACTACATTCTCTTTCTATTTCTTGTCGATGATCTCAAAGTCATATCCTAACATCTTGATGACCCATTTATGTTTTTATTCAGATGATAATTATTGTTCCAAGAATTATTTCATGTTATCATGATAAATCTTCACCTTGAATTGTGTTCCCATTATATATGGTCTCCATTTTTTACTACATGAAATATAGCCATCATTTCCTTCTCATAAATGGACTTTGACATATTTTTACCTTTGATTTGGTGAATCTTAGATGCACTTGGTCATCCATTTTATATGTGTATTTCACCCATACCATACCCTAAAGCATCATATTTAACAATGAAGGTTTTGGAAAAATCAGGAGCAACTAAAACTGCAATGGTGCACATGGCCTCCTTAAGCTTCTAAAATGCCCTTATGGATGCATCATTCTAAATGAAAGATTCCTTCAATAAATTTGTGAAGAGTGTTGTTATGATACCATATTTATTTACAAATTTTTAATATTAATCTGTAAGCCCTAAGAAGTGTCATAGGTTATTGAGGGTTATATATCCTTTCCATTCTACCATGGCCTTGATCTTGTGAGGGTCCACATTAATGCCTTCATGAGAGACAATGTGACCTAATTATTTCACCTTCTTGACTCCAACATCACACTTGGAAGGATTATCATAAATATGATGTTATTCAATATTTTCCAAAACCTTATTCACATGATGTAGGCATACCTCCCATATTTGTTTTTGTACATTAAGATATCATCAAAGCTTATCAAGACAAAATTTTATAGAAATGGATCGAAGACAAAGTTTGTATATCTCTAAAATGTAAATGATTCATTTTTAGGCCAAAATGCATCACCATAAATTCATAGTGGCCCTCACATGTCTTGAATGATGTCTTATGAATACCCTCATCTCTAATTCTTATTTTATGAAACCCTGAATGAAAATCTAGTTTTGTAAAATAAATTGCACCATGTAACTTAGCTATTGTTAGGTTGTGGAGCTAAAAGCTTCACTGATGCAGACATGGAGGAGGTAGGAGGAGGTTTTTGAGTGTCACAGAAACCAGCGTCGGTCAGGCAAACCGACGTCGGTAGGATTAGACAGGAAGGGCAACCGACGTCGGTCAGGGATCGGCCGACATCGATCACCTCCAGGCAGACAGGGACCGACGTCGGTCGCCTGTGTGGTTCGAAACTGCGAGTGTTACGAATAGTTTGTAGACGAACCGAGTGTTTGCATGATGAGAGCCAATTTTAGACTCAAAGCTATGGATCTAATTATTGTAATTAGGTGTCTAATTATTGTTTGCATGAGATCTATTTAAGAGACTCATAGGTTGTATTGTAAAGTGTTTTAGAGAGTAAGAGAGAAAAATATTAGCTCCTTTTGTGTGAGAAGAGAGCATGGTGTGTTCCTCCTAGTGCCACAGTGCCAAGTGTGGGTACTAGTTTGGAGAATCAGAGGGGTTCTTCATGTATGTAGGATCTTGGTCAGCAGGGTGTGCATGGCTACTTTTGGAGATCTACATGGTAAGTAAGATCATTGATCTGCAAGTGTATGTGGGTGCATGATCCAAGTTTACAGGTGTGCAAAACCAGATTGATTTGCAGGTGTGCAAGATCAGAGAGGATAGCAACACAATAGGGAGCAGTATCAGGTAGGATCTACTTGGAGTACGGTGTGTACTCGATTATTGAGCAAGAGAGGAAGGCAAGGCAGTTCCTTCCATAAGTAAGATCAGTTGGGTTGCAGGTTGTTGCAGTTTAGGAGAGATCTACTTGAAGTACGATTGTGTACTTGTGGAGTGCGTGGAGCACAGGTTGTAACTGGCAGTGTTGTACTGATTGGTTGGAGGTGAACACCAACTCTGTATTTGAGTTGTGTGTTGGGACCATAAGAGAGAGCTTTGAGGAAAGTATTGTTCACTTGAGGTGTGGGAAGCCTCTGAGAGGTGGTGGAGAAGAAGTGGCATCTTCTTTATTGTATTCTTTTCTGTATGAGTATTAATACAAGTTGTGTATTGTCTCTCATATTCTGTGTTGTTTTTGGTTTCTAGTTACTTGTTACTTCTGGTTAATTTCGCATCTTAAGTTGCTTGTATATGGTAATCAATTGTGTGCTTCCTCAGGTTCCTAATAGCTATAAAATCATCAATTACAAGAATAGGAAGTATATTTGATAGTGTATTTTTTTAGATCTTTTTAGTATGAACACATGTGTCATGTGTCATCCTTCTTACACACCATCACCACTGGAGAGGAATAAGCACATTGACTATGAAATATAATACATGTTTCCAGCATCTCCTATTCCATCTTCTTGATCTCACTTTTTTTCACATACAAGTACCTATAAGGCCTAATTTTAGGTGGTTGGTTCCCTAATACTAGTTCAATGGCATGATCATGATCTCTTTAAGGAGTAAATCCTTTCAGAATATCCCCAAAAATTACTTAGTTCCCATCTACAATTATGTACAGATCTGGTGGTGTAGGCACATTTGATTGTTGTGATTCTAATGATAATAATTGTGTCATGAACCCATTTTCACCCTTGTTAAGTGTATTTTACATCTAATGAGAGTTCAAAAACTTTGGAAACTTTTCCATCAACCCTCTTAGTTTTCATTTTGTGCCCTCTAATTGAAAACACATGAAAAAATCTTGTAAGTTCATCTCAATTTTACCCAAGGTAATGAGCAATTGGACTTCCAACACAATGTTTGTTCCACCCATGGGAATGGAAACAATGGATAAATCTAGTAGGTAATCTCCCATGGTGAGTTTAATAATATGGCATTTCCTTGAATAGATAATTGTAACCCCATCCACAATCATAACTTGAAGTTTGGGGGTTGGATAAACAAAATAGTTTAAGTGCATTACCAATTTACTGTTGATAAATTTGTGAGTACTTCCAAAGTCAATCAACATTATCATCTTTAGGTTTTTCAGAGAACCCACTACCTTGAGTGTTTGTGGAGTGTCAATACATAAAAGTGGATGGAAAGCGGTAGTTGGTTTGGTATTTATTAACTCCTCCTCTAGCTCATCAACAACCTTTAATGTTACTTCTTCATTGGAAACCTCAATGTAAAACAACTTCTTTTCGACACATTTCCATCCTCAACTATATTTTCTATCCTAATCAAAACATTGACCTTTTTTATTTTTTCTTAAATTTGTTGAAGTGTGAACCTAGCAAGCTAAGGGAATGATGATCTCATATTTTTAAGATCTCTAATGTTTGTGAATACCTTCCTCTTATTGGCTATGAATATTTATTATGCCTTGTGCGCAATGATAATATAATCATATACATTAAGTAGATTAAACATGTGTACCTCATGTTGAATGTGGTCCTTGAGACCACAAAAAAATAATTCATTCAAGTTCTCATCTCCATGTGCAAAAACATGTTCTATAATTGTAGAATATAATCTTTGACCGACCTTGTTTACTATAGCTTTTTTTATTTCCTAAAATAATTATTATCACACTATTGATATAGTGCATCTACAACTTCTTTATAAAAATTGACCAGATGACATTGAGAGTTTTCTTATTTTGAGCATATAGCCATCGATACCAAATGAATGGTTTAGGTTCCATATATTAGGATGCCATGGTAACCTTCTACCCATATGGATTTAATGTAGATTAAAAAATATTCATTTAGTTGATCTAATGGAGCATATCCTTTCCATCAAACTTATGCATGTCCACCTTCGCTAGTAGGTTTTGAAGCCCATAATTAATGCTAGCCATGGTATGCGGTTACACATTATTTGTATCAAGATTTTGTTTTCCCTTAGATCCACCTTGAATTTATTGAGACTAAAAATGTTACAATCCCTCAAGTTGTACTTCATAAAATGTATTAAAGTTTTTTTTAACTAGCTAAACAATTAATTTAACATCATAGTACAACATCTAAATCATAACTAAGAACAATAGTACTACAAATTCAAATATTTCATACAGTATACACTTATACAACTCCAAGTTAAGTAAACATCATAGGTCACAGTTATGATTGGTCTGGCAATATAGCAACTATTGTTTGAATATACAAGTACATAATACAATTACATTCCCTCATGCATACAACCTAATACAATAATGGATACCAAGCTCTCCAGAGCTTGAGTCATGTCAACTCATGTATCATTGATAATCTCAAGTGTCGTCTCCAGGTAATACTATAGTGGGGAGGGAGAGCATCATCTGAGCACTTTACCATACCAACTACGGACCAACAATCCCCCATACAATCTTTTATCAGTAAATGGCCTTCCTTTCAAAGATAGGTAGACAGAATGGTGCAAGAATCCAGTGAGATGTGCTAGTACTCTGTATGATGTAATATTTATAATAACATGCAGTCTACCATAAATAAATTATTCTAACATGATATCTCACAACATGCAAATCAAACATATGAAATGACAATGTACATTGACATTACTTTAGCCAAAAAATTTAAATATACGATCATTTAGATCGATCAATTTTCATAACAAACCACTTGATCAAATTATCTATTGGTAGTACTACCTAAGCTAGTGGAACCCATCTCACTACCTATTAACATCATCAATATTGTTTTTAAAATAAACGTATATAATTCCAAGATTCATATGGATTTTTCTCATACACTAGGGATGGAACAATCTTGAACACTCATTTATTTCATCAATGCATAATGAATCTTCAATGTAATATTAACACAATAACACTACGACAAAAATAATTTTGCATACAAGATCCATACTAAGAGTTTATAACTTATGGTCTTGATCTGATTCACTCATATTTAATTAAAATCACACATACTTTATTTAGAATGTTATATATAATAACACAGAATCCAGAGATAAAAAGACTAGTTTGCACATATGGATAATTACTCATTCCATTAACTAATATGAGCTTTATATTTATAAGAAGACTAATTTATCACTTAAAATGCTTCTCACAAATCAATATGAGACTTATATAAACGTCACTAAAAAGTGATTCCATGTAATTCATTAAATCAGAGGATCGTTTATAATTAATATCTATTTTCTACATTATACACTCAATGCCATCATAATACAGGGTGTATATCGTTCAAGACGATGTCAATGGCTTAAAGGCCACCTGCTATACTTAGCAAGACACTTTCTATAAGTATAGAATTAAGATGCTATTGATTAATGGAACCCACACTTTAATAAAAGGAAATATGCAGTCCTTCATCGCAATGTAGCTATCAAAGCACATGTAGACTTGCTTAGAATGGTTGCAATAGGTAGGATTAAAAAAATGCAGCCTTAAGATTTACTACAGAGTCTAATATGCAGGACAAAACAAAACATTAAATATAGGTTTTAAATGAGATGCATATTTATTTATGACACTAGGTTTATTTTCGCTTAGCCATATTTTATTTTATTTTTGGCAAAATGAAATGCGGGATAATTAAAATCACCACACATGCTCTACCATATTGAACACAGCTATAAAGAGAAACTCAGCAAGATAAAGCAATTTAGAAGGATGCAAGGTAAATAAAATGTGACATCCATAAAGTACATAGGGTATGAAGAAATATAAATGCTGCCCATTAAAGACAAAACATAGGTCTTACTACAAAACTCAGGCTTAAATAATATTTAGTTTAAATATAGAAGGAGATGTTGTAATTACAATTTCAACTCAGATTTATAAAATACAACCCAGCATAACCAAAATACAACGAAGCCTTCCTAAATGGGTGAAAAATGCAGGGTAATGATAATAATATGCTAGTTATGGAGATATAATACTCGATCAAAAATAAATTCATAATATGTTGGCTCGCTATTTTTAGATGCAATCATATCTACATTCATACCTAGGCTATAAGTAATTAAAACACAAATACCAAATAGTGATATGCAAATCCACTAAAATCATAATGCAGCTATCAAGATGAAAACATTGTCTTAATAATTACAAATCTAGCAAATAAAATATATAAAGGAGGATGCCTAATAAAAAATACTAAGACTCCACTATAGGATTAATATGCAGATTAAAAAAACAAGTGTAGCCACATAAAAATATAAGATGAAAACACTGGATTAAAGGGATCTAAATGCAGGTCTGATATAATTACTACGTAGGCCATCACTAAGTTCAATATAGCTTCTAAAAAATGAAATGGGACCCTGCCTATGCAAATTGGAATGCAAGACCAGTGAATAGATTAAAATGTAGATCTTAGATTTTAGACACTACCAGCAATTGAAGAATGAGACATTTTTCTTAATTGAAATGCAACACTATAAAGGTGAAAACATTGACCATTAGGTGATAACAAACTCAAAACTTTTACCTAGATGCAGGCTCTCAAATAATTAAAACACAAGTCTAAGTATTTTGAAACACTGCCTCAAAAGCCAAACACAAGTTATTTAAAATTTCTGCGCTTAATTAAGTTACTACATAACTTTTATACAACAATAAATGTTGGCATAAAGAATTACCACTTAGATCAAACAACAGAATCAAGCCAAATATAAATAATAATTACTCAAATTCATCCCATTTAACATACAAATAACATAATTACAAGTCCAACCTGATAAAGCGTATTTTCCTTTCTCCACCCTTAGCTTTCTTCTCCCTTGAGCTTGTTCTTTCCGTATTTATCTCCTTTTTCTTCCTCAAATCACCTCTATTAATAAGACTAACTTTTATTTCTCCTTGTTAAGTCCACCCCTTTCCTTTTATTTATGTTCTTTGCATGCTTTAATTAACCCATCTCTATTTATTTTTAAAACATGTTATTTTACTTATTATTCTTACCACGCCCTTTTCTCTTTTTTTTAATTTCAACTTGAGTTGAATCAATAATCTATTTCCTAATTTTCAAATAAATTCATGCATAATTCAAATTTTAACTTTAAATTATATTAACATCACTTCCATGCAATTTTCAAAACAATAAAAAATAATTATTTAACTAAAAGATAATATAAGTCATTAATTACTTTTAATTTTTAAGATAATCATGTCTAAAATAATAATACTTTTATAGCAAATTAATAATTATTTTTCAGATTTAAATTCAAAAATCAAATAAAATAGAAAAGAGATATAATGCATATTAAAATTAATTCCACATACACAAATTATCACAAGCAATACACACTAACATTTTTATGCAAATGTCATTTAAAATCTACTGTGTGTGTAGGGTCACTAACATTTTCCACTGATATTCTCCCAATCATTCTATCTAGCCGATCCTCTCTGATGATGCTCTCTCTCGTCAAGCTCTGAGGGTAGGACATATATTGCATCCATCTCGTAACACGTAGGTAGTTAATCTAAGTCATCATAAATATCACTAATGATGCATAACTAACTAATACATATCCATAATGTACAGAGTATAACTAACAGTTATCACATTATGTACTCTAATCAAGAATGTTACTGTCCCATTACAGTATAAGTCATAAAACTCAAATCAAAGCAATAGTAATCATACATTAACCATACTAATCAATAGATTTAAAGGTTTATAAGTCATATGGTGAAATCAGGATGTAACAAACAACATCTTGATGGAATTCATGAGATTATCCAATTGCATATTGATGCTAGTCATATCTCCTTTCATTTCATTACACATATTCTCCATATATCCTTTCATTTCATTATGTGTATTCTCCATATCTTCTTTCATTTCAGATTATATGTTGTGCACATCATCATCTAGATTGTGCACTTTGTCATCCAACGAAGAAAACATCATATTAGAATTCCACCTGATTAGAACACTGACTTTATCTCCTCTTTAGAATTCCACCTGATACGAATTCTTTATTGGGGATCTAGTTGGTGACCATGTCATGTTGAGGCTTGGTAGTGCAGAATTTGATTTTCCCATTTGATCAAACAATTTCAAACTTAGTTCAACCTCAAATCCAAAACATAAAAGAATAGACCCGCATATATTTTTGTGAGCTTTTTGAAAATGTAAAAAAAATAGAATAATTTTCAAAATTATAGCATTTAGAGCGATTTTATGAAAAACCCTATACTCACAATAACTCATTCAAAAAATATCGCACGAAGCTGAAAATTGGATTGTATCATTCTTAAATAATGATCCAAATTCAATAAAAAAATAGAACTTTTTGCAAACGATTTGTGAGACATGTGACTCTTTAAAATTAGGGTTTTGACATCACTTTTACCTAAATCGAAGCTCTAACACCACTTGTAATGAAATTACTAAACCAGTAAAGTAAAATAACAATAATAAATTACAATATAATTGAAATAAGAGCATTAAAAGTAAGTTTGACTAAGCCACTTCCAGGGGGAACCATGAAAACATTACAATAAGAGCAAAATTTGTAATATGATGATCAAATACCAACTGCTACCTCCTACATATATTCTAAGTATGTTATCTACACATCCCAATACACATTATAGGCTAAGAGTGTAGCAATATCATGTTTCATGCCTAAATTATTTGTGCAAACTTGTAGGACTATCAAGTGCACTTTGGTTGTGACCTAATTGTTCCCTTTGAAATGGGGTAATTCCTTTGTGTCTTCAAGCATGTCATGCAAGATAGTGAGAATTTCTATTATATCATATCTAGTAGTGACCTATGGGTTTTTAGTGGGCATTATCTGAGTATTAAGGTCTAGGGGTTGACCCAAAGAGGTAACAATATTCTTGAATGCAATATGGGTGCTCATTGTTCCTTGGAAAGGATTATTTCAATGGAGGAGAGGAACTACAGATTGGAGAGTTACAAATTGGATTATAAGCTTTGCAACTTCCCCTTAAATATCCTTTTATATCAAGGTGTTTTGGAAAAGTTGATTTCTGAGGTCGAATCTAGTAGTTGGCTTAATGGGTTCCATTTTGCTACTTAGCTCAATCCCTTTGTGGCTGATGGAAGTATCTTTCAATTGTTGTTTTTAACCACACTTATTCTTTAAGAATAGTCCAAGATGATCTTCTTTTGGATTACGATTGAAAATAATAGTAAACACTATATTGCATGTGTCTGACAACATCAATTGGTTTACCAATGATTGGAATTTTCTTATTGAAAACTCACTAGTTAGGAATGATCACTCATTGTTTGAATTGAATCAAATCAAAGTCTTTAAGTGGAAAACATAGGAACTAAAATTCCTTAATGTCAAGGGTTGATTTTCTATCAGACCTTGCTATGGATTGTCATTTGGAGATCAATAAAATATCATTGGTAATGGCATCAAATTAGTTGGTTCCCCCTAAATTAGCACACATACAAGTTTTACTTTAGGGCATCTATGAGGATTGTAAATCTACATACTTAGGTTTATTTGACCAGATAGGGTTTACTTTCAAACAATATTCAGTAAGATTGCATGTCAAGTGTTTTAGCTTTGAAATTTGTATTTATATTGATTTTGTTGTTAGGAATAAATCAGAAATTGATGCAGAACAATTTCACAGAATCGCAATAATAATAAATATGAACAGAGATGCATAATGAACAGAAGTAAACATGCACAATAAGAAGACCAAATTTAATGTGGTTCACCCAATGTGGGCTACATCCACCAAGAAACACTTGCTCAAATTTTATTACAAGCCACAAGAGTACAATCCACTCTTAGATCAATCTTCTCCCAATTACAATGCATAAATATTGTTTGGAGTTGCACTCAACAAAACCTCTTGAATTCGCACATGAATTCACACAGTATGTTCATCCTTCTCAAACCATTGTTCTCGTGATGTATTACCTATTGAATATTCATCTATACATGACACATCAACATAGCGGTTTTACAAAACAATGGGCACCAAAACCATGGGCAAAATCAAACCCAAAACGGTTCCCCATTAAGGGGGTCCAGAAATTTTTTCAGGGGCTACCGCCCCCGAACCCCAACGAGAATACATAAAGAGTGTATAGTACATTTTTAATGTACAATATTTAAAATACATTGTAATTTAGAAATAGACTCCACAACATAACAGATTTTGTAATTTTAGGGAATTGGGTTGAGCCTTAAGTAACTTAAAACTTGAAAAGTTGAGTCATGGTAGTATGATTGAGGTGTGTGAATTTAATTTTAATAGTGTGTTGGTTGTTTTTTAATTCGAGATGATAGTTATAAAGTTTTTCCTTCTCTTGAGAATATCCTTTATCTAAAACTTATAAATGAAAATTTTGGGCAAGGCTTGTATGACATTTTTTTCAAAGTTAGAGTTGGAAGTATTTTGTCCATTGATTCATTTTGAACGAATCATATGGATATAGTAGAAATTCAGAGCCGGTTTGGATCATGGGGAGTCAAGCATATGTTTGACCATGAGTAAGCTTAATAGTCCTTAAGCTTTTATCAAGTGGTGGGGAAGAAACTATTCAATTATTTCATTTAGATTTTTGTGAGAAAATTGGCTTACGTTAGGGCTTGAGGTCATCAATGGCTATGGACGAAGTCTAAGTGAGATTAGGAGCTTGGTGAGTCAAACAAAATTTTCATTCCTTGGAGATTTGTTGGTTGTTAGTTTGGAAGTGAATGAACATTGCATACTTAAATAATTTTAAGCACATGGACCTTTGGATAGCATTTGATATTTTAGCCTTCAAGATTTTTAAACCCTAAAAGGTAATTAGGAAATGATTTTAACATGTTTGGGTCAAATGTAGGTTTAACCTTTATATGTTTTTATTGTTTGGATTAAATGTAAGTTTAAAGTTGATCAAAAGATTGTGGTTAGCAAAAAAATAGTCATTGAGCTATACAAGCAAGACTTGGGCTTAGATAGTTATAATTTGGTTTCAGAATGACTCCAAAAGATTTATAACTAAGCAGGTAAAGGAAAGACCCACAAGATTTATGTGGAAACAAGATGGCCCGTTCAAATTCAAAATAAAACTAAAATAAATTGGTGTGAGGGGGGAATTTGCCTAAGGCTACAATAGGATGCTAGTGCCTCAAGTAGCAATCATAACTAGTGGAACCTCACTATGAATATTCACACTATGGTTGACGAGAGATCCCACATGCACACAATACATTACATTGAGGAACTTTCCATCTTGATACTCCCATTTGAAGCCATCCGCTAGGAAATTATAGTATTCCATAGAAGGTTTGGGAAACATTAGTAGTTGCACACTACTAGTTGCAGTAGAAGATCTACAACATCATTGATGAGGTATGTGTTAATATTATAAGACATTTATGAGTTATGGTATGGATTTTCACCTTTTCTTAATTTAGGTTTTCCCATGCATTCCTCTCTCATGTAAAAATCTTGCAACCTACTTCCACTTGTTTTACCTTTTGCATGCACTATGTTTTCATTGCTTGTTAGCCTTTGTTTGGATCCACCCATCATGGTTTGCCTTTTTCTTATGTTCCTTTCACTTAGCTTCCCCTCTTATTTTCTTAAATTTTTACTTTACTTGAGGTCTACCCATTAGAGTTTTCTTTCACTTGTGTGTCAAGCCATTTACCTCTCTTACCTCCCTACTTAAATTACCTTGTTTGGGCTCTACGCATCATGGGTTTCCTTACACTTGTGTACTTACTTTATTATCACTTGTTTGCACTCCTATTTGCTTCTTTTGTTCACCTTTCTCATGTTGTTGAATCTTGCTTGTGTTGAACCCTGACACATTGCATAGATTTATTATTGCCAACATTCCCTTACTACCATCTCTAACTTTTCTTATTCCTTGCCCTGCGTGGAATCACCGACTCATTTTCCACATATTTTCAACACTCCTTTAGCCATCGTGGCTCATTACTAGAATTTAATCTTATTGTTGCATTAATCATAGTCTCTTTTGAAGTAACTCAACTTCTTTTAGCAAGTTACTAGTTTGTTCACCATTCTATGACTCTAATTATTTCCCTTATTCTATGGCACAACCTCTACTTGCCCCCCTCATTTCCCACTTGCGGTTCACTTTGGGTCGAATTCAAGATCACAAACTCTTTGATAAGGTGAAAGCCTACGAGTATCTAAGCATCTAGGTCTAAAATACCCCTCTCATAGCTAGGCGTAAGAGCTCTAGAGTTGTCATCTTCTAAACAATTTGTTAGTCATTTGAATCCATATGGTGGAGAACCATATTTCATCATTAGCAAGTCAAAACCAAATCATACAGTCAAAAGGCATTATTATATATTTCATTATCACACACCCCCATTCTACTTGAAAGCTCAAACTCTATAGTGAATTTACTAAGAATCGAAGGTTTGTTGGAGTGCCACATACAAATCACAAATCGCATATCATCTTATTATTCATATGAATAACCAAACCTCATAGTGGACGTTGACTCTGATGGGCCCCACTAATTCGAGGAAAAGTTGTGGCGAGGTAAGCACCTTTATTTTTTCATTTTCATATCATTTTATAGCCCTCTCATTGGACATATTTTCTAACATCACTAGTTATCCCAAATCTAGCCCTGACAAGATTCCTAGGTCTAGATGTTGGAAACTGTCAACGTTGAACAATTGATCATGGTGTCTTGATCTTTTTAAATATTTCTTTCGTTTTTGTGGTGCCTTGCTTATTTTCCCCCTTATTCCACTTCCCCTTACACTTATATACTTTGACCACATCCTAGTCATGTTTATATCTCTTTCTTATGCTTAAATTGGACTCCTTTATCAATAGTTATTGTGCTCTTGGGTTTAGAATTGTAAGATACGGGATGTAGCAGGGTTTCCCCTTGAGAGTCCTCTATTTATTGCCACTTATTTCCCATATCCTCTCTTTCACAACTTTCAAAACAATTCTCTGTCAAACTAATAATCCACAATCTGGTATTACATTTTTATGCTATGGAAGTTTTTTAAGACCAATCAAATTATTTTATTTCTTTATTATCCTCTCATCAAAAACATTTTATTCACTTATTTCCAACCTTGCTTTTTGTGTATTCAATTACGAACAACCTTAATTACAACGTTTGCTTATTGCCTATGCACTTATTGACAACCCTTGTTTATTTCCTATTCACTTATTGACAACCCTTGATTATTTCCTATTCACTTAATGACAACGTTGATTATTGCCTATCTTACTCTTATTTCTTAAACTTGTTTTTTGCCTCGCTATTTCATTTATTTGCATCTAAAAGACAGATCTATGCTAGCATTTGCCAATGAAAAATATAACACATCTTTCTCACCTTTACAACATCACATGAAAATCAAAGCATCAAAGTACACCATGGCATGGTATATCAGCATTTTCGGGTCAGCTTAGGCACCTAATCCAATACATCCCATCATTCTCCACTCAATTGTATCTAGGTAGAACTATAACTATAACCACTTATGACCTGATCACGCCATCTCTCTGATTCTATTGAATCTCTTACATTGTACATTACCTAGCACCATTGCACAAGCCCTGAACTAGCATCATACTAACATATTATTTTTGAAAATTTCAAACAATGATGATGTTGCACTACAACAAACCCAACCCTAACACCTAACATTATAGTATTTCTACATCAACCTAGTAAGTTTATCTCATTTATCACATTCATTTTTGGCATGTTTTTTCAAAAGGCATCATCCACTATTACACATGGTAGATGATGAACCTTGTAATGGCATATGTATCTTTTTATTTATCTCATTATTTTTTGCATGTTTTTTCTATACAATAGCTACCAATCAACCCCATTAAAAGAAATTATATACATATGGAGAAAGAACATAAGTTTGGTTTTCTTACCTTGAAAATTGATGTTTTGCTTCATGTGTAATTGAAAGCATTAAAGAATATACAATTCCAATCTAAGGTTTATCCCTAGAATCCACTATATTTGGTGGTGATATCATTATTGTGTGAAGCAAACAAACCTTCCCTCAATATATGTCAATCAATTCTTTATACAATAGTTCGTTCAAATTGTCACAAAGATTGATAATTGATTGGAGTCGTTAATCTTCTTGGAATATGAAATAGTATCTAAAATTTGTCATCTCTCATGTTAGAACATCTTCACAGAGAACGAACATTTGTGGGATTTAATAGAGAAGAAATTAAGTTTGGCAAAAATTAAACAAATAAAGTTTTGCTTGACATGTCTAATTGAAACCATTAAAGAATCTTGAAGTTCCCATCTAAGTGACGTCTGTAGAATCCACTATATTTGGTGAGGATAGCACAATTCCTTGAAACAAGTGGACCTTGCATTAATAGTAAATGTGCAATCACCTAGAAAGGAGGTTTCTACTTAATCAACCTTTAAATATGGTAAATATATAAGGCCTTTCTAAAGCATCCACTCAAAAGGACAATATACAAGGCAATGAGTATGGCAACAAGAAGCAGCAACAAGCGCTGTCGATATTGCTAAAACAAGAGCCATGGAGGGCAATATATAAGGCAACATGCAAGGTTATATATAAACAATAATCAAGTAATATAATCAAACAATGAGAGGTTCATAATCAGACTTGTATAAATGAAAGGGTAGGGAAAATGAATACTTACCTGGGGTCAACTTCTTGGGGGCATAAAACTCCTCCTTGGTTTAAGCACTCTAGTGGAGAAAGGTGTTGAAGGCATTGTCAAGAAATAAAGAGAAATGACAAGTAGACTATTGCAGGGGACTCCTATGACTTGGTACCCTTCACTAAACATAATCTTATTCTTGAATTTCCAAGACTAACAGTTGTAACTTATTTCCTTTTGGCAACGCTCCTCTAGTCTATAATCCTATGTGTTTATAGAGAAAATTGTTGATTTGCTTGCGCAAATCAGAGAATGTGATGATTCTTGTTTTGCAAACAAACTAAGAATAATCCTATATATATATGGATGCAAAATCTCAAATCCTAATTTGTAATTGCCAATGTCACCATCCATGGAAGATGTAGTCAATTATACTTAGTAAGGGTATGGGGTAGGTGGAATGTGGGCAATAACAATATGAACTGCACCCAACATGAACAGTGGCATCATCTCAATGTAGTCCAAGGGACCTAAAAGGTCAAAAGAATGAAAGGACGCGGGGTAGGAGTAGTTTAAGGAAGTCGTAGAAAGAAAGTCATCATGTGCGCAGATAGAAGAGTTGATGAAGATAGTGAGCCACATAAACAAGGACCTTAAACACTTCTATCGACATGTTGAAGGACCATGATGTGCCAACATGTCCTTGAATAAACAAAATGTTAATAATACAACTCGTCATGTAGTTGAACAAGGGATAGTGCCTAGCAAAAACACATGCAAAAAATAAATTGAATGACTCAATGAATTAATGATGTAATGAAATAAAGAGATGAGATATGCCCCTCTGAGGTTCATCATCTATCACGTAGTGTAATAGGGGATTGTGCCTAGTAAAAAACTATGCCAAAAATGAATGCGATAAATAAGATGAAGAAAGATAAATAAAATAAATAAGAACATTTACTTATCTGATTGATAGTTTGGTCAAGCTATGATATAAAAATTTGACAGACATGATATCAAACCAAGGTCCACTTGTTTCACACAATCATGATATTACCACCAAATATAGTGGATTTTAGGGAATACCTTAGATTAGAAATTGTATATTCTTGTAACAGTTACAATTACACATGAAGCAAAAGATTGAGAACCCAACTAGTGTTCTTTCTATACATTGGGATTGAAATATGAAAGGAATATACATCAATTGCCTCTACAAACATAAGAAAACAACTCGCCACCAATCAACCCCAATAAAAGATATTATATTAATACTATCAATCCACAACAGACTGAAATTTGACCAGAATGCATCTTAAAATATGAAACGAAAGGAGGGTAATGAAGGAACTAAGAGAAGAAAAAGCTAAGCCCTCCAACAATCTAATAGTTAGAATGAGACCCTGAGAAATAGCATTAAACTTACATTAATGACATCCCATTCAACATAACAAAAATAATATCCATCCTCAACTGAGCATAATAAAACAATAAGCAAAATGGCCTTTCATGTAAAAAGATGTTAAAAAGAGGCTTTCAGAATCATAATAGTAACATATGATTGCAAACTTCATATCATCATGCCATTGCCCCTTTGCCAGCTTAACAATGAGAGATTGTTTTGAGTAAAATGAGTCAGCAAAATAAATTTAACCCCTTAGTAAATTCCAGGATTTCAATATAAGATCTTCAGCATGAACAAAACACGAACATTTTAATTTTTGCATTTATAAGCATTGTCACTTTATTTTTGTTTATATATAAAAGGTACAATTAAACTACTTATTCCTTGTTGCATACATACTAATTCTACATCTTTTATTTTGATCGTATACAAGGTACGTTAAGCATCGACACTGGCATTGAGCGAAAAAGGAAACCTCTCTAAGAATTGAAAGTGAGCTCAAATTAAACTACTTATTCTTTGTTGCATACATACTAATTCTACATCTTTTATTTTGATCGTATACAAGGTACGTTAAGCATCGACACTAGTATTGAGTGAAAAAGGAAACCTCTCTAAAAATTGAAAGTGAGCTCAAATACCAAAAAAATAAGCCAATCTTACTGTGAGTTCTCAGCTAAAAAGCATTTATGAAAATGGAGACCTGAAATTAAAAATATAAAGAAATATATTAATGTGAGAGATGATGCTTTTAGATATAACTGTCAAAGTTTTTTATTCAAGATTTGAGATCCCAACAAATGATCCATCATCAAGGAAAATCTTGATGATGGATCTCATGTTGAGATCCAAAATGTCAAACCAAAAACTGACAAAGTTATATCCAAAAGCACCATCTTGAATATTATGGCCTGTGGAAGCTTCAAATCTTTAATATATTAATGTTGATTAACGATCATAGATTGATGAGGTTACATGAGAAATTGTCCACATCACATATAATAATGAGCCAAATTTAACTCAAAAGTTTATGAAAACATTTGAAATTAAACATTTTACTAGCATTGAATGATTAATAGATGCAGAGTTCAGTTTCTATTTGGTAAAAATATCTTATAAATTCAAACACGTGGTCTACTAATACCTCGGAACAATTTAAATTAATAACTTACATTATTATTAAAAAAAAGGAAAAAATTACTGTCATAATTCCTTTAAAAAATAAATAGAGCAAAATCATTGACAAGCTCCTTAAAATGTTTGTGGGCAACTAAGTGGACTAAAACATGTTTAAAATAGGGGAGAAATCGACACTATAATTAAGACTAATGGTACCTAAAGACAAAATGGCAGACAAACAACCAGAATTATTTGTACTTGTCAACATAGAGTCATCTTGGGGGCTCCATACGACCACTTGATCATGAACCACCATTTATTTTAGTATATTAAATGAGACAGCCCAGGGTAGTTTAATGTGGGACCTTGTATGGAACCAGCGATTTTGGCATCTTTGAAATCTGTGACTGTATGTGGCAAACATAGCTTTAAGCTCGTGGCTTAACTTTTTTTTCTTATCAAAACAAATAGCACCCACAGAATATGGAAAGAAATAGCATGTCAATATGCTTCCCATAACATGTAATTTTTGCACTTCTGTGGTGAGTAAAAGCAGAAGCATAACATGAAAATAAGAAAGTGTCTGCATGAAAGCTTAAAAGAAAAGAAACACATTCATAAGATAAATGAAATCAAGATAACAAATATTTGAACTTTATCCCATTTTTTCTCTGCTACTATATTATCTTCAGTCAATTGAAGAGGCAATAAAAAGAATATTTGACCTTTCTCACTCTATCACAAGGATTAATGTTTACTCTCTAATCTTTGAACTTATTCAATCTCAATTGCCCATTCCAAAGGGATCACAAGAATAGGGGTGTTGTAGCTTGTTCAATTTGGGTCACTTTGTTTAGCATTTTCAAAATACGAAACTCAAGGCCAAATGATTTAAACTCCAACCTTTGAGCAATATCTAAATTCAGCGGAAAGATTTTGTTTATAACTCGTTATCTCTGTCACTTCTAGCAGGTTTCCCATTAACAGCAACAAGCTCCGTGTCAAAAATGAGGGTTGCTCCACCTACATTTCAATATAAAAAAATTAATGACAGATCTTCTAAACACTATGGAGGTATTTGGCATACATTCCAACAACATCTAAATTTCTGCGGTAAAGAAAACAATAACAAAGTTGGTCCTAATAACAAGACCCAAACCTTAAAACAAAAAATAGAAGCGATGAATTCCCCTGTACAATCAATAACAAAAAAGCATTGGCATGGAAGGAAATCAATGTTAAGCACAAGCATTTTACTCGGTAAATGACTACATTAGACTGCCTTGCAAAAAATAAACACAATATAATAGCAGACCCTCTATGCATCAGTGACCCCCTTCATGAACCCACCACAATTGCAAACCAAGGTCCATAGAGAGATTCTTTAATAGGAGAAAGAAGCAAAAAATTTAACAAAAAAAAAGTAATGAATTCCCCTTTACAGTCAAGAACAAGAACAACAAAACATTGGCATGGAAGGAAATCCATGTTAAATACAAGCATTTGTTTTGGTGGACGATTAAATTAGATTTCCTTCCAAAAAATAAACAAAATAAAAATGCAGACCATCTACATATTAGTGGCCCCCTTTGTGAAACCACTACAATTATAAACCAAGGTACATGTAGAGACTCTTCAATAGGACAAGTGGTCAAAAATGATACCTAGAAGCAAATAAATGATGTCCCAAACTTAAAAGCAGTCCCCTAAATCAAATCATGAATAGGATCCTAGCTTGGATTACTTTCAATAACTTCCCTTTGAGAGACAACCCCAGGGGATAAAATTAAATCCTGCTAAAAAAAAGGCCTCTGTTTTGTCCTTACTCACTTATCCTATTTGGTATTCATCTCTACTGCAGAACAATGGTGGTGGGTAACAACATAAGTTGAAAATATCCAAATTTGGCATATGATCAAACTCTCCCATTAGCTGGACAATTCACGTTTGTGGACAAAATTCTAGAAGCAAGAACTTTATGATTCTCATCCTTTTCCCTCTCAAACAGGGAACAAAATATTAGAAATGGTGCTATGAAGCTTTCTTTGGTGCAAGTGGAGTAAAAGATCTTTCTCGGGTGGCTTGCAATCAGAGTTACCTAGGTGCATACACCTGGTCAACGTTTTGCCCCATCGAGTATGCAACTGCACTTTATACAAGTACCATCCCTGAGATGCACCCAATCCAATCAGGTGTGATTCCCATGCGTAAACTGCGCCTAAACCACACATTCTATGCAAAAATAAAAACCAAAATTTTTATTTTTTTTTAATTTCTAGAAAATAAAAATTAAAAATATACCAGGACTCGGATGTTTGATTTTTGAAATATCATATATGTAGTTTGGAGTTTGAGCATTGATACATCTATGTTTTTTAATCATGATAGATGTGTGTCATTTGATTTCTTGTTATGTATTATTTGCGCTCTAAATGTTCATTGTCATTGCTTAATTTTTCATTTTTTAATGCATGGATAGCTTATTATAATTGTTTGACAACCCTACCCACGTACCCACAAATCCACACCCGGTTCTCCGTACCCACATCCTGCGCACCCCTAAAACATTGCTTGCAACATTTGCATTTTCTCAAGGGATAAAGGAGGTCCAGGCATCAGCAACATTAGAGTTCACTGTGCAATTCTATCAAACCAGTCTTCAAAGAGTTTTGTAAAATGGTTCCTAAAAGTTTCCTTTTGAAGTTGTCAATCCAAATTTTAGGACCTTACTAAGCAGGCTGAACGTACAGCAATGGCAAGAACTTTTACAATAAGGAAAAAGATTTATATAATACATCAAGACGAATTTACCATTGCACCACATTTGAACAAAATATGGGTAGAGAGTGAACATAAAGAAAAATGGCAAAAGAGATGTCAAACTTTTTGAAAATCAAGTAGTTGTTTTAAAGAATATGTTTTAGGGTGGTTGGCTCGAAACATGTCTAAGTAAGGCTGCCATTCTTAACTCTTTGTGTTGAATGTGAGAGAAAGGACTCAAAAGGAAAAGTAATCTGAAAATGACTATGCGAATACATTTTGGCCCCATATAGAGGGTCAACTCTCACATCATAACCACCCCACTCCCCCCAGATTGGCCAGTCAGCCTCACTTAGTCCAGGTCATTCTCCTACGGACATCATCAAATCTTGTATTGGCTATTTAATGGTGGTTGATAAGGATGTCAGACCTTCTAATATGCATTCTGATAAAGATTAGAGCCAACATTTTCCTCCAACCAAATTTTGTATACACATAGAAGGGACACTCCTAGGTAAACCTCTGAGCTTAATAAAGGGAGGGGCCTCTCTCAATATACGCTTAAAAGGGCAATAACTAGGCAATGTTAGGGTAATATGTGGGCAATATGGGTTAGCCTAAAGCAACCAAAGCATGCAATACGTAAATGAAAGAAAGTGACAAAATTAAGTAACATGAAGAAAGAGAGGGCAGGGGGTACTTGTGAGCAACTTGTTGGTGCAAAGATAACCCAATTTGACTAGAGCAATAGTGTTGCGAAGTTCGATGGCTATAAGTGTAGCATAGAAAGGGTAGAAGAGCCCTAGCGATTCAAGTAGGTGCATGTGCCTAAGTCTTTAATGTGGTCAACATTAGTTTTGTACTCTATCTTCAAGTCATGTTGTGAACAAGTATCCTCTAGTGAAGTCCCTTTGTCCTCCTACATGAACTTGGTGAGCCACTGTGAAGGCCAATTGAAAATGCGCTGGAGGTATGCAAATTATCCAATGGTTTTTTAAATGACCTACTAGACTTGCTATTTATATGCATGTCAATTCTATGGCCCATATTCTAATTAGGTCAAACCTATCAACTTGATTTAGGTCAACAACAACAAAAGGGTGGGTTTGGTCAGGTTGAACTTGTCTAGGAGGATCTACAATGGCTAAGGGGGACAAAGGGAGACTAAATGAAGGACTCGTGAAGGGCAAGCATGAAGTGTCAAAGTGGCAAAGGATGGGACCTAAGACATACTAAAGACACTTGCTCATAATTATAGCAACATGGTTGCTATGGCCGAGCCCACCTCAATTCCATGATATATCAATGATGGGAGATATGCAATGCACCAACATGCATCTTGGTAAAGCAGTTTTCGATTTTGCATGTATTCCCCCACAAGGCTCATTGCTTTGTCATGCAGTATAACAGGGGTTGTTACCTTCAGAAGGATATGCCATAAAGATAATAAAATAAATGAAAGAAACAAAGAATCAATAAATGCTTAAAAATAAAGATATGTACCTCAATTTATGTGTCCACTAAAGAAATGCATGCACATGTTCCAAGTGTGCTCGTGGAGAGTGAAAGTAATGTTGACTTCGCCATTTGAAGTTACTTGCAAAAGCATAAATAATTGAAACTTAGAAAGAAAATGAAATGAAAGCATTATAACCTCAAAGACAATGTTCTCTTTTGAAATATGTGAATGAACAAGATATTTATTTTGGAATAGGCTTGGTCAAGTCCGGATTCAAGGTACTAGGGCAGGTATGGAAAGAAGGTTCTAGGACATGTTCGGATTGCTAAGATATAAGTGTAGAATGATGGTAAAAGCTGAAAATAGGCTAGGTTAGGTCCGAATACTGAAGATGGTATGGACAAGGTTAGGTCTAAAGATCCTATGATAGAAGTGTAGGATGCTAAAAGACATAATACTCTGTAGCCGAAAAGATAAGTATATGGCCAAAGGAATCCCAAAAAAGATAAGTATATGGCCGAAAGAGCATCTTGTAACCCAAAGATGCATTTGTAGCTATGTGTATCAATGTATACAGTTCAAGGGGAAAGCCTGGTCTTGAAGTGTCAGTGGCAAAGGAATACAAAAACGGTTGGGAGAGACTTTGAAAAAAATATTGTCTGTCAAGGGTGAAGATGATAGGGAGGGAAGTGAGGGCACCACCAAGGCTACACTTTAACGAAGGCAAGACACCCTAATCAACCCGTCAAGGCTAGGAGTTTTTGACATCTAGACTTAAGACATCTTTCTTTGACTAGACTTTGGCTAACTAGTGATAGTAGAATTTGCATCCTATGATAGAAGTATAAGAATGAATATATGTTGAAAATAGGGTGCCTACCTGTCCACGCATTTTCTTTGTTCCTCAAGAATCATCACAGCCAACGGCCACCATGAGGATTGGGTACTTTGGTGAAAAGGCAGGTCTGGCTCGAAATGTATGTATAGGCATCCTACCCCTGTTTACTGATGTACCGCACACCCCAACAGACCTCTAACTCTTAGCAAGCCCAACTGTGGAATTTTAGCTTTGGACTAGAGAAGGGAGTGTGCCAATGTATGATAGCAATATGTAATTTGAGTTGTCCTCCATACAGATTCAGACAGCAAAATGATGAAATTATGGTTCTACTTCTCCATATGGATTTGATTGGCCAACCATGGGTATTAAAAATGACAACCTAGGAGAGCTTACACCTAGTCAGGTTAGGAAAACCAATGATATAGACGCTTCTGATACTCCTAGACTTGCACCTTATCAAAAAGTGTGATCGTATTATCTTAATCTGACCTTGGTGTCCCAAAGGAAGGAACAAATGTAAAGGCTAATGGCAAGTAGGATGGCCAAGTCCTGTGCAATGCAGAATAATACAATGCCGTACAGACCTGAAAGTGAGTCATAAGAGGGAGAATAAATGGATGAGAAGCATCAAAGACACTAGAAGACTACTACTATAGTAAATTATGATGATTTTGTGTTACAAGGTGACAGTTTTGACCACAATCAAATCAGACAAGAAAAGGCTTGGTCAAGGCCAAAGAAACTTAGCTTACTATACAAAATAAGAATTTGGGAATTAAAACAAAGATCAAAGCTTGAGGATTTCACTGACAAGTTGGAAACCAGTAGTAAGAACGAGAAAGGCGAATTTGGCTAAAAGAGAGACAAAAGGTTTAAGGAAATGAGAGCTAAGAAGTTGCAAATAAAAGTGGGAGACTAGTTGCAATGATAAATTGTAACTAAGAATGCGAGCTAAGAATGAGAATTCAATAGCTAGATGTAGAAGGTATGGAAGCCTAATTGATATGAATGTATGAGTAATTGAAATGAAAGCTAAGCAATGTGTACGAGTGCAAATAAGTATCCACATGAATGAAAGTATGACTAATATGCTTATAAAAATAATAGAAATGCCAACTAGTCTAACATGCATGCCGGATGCAAAATATATATATCTAAATATATTAAATGACAAAATGAAGTACTTATCTCAGGTGTAAAACTTTTGGGGAAGTTGAGTACATGCTTTGTTCATGATGTCCTGAATTTTCGGCTCCAACTGTCCATGTGCAGATTCAATGGCTATGGAAATCTTAGCTAGGTCTTCTTTCTAAATGTCAGATGTTGAAAGAAGGCCCTCTCAAGATACCCCCAAGTCCAATGTAGGCTGAAAATGTGCAATTTCTGACTGAGCTTCCTGTGTGTGCAAAATTTCAATATGTCATTTGTAGGCTCTACATTTGTTGATGGAATGGGTCATCGAGTGATACCACCAGCAATAATTGTTCCTTTTGGTAGATACATGATGCATGTACCACTTTGTGAATCTGAAGCATGCATCTATCTGGTGTGCCTCTCCATAAAGCACTGCTAAGTTCAGCAATCAATACTGGAATGCTCACCATGGGCATGCCACCAACAATACCGATGGTGATTGATTGGTGTTTTGCCCCGAAAACGTGGAGAAGACTGATGTGAATCCTAATTATGATAATGATTGTGATGTTCTAGACTAATAATGACATGTCATTCATCTAAATCTACAGATTTCAGATTGTGATGTTCTAGACTAATAATGGCATGAAATTCATCTAAATCTACAGATTTCAGAAGTGAAGTCTTTCAATCTAAAGCAAGCTCAGCCAAGATCTACCTCTTAAGTGGTATGATGACAAATGAGAAGTTGGATCTGAAGGTTGAAGCTCTAAAGATGCTTGCTCCATGTCACTATCATATAAAGGAGATGGTTCAACCATACGAGTATGGTGATTGAAGTTTTGTTGTTGCTTTAGCTTGTGTTGTCTTTGAATAAGTTGTTTTCAATTGGTTCATCAGTAATTTCAATAGCTGCAACTAATGGTTGTTCTTGAGTGTTAAAACTCGGATTCAGTAACAACTCGGCAGCCCAAAATTTTGACTCAGCCTTGGGACTCGACAAATATATATATATATATATATATATATATATATAAAAGTTCAGAAAATAAAATAAAATTACATGCAAGATATTGTTTAAAGACAGAAGAAATAAATTGAGAGAATGCATACGTATATTTTCTATTAGTTTTTAGATCATCGCAGCAAATTACAAATTCATAAAATATTTTACAAATTTTCCTTCCCCTTCCAAATCCTCAGTCATTGGCATCAACCTTCGAACTAGAAGGTAAATACTCCTTCTCAAGAACAAATTCATCATACCTAATCCAACCCTTCCCAATACTTCTACTTCCACTTGCTCTTTTGCTATTGCTGATGTTGCCCTTTCCATTGCTTCCCTCTCAAAATCTACCATTTCTTCCTAGTTAAATATGGGCATCCTCAGTAACCCAATTGAAATATGAATCAATGCCATTCAAGTCAATCACATCATGAGTCTCCTTTCCTTCCATTTTTTTGACATGAAGACAAAGATTGTACTACATAGAAACAAGGTCATTCATGGGTTGTTGGGTCACATGTTGAACTTCTTTGTGTGAATGGACTCAAACATGCTCCAATTGCGCTATTCCCGAGAAGCACTACAAGGCTCACACAAAATACATATAGCTAATCTTTTAATATTTGGTGTTTTTGCACCATAATCTTCCAACAAAAAATTTGCAAATATAACATTTATAACTCTAAGTAAACAAGAGTTGCATTTATTAATGAAGTCTAGTATCTACAAGACTACGATTAAAAGACTTATTTGGTTGTCGGGTCATTCTCCTCCAAATGCATGGAACTTAAGAAAAGAGCCTCCTCACTACAACCTTGTAAATATTGACTCTTCAATAATAGTATCTAAGGGTTTTGTCAAGCATCATCCTCCATATGCATGAGTTGAAGCCATCCATGACCTCCTCATCAACCTCAAAGCTAAGTAGTCGGTTCATTTTGGGTATGGGTTCAAGTATAGAGATACGTTTCCATCAGTACGGCCATACAAAAATATATTTACAAATAAATATCAATATTCTAGCCTGATAAAAATGCATTAACCACATAGTATGCATATATAATAAATTTAGGATAAGGGCAATAAATTTCAGTTTCTTTTGTTTCAATAACATCATTTATCATTTTGATGGAGCATGCTAAGAAGAAATCAAATTTTGAGCATGGACAAGGGCAGGAAAGTTTGGATGCAAGAACGGGACAAGGAGACCCCGATGATCCCAATGCAGATGCAAATAAGAATGCAGAAGGAAGTAGGGGTCCACGTGGAGTCCCTTGGGAATCTATTGAAACTCAAGATACGGCTAAATACTTGGCTAAGAAAGACTGTAGAACATGGGCAAAGAGTGGCTGGGAAAAGATTGGAGAAATCTTATGAAGAACTCTAGACATTGGAACCACACTGTAAGTTGAAGGATTTTGTTTGAAGTGCCCGACAAAGTAGTGGATATATCTCATTTCAAATTGGAGAATGCCCTGAATGGATAAAAATTGGGATCAAGGCCAAACATAGATGTCTTCAAGGAATAGGCTAATAGAAAATGGAAGCCAAAGGGCCATTTTAAAATCTTTGCGTTGGTCAAAGACTTTTTATTAATATTTTTTAGTAATAAAAAGTGAAGGAATGCATGAAATATATAAAATAATATGCAAGATATGGATCTAAATGAGTGAATAATAGCAAAACATAACCAAATCAATGAACACAATAATTTAACGTGAGAAAACCCCTTGAGAGGTTAAAAACCCACAACTAATATAATCATATATAAGAAACTTATTTGCCCAATACAATCTTCTTCAACTCTTTTCTTCTCAATAATCATTCACAATGAATTTGCCACACACAAATGTAATTGCCTCAATCACCAAAATTCACTGTGTGGATCAAATGAATAACAATGGAGTAAAAACCCTATTTATAGTAGAAATGAGGGAAGGTGACCGTTGTAACCAACAAGTCCAACATTTCTTGTGAACATTTTAAACAAACAGTAAATAATAAACAAATATGTTTTATTATTTATTTACACAAGATTTTTCAACCCGTGTTAAATAAATAATAAATTATTGTTATTTAATTACCTAAAATATACCAAGGGTCTATAATAGCACCACTCAAAATTTAAATGTTCTAATACTCCCCCTTAATGCTAAGTGGAGATAAATGTCATGATCACTTTATTAAAATAATTTTATATATACAAATTGAAGGATTTAAAAACCTTATCATGTCAAACATCACATTTTCAAACAAAAGAAATTATAATCCATAAACTACTTTTTAAAGTAAGTCTAAACTAGCATGATCATGAGACTACATCTCACAGTTTCTCGTGAATAATCAACCAAGCATATTTGAAGTCTTTTATAATATAAGGACCTCCACTACAATGTATGTTTTTATGTAATAACACTGTAAACTCAAAATTTATGAACTTTACTAAAAATACATACAGTAACTTAGTACAATGTTTTAAAATATGAAAAAACACATGATCGTTAAAAAGTGAGATTGTCATGCACACTCTTTCAATGGCAACTCTGATAGTGCTAGCATTGCACGACACTGACAAAACTTAGTAGCACCAAGTGGTTTTGTAAAGATATTTGTCACTTGTTCCTTTACAGGACAGAACTACAAATCAATATCACCATTGAAGACTTTTTCTCGACTAAAATACACATGAACTTCAATATGTTTAGTTTGTTGGTGTTGTACTGGATTTTTCGTTTAAGTTATACAACTTTAATTATCACAATAAATGGTGGTACTGTGAGAAATATCCAAATAAAATTTTCCTAACAACCTTCACAGCCACATGATTTTTTTAGCAGCTTTCATAGCATTTTTATACTCTATTTCTATAAAAAAAAGATAGAAACAAATTATTTTTTCTACTCCAAATGATAGCACTTACACCAAGTTTAAACACATCCAAAAGTAGATTTACGATCTATAGTTTTACCAGCATGGTCAACATCATAATAACCATATAGTTTAATATTATCAATGAAATAATAAAATAAATCAAAGATTACAATTTTTTTGATATAACGAAGTATACATTTAGCTAATTTTCAATGATCCAAATATGAATCATGCATAAATTTTGAAACAACACCTACATTATATGAAATATCTGAGCTAGTAATGGTTAGATAAATCAAACTACCAATACGTTGTCTGTAAAGTGTGGAATTACTTTTTTTACTTGTAGGTATTGGATCAATCTTTATACTAACTTCAATAAAAGTAGATGTAAGCTTACAATCAAACATATTAAACTTAACAAAAAGATTATGTGTATACTGAGATTGTGATACAACAATTAAATTTTTACACTGAAATATAGTTATTCATAAAAAATGATGAAGAATATCTAAATCAATAATTTCATATATTTGACTTAGTTTATCTTTATATTTAAGAATGGAACTAATTACATTGCCAATAATAAGATCATTAACATATAATACAATTAAAATAAAAAGATCATTTTCAACTTTTACAAATATATCATTGTCTAAATAACAATTAGAAAAAACAAGTGATTTTAAAATACCAAGCTCAAGAAGTTTGTTTTAAACCATACAGAGATTTTTTTAACTTACAAACATAATGCTCTTTGTTAGGATCGGTGAAACCTTTTTGCAAAGTCATATATTTCATCTTCTAAATCATCATTTAAAAAATGAATTTTTAACATCCATTTGGTGTATAATCCGACCATTTTGAACTGCAAGAGCAATGAATAATATCATAGTACTCATTTTTGCTACAGAAGTAAAAGTTTCAACATAGTCAATCTCGAGTTTTTAAGTAAACCTACGAGTAACTAATCTTGCTTTAAACTTGTCAATCTTATCAATTGAATTATATTTGATTTTATAAAACCAACTACAACCAACAATATGTCTTTTAGGCGGTGGTGGAACATCTCAATTCTGATTTTTAACTAAGACATTATATTCGTCTTGCATAACAATTTTTCATCCATCAACTTGAACGGCCTCCTCAAAATATTGAAGTTCACATTCATACATAGTCATTAAAGCATGATAAAAATGTTGACTTATAATTAATTTATTAAGATTATCAATACTAAAAAACTAGATTAGAGATTATGCCCATTTAAGTCTTTTAAATTGAACATGAAATTTTGGAGGTTTTTCCGACTCTAAGTTATCCAAAGATGGATCAATTTCCTCTAAGACATGTTTCTTCATAGGGAGAAACAAGAGAGCTAGGTTCATCAAAAGAACATTGAGAAGGTTCTACAAAGGGCTCAAAAAGATTTTTAGAGAATAAAAACATTGATATTCTCAATGATTTGTCTTTTAGACAAATCATACATTCTTAATACTTTAGTTTTACCTCCATAACTTACAAAAATGTAAGATTATGAGGAAGGATCAAATTTCTTTCTTTCAACTTTAGGAACAAAGATGGAAACATGATCACCAAAGATCTTAAGATGAGCCACACGGTTTCTTTTTAGATCACATTTCTAAAAGGGTAGAAAGATGCAAAGTTTAAGTAGGGACTCTACTCAGAATATGCACAACAATATTCTTAATTTCAACTCATAAAAACTTAAAAACATTTGTAGAATGCAACATTATTCTAGACATTTTAATAATAGTGTGATTTTTCCTTTTTAGAATACCATTTTGTTGTGGGGAATAGAGAATTGTTAATTCCCTTTAAATACCACAACTAATAAAAAAAGAATCAAATTCTTTACTACTATATTCACCACCATTATTTGATCTTATCTCTTAATAGAAAAATTAGAAGCATTTCCTACAACAACGTTAAATTCTTTGAATTTAGACAACACTTCAATTTTTTTGTTTATTAAATATGGCCAAATCATTCTGGTGTGATCATCTATAAAAGTAACAACATATAAAAAATTATTAAGAGACAACTTCAAGAAGTCCTACAATATTACTATGAATGAATTAATTCTAGAGGATGTGAGGAATTCACGTCATAATTCTTGTTAAAGGGATTAGTATGTTGCTTACCACGTAAGCAACATTCACAAGTTTCATGATGAGAAGAGATAGAAAACCAACAACAAGATTATAAAAAGACATCATGTGAACTTCTAAAATTAACATGCCACAATGGAGATTCATTATTAGTATGTGATGAAAAACATGCAGAAGAAGCAAAAAAAAGTATAAACCATTATTTTGAACACCTTCAACAATTAAAGAATCGGATTGATTTTTAATGGACCGGTTATTTTTAAACAAAGTTACAAAAAAATTATTTGCAAGTTGAAAACAAAATAACATTTTTTTGCTAATTTTAGGTACATAAAATACATTATTAATAACATTTGCAAATTTTGTCTTTCCTTAATTGCTTTTAAAGATAAGTTATCTCCTAAGTAAATCTTTTCATAAATATATCTAATGTCAGATAAAATATGAGATAAGCAAGACATATGGTGCGATGCACCGCTATCTAAAATATATTCATTCTTATTAGAAGCAAACAAGGTAGCATATAAAACAATAACATTATAATTTTGTTCATGATTGTTGTTCATTCTTCTAATGGTTTTGACTAGATTTCTTCTTTTTGTTATTTTTAATATTTTTATTGTTAAAACTATATTTTTATAATAATTTTATCTTCTATGATCAAATTTACCACACAGATTACAATTTTCATTAAACTTAGTTTTATGATTCTTATTACCAGAATTTTTATTCTCGTTTTTTGCTATTAACAAAATTAGGGTTAGATTTATAGTTTCTATTCTTCTCAAAAACATAATTAAAAGCGAGAAGTGCTTAAGTCGAATTCTTTTTGGAATCAAAATTAGACATCACTTCTTAAATTAGAAGAGCTGACAGAGTAATGAGCTCATGAATATCTTGCTTTGTTTGGTATTTTGAATTCAAAATTGAAATAAAATTACAAAATAATTCATGAATATTTAACTGAATAATGAAATATAACAATTGATCTTGAATTATATTACATTTGCATCCTTCCAACTGAGCTTTAATATTCTTAATTTTAACAAAAAAAATAACTTTTCATCACTTTTTATAGGTGTAGTAAACAATTCAATAATCAACTCAATAATCTTAGATAGACGAGTGCCCTCATGCATAAACTCAGAGTTTCCAAGCATCATTGGAAGACTCTTGATTACCAATATGGAGTAAGAATTCATTATTAACGCTCTGCAAGATAATCAACATAGCTTCATGTGATTTTTGTTGAAATGCATTGGTAAGCTCAGTCAAAACATTCCACCCTATCAAGACTTTCAGTCTCAAACACAATATTTCACAATTTTCAAGCCATAAATTCGGCTTTAATGTAAATTTTTTAGATATTATAGTTAAATCCATTAAGCATTTAGGATTTATGTAACACAAAATTAAATGAAGCCATTGCTTCCCTTTAAGAATGACACTATAACACTAGATAAAGCTTTAAAAAACTTTTTTAATGTGATTTTATACTTTATTTGATAGTATAGCAAATTTATAGTGTAAATAAACAATAATTATTCAAAATAATGCTAAACAAGGTAGAAAAATTACGAAAGATTACAATAAAATAAGGTGTCACAAGTGTTGCAAAAATACACTAATGTAAGAACACTCATGAATTATGATGTAAAAAATTATAATAGGAAGCTTCAAATCAATTAAAAAAACCACACCAATACGTCTAGATTGTGCTAAAACATAGAAATTGATCGATCACACGACCATGCTCAACAAAATTTCGTAATTTTGTTGTGAATAATAAGAAAGGAGTGAGGACCTATCATTGATCGAGTTTTTTGTATGTCGAAACAAGTCTAGGGTTTTGCATGTGAGTTACATCGTATGCAAACCAAAAAAAAATTCTGAGTAATTAATTTTGAAAATAAATTTGACTAAGTCAAAAAAATTGATCAAAAAAAAGTTGTTTAGGGGGTTTTGAACACTGGACCGTCCCACTTACAAGTTTTTAGCAAACTAAGAATCACCAACCCTTGTAATAGACTAGATGGAATTATACATGCGTTAATTTATATTTATACATTTTTAAATTTTATTTTAAATAAAAACATATATAAATAAATATATACGTTGCTTGTAATTTAAAAAAGATGAAACATATGTTACTTTTTTGCTTTTTGGATTAAAAAAACTTAGCCAAGTAACGTGGGAACCACTATGTCTAAGTGGAAAATATAGAATAAATAAATAGATTATTTGTTAAATACTTAAGAAAACACTATTACATACATGTACGCTCCAGGGGGAAATAAGGCACTTAGGTGGAAGTTTGGAGATACATAGCAAATTGTATAAGCCACCAAAGACCATGAAAATTTGCCAATTTCCCTAAGATTTTGACACAAAGCAAATTAGACCCTCAAAATCAAAATTTTGATTTAGAATATAGTGTTTTCAACCACCAAGCCATATTATGGCGCTTCAGGGAGCTTGAAAAAATCAAATGAAACCTCAGATGCTTCATAGGGTCCGGCATGGGTTTTGTCAAGCAAAATAATTGACAAAATAACTTTCAAGGACCAAAAACCAACACCAGAAATATGTTTAATATTTTTTTATGAATTTATTCAGGGATGGGCGCCGTACAAGTGCACCACAGGGAGCTTGGAGGCTGAAATAAATGTTTGAATTCTCCTCTGATTGCTCTGACAAGGATCTAAGATGTTATACTGGAGGTCTGAATGTCCAACCAACCACTGAAAGAATTGCTTGAGAATTTTAAACTTTCATATGCCATAGAGAGTCGTACCATAGGCTGTACATTCTTGCTCATCGCTGAAAATAAAATAATTTTCCTTGAATTTGATTAGAACACTGCTCTCCAAGAATCCAGGCATCCATAGGTGCTCCAATACAACTCTAATCACACTTGCCAATACTCAACCCACCACAAGCTCTGAAACCATGAAAAAATGCATGAAATATATAAAATCATATGTAAGATTTAGACTTAAATGAGTGAATAATAGCAAACCCAACCAGATCAATGAACACAATGATTTAACGTGAGAAAACCTAAGAGGTAAAAAAACCCACAAACTGATATTCATATATGAAAAACATATCTGCCCAATACAATCTTCTTTATCTCTCTTCTTCTCAAAAATCATTCACAATGAATTTGCCATACACAAATGTAATTGCTTCAATCACCAAGATTCACCGAGTGTATCAAGTGAATAATAATAATGGGGGTAAAAACCCTATTTATAATGGAAATGAGGAAAGGTAATTATTGTAACCAACGAATCCAACATTTCACATTAACATTTTAAACAAACGGTAAATAATAAACAAATATGTTTTATTATTTATTTATTCGAGGTTTTTCAACCCATGTTAATAAATAATAAATCATTATTATTTAATTACTCAAAATGTACTAAAGGTCTATAATAGCACCACTTAGATGTTAAATGTTCTAACAAAGAGGACTTTGTAAGCACTCTGTTGGGAGGACCATGGTTTTTGGGGAAAACCAATCACTTTGTAAGCAAATGAAAATTAGGGTTCAACCCAAATTTGGAAAACATCAACCAATCCTCATTTGGGTCAGGTTGTTGGGCCTTCCCCTTAAATACTAGGAAGAAGAGGAGATGTTTAGGATCACTAAAACCATTGGTCGATTCATAGCCTTTGATACGATGACTAAATCAAAGAAAACGCTGATTTATGCTAGATTTTGTGTAAATATTGGTTTTGATAAAGAGCTTCCATCATCCATAAAGCTATCGTCAAAATTTGGAGATTGCTTTCAATTGATACAATATGAGGGTTCCTATGGTTTGTCAAATCTGTAGAAGAATGGGTCTTGAGCCTAAAGTTTGCCCAAAAAATAAGAAAGAAAACCCATTTTGGAGTAGGAAAGAGGGCAACAAAAACACCATTAATCAACCACATGACAAAAAATATCTTATTCAAGATCACATAGAGAAGGAGAACAAGAATCTTCCCCATTCATAATCAAGAAGAAAGTAGCCTCCCAGTTAAAGGAAATGAAACCAAATCGAATCATGTCCAAGGAAAGAGCCACCTAGAAGATATAATTGGAAAAGAAAATGACAGAGGGCTGAATCCAAGGGAACTCTTCAAGAACCAAGAACATGATGAAGGCATAGAAAATCTGAGAAATGAAGATGTAAAAGAAGGTGAAGTGAAATATCCCCTTTTAGAAAAAACTCTGAATCCTGATTTTTATTTAATTTTCCTAAAAATTCAGTCAAACCCCAATACAATATATGCAATAAAAAACTGACAACTTACAAAGATACTCTTTGTTTCAGTTAATTGAATACATTGAAAACACTGAAAAATAAATATGAAAGGTACAAATTGCATCAAAAATCTAAATACCACTTTACTGTCTAGAAATCCACCAATTCTACCCTAAATCAGGTTTGTGATTTGGTAAAACATCCTACTGGGACTTTACAACAGCCTACAACCCTATAGGATGGTGCTAGATTTGACACATCAAACCCAAAAACTCCAACATTTTGGTGAGTGCTGGAAAAGGTGTTGGGCATGGCCCTAGATGCTTGTGCTACCTCTTAGTGCCATGATTTGATGCCTTGATATGGCAACCTCTGTCAACTGTAAATCTGAATTTTATTGTCCCTACAACCTCACAAAACCCTGATCCCTGATTAACTAAAAATAACTTGTTTGTTTGATCAATTGTGATCCCTGTGCGGAATTACCTTTGCGGATTTGAGGGTTTTGTTCGCCAATTCCATTCACCAGGAGGGGTTTCATCTTCCAGTTTGGCTGCAATGAGGGTTTCCATCCTTTTGCAGAAGTAAAAGGAATCCTGGATTCCTTCATGAATTTGACAAAGTGAATGATCAATAATGGTAGAATCATTGCCCTTCTTGTCCTTTTATAAAATTCACTTTTGCCAATCCACCCTAACCCTAAAGTAATTTAATTACTTTTTAATTTAATATTCATCTTTTTTCTCCTTTTAATAATAATTACTTTTTTATTTGGCCCTTCAATTAATTTGTTTTTTTGCCCCACTCAATTAATAATAATGACTTAAGTGTCCCTTTTAAGTTATTATCATAAAGTGTCGTTGGAGAACAACTTAAAAGATAATTATTAAATTATTCTTTTCTTTATTTGAAAAAGGGGACATGACATGAAGTAATTACAAATGGTAAGATTTTAAATTTTACCATTTCCCCTTCTTTTAGAGTCCCAAATGTGGATAGTAAAAATGAAGAACTAAAAAAGTCCATTGTTAATAGAGCCATCAAAGAATTTTGAATCAAACACTGATGATTCAATTGACATGAAGGAGGTGGACTTGTGTACGCTATCTTAGTCCCATGAACTAGGAACTATTTCTCCTACAATAAGCCAGAAGTAAAATTATAAAAACACAAGGAGTGCCAAAGAGATAATTGATCTGGGAGTAGATGCAAAGAGAGTGTTGCAACTATTTTTATCACCACCTACTTTTTCTAAAAGTCTTGACATGTTTCAGTGCTACCATATTGTGACTTGACTCTTAATTTAAAATTGTTGGTAAGGACCAATTTATTTGTATTTGTTTGAATATCCGTTCTTTATATGCAAGTGTAATCATTAATGAGTGTTACATTGAATATTTATTACTCTTGACGTTGACTAAGTAATTTTGATAGTAAGTATCTCGTTAAGTAAATAATGTCTTCAGTATCTACATGATCTACTTTGCAATTGTTATATAGTTGGCAGTTGTTTTTAGATTTGATCATATTGTGAACAATGATAGTTGTGCAAATGTTGATATGTTCTAGTTACAAACAATACCATCTCATTCAATTTTGGCTTGACATGCTAAAGAGGTGATAAGGTAAATACAGTGTATTGTTTGTTTGATAACACATGGAATATGGTTGCATGAACAGTTGAATCACAAAGATGAGGCATGTATGAACAGTTCAATGGCATATTTCATATTAATCTTGTTGTCTCCAAGATCGTCTTCAAAAGTTGTAGCACGTATTTCTAGGCATTATTGTTCATGTTGTTTTGAACTTTTGAGAGTTATTAGATATGAATGGGACCTAATGATATGCTATCTAGGTTTGATATTTGTATTGAGAAAACCTAAGCTCTAAGGCCAATGTGACTTAGGTCATTACATTTTTGTTGATTAATATGAAGGCCCTTTGGATGCATTAAGTCGAAGGTGGCACATTATGCTAGGGTGGCAAATATAATGCAAAGGTGGCAGGGTGAAATTGTAAACAATGGTTTATATATCAGGTTCAAAGTAATTCAAGCATTAAATGATAATGGCTATCAGAGATCCGCTGTGGATATTTGAAGGTGTGAATTAAATGAGCTCCTAGCTCGATGCTCAATCCTTTGGGATTTGAGGCAATTAGCGGTAAGAAAATAATAAATGTTTGGTATCTGTCTCAAGTTTGAGTTTTGGTGGTCAAGTTAGTTATGCAGATAGCTAATTTGCTAAACTGGATAGCTAGGTTGCTAACGTTGGCCGAGCTACTTGATTTGTCGGTACAGTCGAGAACGAATAAAATGCAAACACATCATTGTAAGTGATTAATGTCAATTACTTGAGTATAAAAGTGGCGGTTTGTTTGGTTGTCATTGTCATTTTGCAAGCTTGGCAAGCGGAAGCGGAGCTATGCTAGTTGGAAGATCACATCGAGGAAGCCAAGAGAAAATTTTGAGGAAGATTTTGAGGCCCTGTGCATGATATCTTTGATTTTAAGGTATGACTTTAATGCTTATATTAACTCTCATGCAGTTTTCATAAAATAGTTTCGTTCCTTCTAAAAAAGATTGAAAGACAGATTTTTTTTTTTTAAGAATGGCGTTTTGGTCAGTAAATAATGATATGATTCAAGCTTTGTTTGTCTTTTTAGGTTATTTCTGTGAAATAAGTTATAAAGGAGGCTTATTTCGAGAATAATAGTTAAGCAGCTGATAATGTAGAAGTTTTTGGTTTAAATCGTTTTCTTAATCTTGGGTATTCCAAAAGCCTTGCATTTGTTTTGAAAAGATAAAATGGCTTTGAATGGTATTCCCAAATATTCTTTGTGTAAGGCTATGCAAGTCTGCATGCAAGTCGTTTTCTCAAATAAATTTGTTCCTTTGCTTGTTTTGAATATCAATGATACAAGAGCTCACATACATTTGGTAAATAGAAGTTGTCATAACTCGAGGGTTTTGAAATTGTTTGGAATGTTGTGGGTTTTGTTTACAAGTAAGTTTCTGGTTTGGCACTTTGGTTCTTTGGCACAGAGATATTGGGTTTCATTTTTGCTTTTCGATTCAAATAAGCCTCTACATGCACATATTTTCTCAAGAAAGTCATTTTCGAATTGTTTATGAGTTAAGATGGTTCTAAAGTTTATTTCTTGAATATGGCTTGCATACATTTGGTCAAAAAGATGTGAAGATATGATATGTTTGTTTAAGAAATATTCATCTCTTTATTATCAACATGCACAGAGAAATCGGATTTTCAAAGGTTTACATATAGATGACAATTGTTTTCTTTGACTGAGGAAGTTTTTGAAATGCATGGTTCAGCATATTTGTCATATTATATAGTTTTGGACTTATATATAAAAGGAAAGTGTTCAACACTGCACTTGATTGTTTATTTTGTGGAAGCCTATTTTGTATTATTTCGATCATTTTAGAAATGATGTCGAGAGTTTGTGGAGCTATGGCATGACTGTTTGGTGTCATTTTGAAGATATAGATGCATGCACTTGTTTTGTTTTTCATCTCAATATTTAAAGATTATATGAAGTTGTAAAGATAAAGGGATATTTTTTAAGTACTGGTTGCACATATAATCTTGTTTGCGGGTTTCTTGGTTCATTTTTAGAAAAAAATGATAAAGTGTTTATGAAACAGTGGAATAAGTTTTGTCTTCTTTTCTCGGTTTATGTGCTTCTCAATTTTCAAATTCATGTTCAGATATCAGGGTTTTGTGTCATTTGTTGAGATTCAGAGGTTTTGTGTTCTTGGTTTGTGAAAGGAAAATTTCTTTCATGCATTTAGATATTTCCTTTCAGTGTTCATGAAAATTTATTTTACTTAATTTGCTATGGATAAATGCTTATGGAATTTAATATCAGGGGTATTTAAATTCATTTGATTGTTAGCATTTATTAATGTTGTTATGCATAGTTAGATGTTTATTTGAATGTTATCAAGTGAATCAAGGGTCCCCACCCATTATAAATGTTATCAATTTATTATAGTTTTAATTTAATGTATTAGACTTTATTTTAAATCTAAACTTATAAAGATTAAGTCATTAAATTAATTAACTTTTAAAAGTCAATTAGAGTTAACAACTAACTAAAGTTGGTTGTAACTTGTTTCCTAACTATCTTTAGAGAAGATTACTTTATAAGCAAATCAAAGATGCATTACAAGAAGAGAAACAATTATAGGTGAAGAGCTCTTTTTGAAGTTTGAAAATTATCCATCATTTTTTTTTTTGTGCAAACGTCTCTGAAATCAAATGACTATTTGCAGATAGACCAAATAATACATTCTCTGACGGTGAAGTAATTCACTTATTTAACGCAAGTATATCCAAGTTTTTTGTTTATTTCATAAACTAATTATCTGAAGATGATCAAGCTTTAATATCTTTTGATGATTGCTCATATGCAGTCATATAAGCAAAACTCCATGTACTTGACCCAAATAATAACAAATACATCACATCTTGTGACATGTTGATCTTTTGATTGTAAATTATTATCTTTTTGAAGATTGTTTGTACTCAATTTACGTTTCTCAATAAAAATTTACTTCACTTTATGCCAAGTCAACTCTTGTTTCAAGATTCGCAAATTTATTTCAAATAATTTTGTTTCATTTAATTTTCATTTTTGTAATAGATTACTTTAAATCTTAAGTTTAGATTAGACAATTTATATTTCTTTTATTATCTAAATTGTTTTCATTTTCAGTTTTAATTTCAATTATGTTCTTTGTTTGTATTCACTGCTTATTTAGTATCTAGTTTTATTTTTGTTCTTTATTAGTTTTGGGTTAGTTTATTGATCACTTTTAATTCCTTTTAGTTTTTTGTCTTATATTTAATGTTTCTCAAGGCACTTTCATTTAGTTGCATTTTGTTATCAGATTATCATACTTACGTAATATTAATATTTTCTAAATTGATTAATTTTTTGTTTTTATTGTAGTTTGTTTCTTAGTATTAGTTTGAGGTTAGATTATTTTAAGTTTAGTTAATTGTCTGTTTTGTTTAGATTAATTCATTTATTTAGTACAATTATACTTAAATCTTATAGAATAGATTGATAAATCTTTCCTTCTTTAGCTTTGAGATAATTGTAGGTCTAAGTTATTAGTTAGCTTGGAATTAATCAGTTTTAGTTTGATCTTATATTAGTATGTTGGTGTTTAATTTTGTTTCGCTTTTCGGTTTTTGCTTCCGTTTATTTATTCGCTTTTCGGTTTTTGCTTCCGTTTATTTTATTTATCTTTTGGTTTATTTTGTTTCTTTTCTTTTGATCTGTTTTGAGCTCAAACGATATTAAGACACTGAATACAATTTGATTTAACAAAGTTATAAAGCATCAGAGATCTTTCCTTCAAAGCACTGTCTCTTCTATAGGCTTTTCTATGTCGAATAGGTTAAGATTGCATAGTTATAATCTGATTATTTTTTTATTTAAAAAAAAAAAATGATTTCTGAATTATGTGTATTGTTCGATATTTGACTTGCTCATTATTTCCCATAACATTTTTAAAACCCCCTTCTACGCATCTTTGAAATCAATTCTCATTTCTTAGACCCTTACGATTACACTGATACAATTCCATCTTAACCTTCACAATAGACGAAATGGTTGATATGTTGGTGTGACATTTTTCACCATCAACAAAGAGAAAGACCAAATTTCTAAGATGTCCACAGTAGAGAAAACAACTAAAGACGTGGCCAACGGAGTTCAAAGTACTTTGGAGTTGAATGTGTCTAGAGGCTCAAGCAAACTTGAGAAATGAAGATCATCTCATAGAATGTAAGAGGCCTTAAAGGCCCCAACAAACATAGAATAATTAGAACTCTTAGAAAAACTTATAGTCCTGGCATTCTTCTTTTTCAAGAAATTAATATGTTGGAAAGTAGTGTGGTCAGTATTAAAGATAAGCTTTGGAGTAAAGCCCTCTACTCAGGAATGAGTTCGTGGGTGCATCGGGTGGGCTAGTGGTGTTTTGATATCCCCACATTGTCAAAGGGGAAGTTTGGCTTAAAAATAGTCACTGACAAGGTATCTTATTTACCAACAAAGATGATATTTTTGTTTGGATTATTATTATTTATGCCCCAAACTCTCATTTGAGGAGCTTATGGAACAATTTTAAGGCTTTTAAAAGCAACTGTAAATAGTTTTAATGGATAGTAATAGGGGACTTCAACACTTCACTTTCTTCTATGGAAAAAAAAAGGTTTACAAGACTTCTCTAAAAGCATGGAAGATCTTGCGTTTTTATGGTGAACTGTGGATTGAAGGATACGAAATTAAGAGGCTCTAAATTTATGTGGACCAATAGAAGGATGGGAGATAATCTTATCCACATTAAATTGGATAGAGTCCTTACCTCTATGGACTGGATTGTTACTCAGAGTAGTGGCATGTCTTCTCTTCCGAGAAAAGGTTTGGACCATAATCCACTTGTGTTCACTTTGCAAATGGAGAATCAAACAATCAATCACCCTTTCAAGTTTTAAAAAATGTAATTTCAGCACCCTAAATTTAAGGACAGAATTAAAGAGAGATGGAATGTGGAGGTTTAAGGCATGGCAATGTTCAGATTTGCTAGGAAGCTGAGGAATGTCAAAGTGAACTTGAAAAAATGGAACAAAAACACCTTTGGCAATATTTTTGATCAAAATAGGAATATATCCGAGGAACATGAGCTTATTAAAGAAGTGATCCAAACTAATGGTATGAATCAGGGTCTATATCTTAGGGAAAAAGAATTGATCAGCAAATTCCACTCCTTGGAGGCTAACGAGGAAACTTTTTGGAGACAAAAATCCAGAAATTTGTAGCTAAACGAAGGTGACAATTTTTTTTTTTTAAATCGATATGTCTACCGTAAGGAGCAGGAACTTGAATAAAACCAGAGAGATAATTAAAGAGAATGGTTCTTCTTGCTTGGACCTAGACAGTATTAAAGAAGTTGTAACCTTCTTTAAGAAACTCCTCTCTAGGAGGTTGGTGCCTAACAAGGATATGGAGGAAGCTATTTTCGGCCCATTCCCAAATATCATTTCTCAAACGGACAATCAAGCCCTCCTTGCCCCTCCTTCGGTGGAAGAAGTTAAGTTTGTAATTTTTGCCATGGAAGGGGATAAAGCTCCAAGACCGGAAGGATTCCCTCCGACATTTTTTCACTTTTGGGAGATTGTTTAGTGAGATATGGTCACAGCATTTGAAGAATTTCTTTTTTTGGGAATATCCTCAAGGAAATCAGCAATACATTCTTAGTCCTCATTACCAAATAAATTAGGGCCAAGGCTTTTATATATTTCAGACCTATCAGTTTATGCAACACCCTCTACAGGGTTTTTACAAAATTGCTAGTTTTGAGACTTTAGACCATCCTTTTGAAACTTATTTCCATTCACCAAGGAGCATTCATTCAAAGAAGGCAAATTCAAGACAACATTGTTACGTTCTATAAAATTCTGTTAGGAACCCGTGCCTTACCCTTTTCTTTGCAGTATTAGTGTAATAATTGCTATGGACGCATATGCTTTGTAAGTTGTCCCTTAGAGCATATTTGAATTATCCCACATACAAGGGAAGTAGTAGTTGTTAGAATAGAGTTAGTATATAAGTAAGTGTTGAGGCAAAATGAAGGCATTCACGAATTTATTGTATTGAGCTTTTTCAAATGAGGTTGCCCCCTCGAAGTGGCCTGTGATCAATATAAGCTTTCTGTGTTTCTGTTATTCGTAAGAGATATTTTATTTTTGCATATTTCGATTAAATCTGTTGTAGGAGGTAATCTGCTGCAGGAGGTTCTTCACATCTGGTGTCAGAGCGCTTTCTTGGCTTTGTGGGTAGATTTGGAGCAATTTTTTTTCGAAGCAAGGCTTTTTAGGAGCTGTGCCAGTTCTGGCAAGAATTTTTTCATTGAAGGTTCTGTCATTTCGGATTGGGTAAATACCCATCCGCTTAACTGTGGGAAGTGCTTGGGCATAAGCCCTAAAACTCATTGTGAGGAGTACCACAGGAACCTCGAAGTAGCTGGGCCATTGAGAGGACCTGCCGGCACAAAAAGGGCAACGGCCCCATCCCGATTGACTAGTTCCCACCTGTGAGGTAAACCAAAAGCTGTCGTTAAGGGGTAAACCCACGGCCAAAATTTTCTAGAGAGCGGTACTCGATCAGACAGCTTTGGTGGCCAGAGAGAATTTTAAAAAAATCCTTTAGGCAGCCAAACAAACTTGGGGTCCATATCCAACTTATCAGGTTCAGAGAGCAAACAACAGCGTATCCACAGTTGAGGATATTTCCAACTACACAGTTGCAGACAATCTGTTTTTGAAACAGCAATATAAAAATAAAAATAAAACAGAGCCTCCAAAAAAAAAATTTTTCGAGACGCTGCCCCAAACCCCGCCCTACATCGCGGCAGGGAACGCGAAGGATCTCCAGCTATTAACAACTGGTTATGGTCACCACTCGTGCAGGCACAAAAATCATGGAGGAAGAAATCGCCACATTGAAATCTCAAGATACAAAGTTAACCGATATGATGTGTGGCTTGAATCAACAGAATAGCATCTTGCTCAACAGAGTGCAGAAGGAGGAGTCTTCTTCAGAACATCACTCATTTGCTTCTAACTTCTCACGTGGACCTAAGCTAGACTTTCCACAGTTCAATGGTACAGATCCTACAGGATAGATATATCGAGCTGAACAATTCTTCCACCTCCACAATACTTATTCTGCAAACAAAGTCCCAATTGCTTCCTTTCATCTGGAACAAGAAGCACTTCAGTGGTACCGTTGGTATCTCAAGACAAATGATGAACCCAATTGGTCAAATTTTGCATCCTTAATTCTAGGCAGGTTTGGTCCCTCGGCATTCAAGGATTTCACAGGAGCTCTCACCAAACTCCGTCAAATAAGTACTGTTCGTGAATATCAGATTGAATTTAAAAAACTCGCTAATCACACTGAAGGGTTGTCAGATGACTTCTTCAAAAGCTGCTTTGTTAGTGGCCTCAGAGAGCCGATCCGTTTGAAAGTAAAAATGTTTCGACCTGAAAATATGATGTACGCTTTGGGTCTGGCTAAGTTAGCAAAAGATAAACTCTCCACACAGCGTCAACCTCCCACCTTTTCACCAGCAAAGAACACAGTGAATCAACGGACAACCATAACCACACCAATCAAGCCCCTGACTGAGGCAGAGATGTGGGCTCGCAAAGAGAAAGGATTATGTTACAACTGTGATGACAAATAGGTTAAGGGTCACAGGTGCGTCCAACAAAAACTTTACTTGCTAGATGTGGTCACCACCAAAGCAGAACAGCGAACCTGATATTCCAGAATTTGAAGATGCTCAAGAAGAACCCGGCACTGAAGAGGACCCAGCGGTTCAAGAGACTCAACCTGAGATCTCAGTGCATGCACTAGCAAGTGTCACCACTCCCCAAACCATGAAGGTCAAAGGGTGCTTCAAAAAGATCCCTCTCACAATCCTCGTTGACTTAGGCAGTACTCACAATTTCATCGATCCTCGCATTGCTAAGGCGGCAGATTGCTTTCTATACCCTTGTTCTAGCTTTGAAGTCATGATTGCTAATGGGGGCACATTGCCATGTAAAGGGAGTGTCGAAATGTGCGTATTACAATGGGCGATTATAATTTTCGCTCTGATATGTTTGCCCTACCTTTAGGAAGGTGTGATGTGGTTTTAGGGGCACAGTGGCTTCGCACATTATGACTTATTTTATGGGACTTCTCTGAGCTTTGGATGCAGTTCACAGATAATGGTCAGAAGCACACCTTAAAAGGTTATTACCAGGATCTACTAACATCATTAGTTCTCATCGCATGGAAAAACTTTTGAAGAAAGGCTCACATGGAGTCATTGCACCGCTGCATTCCATTCAACTCCAGCCCCCCGCTGCTATTAACCACCCTTCAGATTTACAAGCCATACTCAACAAGCATGCAACCATTTTTTTAGAACCAGTAGGTTTGCCCCCTTCATGCCTTGAAGATCACCGCATTCCTCTCCTTCCAGGAAGCATCCCACCCAACATCCGACCATACCGTTACCCCCATCTGCAAAAGACTGAAATTGGGAACTTAGTCCGAGAACTCCTCAAGTCTGGAGTTATTCGCCCTAGCACCAGCCCATATTCCTCCCCAGTGCTTCTTGTCCACAAAAAAGATGGGTCATGGCACCTTTGCATTGACTTCCGAGCCCTTAACCACCTCACTATCAAGGATAAATTCCCAATTCCTGTCATCGATGAGCTTCTTGATGAGCTCCATGGGGCCAAATTCTTCTCCAAGTTGGATCTGCGCTCTGGCTATCATCAAATCCGAGTGCATCCTGATGACATTGCCAAGACAGCCTTCCGTATGCATGAAGGTCACTATGAGTTCCTTGTCATGCCATTTGGCCTTACAAATGCCCCTTCCACTTTTCAAGCACTCATGAATAAAATCTTTCGGCCTTTTCTCCATCAATTTATTTTAGTTTTCTTTGATGACATTTTGATCTACAGCCACACATGGGCCAAGCATCTACAACATATTGACAGGGCATTACAACTGTTAGCAGACAATCAATTATGTGCCAAGCAATCCAAGTGTTCATTCGGTCAAAAGGAAATCGACTATCTGGGGCACATTGTTTCAGCCAATGGGGTTCGCGTGGACCCAAAAAAAATCAGTGCTATGCAGAATTGGCCTCAACCAACCACCCTCAAGAGCCTTTGTGGTTTCTTAGGCCTGACAGGATACTATCGCAAGTTCGTCAAAGATTATGGAAAGATCGCGGCTCCTTTGAGTTCCTTATTGAAGAAGGATGCTTTCACCTGGGGTGCAACAGCTGATCAGGCATTCGTCAAACTCAAACAGGTTGTGTAGCACACCAGTTTTGGCACTGCCGGACTTCACCAAAACTTTCACCATTGAAAGTGATGTCAATGGCATCGACTTCGGTGTTGTTCTTCTCCAAGAGGGCCGACCAATTGCCTTCACTAGCAAAGCCCTTTCTGGCCGCAATTTAGCTTTGTCTACATATGAAAAGGAAATGATGGCAATTTTACATGCAGTACAAAAATGGAGACCCTACTTACTGGGAAATCATTTTTGCATCAAAAATGATCATCAGAGTTTGAAATATTTCTTGGAACAGCGGGTCTCATCCCCAGCTCAGCAAAAGTGGGTCAGCAAACTCATGGGTTATGATTATGAGATCGCCTATAAGAAGGGAAAAGACAATGTTGTGGTTGATGCTCTCTCAAGAACCTTCGAGGACCAGCGTTCCCTCTCTGCCATCTCCATGCCCATTTCGAAATGGTTGGAATTTGTCCAACAAGGGTATGCAAATGATCCCTCCTTATGCCACCTCATTCATCAATTGGCCACTAACCCCTCTGCAGTACCGCATTATTCATGGGACGGTGCTTCTCCGCGATACAAGGGTCGTCTGGTGCTTTCCCAAAGTCCAGACCTACATCAGGCCGTCTTCTATGAAATCCATGCTTTCCCCTCAGCAGGGCACTCAGGATTTCTCAAAACCTATGAGCGGGCACGTCGACACTTCTTTTGGAAAGGCATGAAAGCCAAAATTAAACAGATGGTGGCCGAATGTTATACCTGCCAACGAAACAAAGGTGAAACCACATTGACTCCCGGTTTGCTCGATCCTTTGCCCATTCCTACTAGAATTTGGACAGATATTTCCATGGATTTCATTGAAGGCCTCCCTAAATCTGGGGGAAAGACAGTGATCCTAGTTGTAGTCGACCGCCTCTCCAAATATAGTCATTTTTGTGCACTCAGCATACACAGCCTCCACAGTCGCACAGGTTTTCTTGGATCAAATTTTCCGTCTTCATGGCATTCCTTCTTCAATTGTCTCAGATCGTGATGCCACTTTCACCAGCCATTTTTGGACGGAACTATTTCGTCACACAGGGACACAATTGAGAATGAGCTCTGGGTACCATCCACAAACAAATGGCCAGACAGAAATAGTCAACAAATGCTTGGAGACCTTCCTTCATTGCTTTGCTTCAGAACAACAACATCAATGGGCCAAGTGGCTTCCCCTCGCTGAATGGTGGTACAATACCTCATACCACACTTCCACCAAAATGACTCCCTATGAAGCAGTTTATGGTCAAGCACCGCCACCACTTCTTCCATATAATCCTGGCAGCTCACCAGTTCAGGCAGTTGACACTACTCTCCGAAATCGGGATCAGATTCTCCACACCTTGCGGGATAATCTCCACATGGCACAGAACCGAATGAAGCAGTAGGTTGATCAGCACTGCTCTAAGCATACCTTTCAACCTGGGGCTATGGTCTTTCTTCGTCTGCAGCCATACAAGCAATCATCACTGAAACTAAAAGGGCGCCAAAAGCTTGCTTCAAAGTTTTATGGGCCATATAAGGTTCTCCAGAAGATTGGGTCAGTTGCTTACAAGTTAGAGCTTCCACCTTCCTCCCAAGTTCATCCCGTCTTTCATGTCTCCTGTTTGAAGCAAGTTCTTGGATCCAACATCCGAGTGCAAACAATTTTACCAGCACTTGATAATGAAGGCTCCATCCTTCTCAAGCCGGAAGCAATCCTGGACAAACGCACCCGCCAACTTCGATCCCGCTCCATCATAGAGGTCTTAATTCAATGGCACGGCATGCAACCAGAAGATGCAACATGGGAACCCCTCTTCCAGCTTCAACAACAATTCCCACATCTGAAGCTTTGAGGGCAAAGCTTTTTCTAAGGGAGAGGGGATGTTAGGAACCCGTGCCTTACCCTTCTCTTTGCAATATTAGTGCAATAATTGCTATGGACGCATATGCTTTGTAAGTCATCCCTTAGAGCATATTTGAATTATCCCACATACAAGGGAAGTAGTAGTTGTTAGAATAGAGTTAGTATATAAGTAAGTGTTGAGGCCCAATGAAGGCATCCACGAATTTATTGTATTGAGCTTGCTCAAAGGAGGTTGCCCCCTCGAAGTGGCCTGCGATCAATATAAGCTTTCTGTGTTTCTGTTATTCGTAAAACTTATTTTATTTTCGCTTATTTCGATTAAATCTGTTGTAGGAGGTAATCTGTTGCAAGAGGTTCTTCACAAATTCATTCTTTCCACATAATTAACAAGGCTGGTATGTTTTCCAAATTGGATATGAACAAGGCTTACGACAGGGTGTCTTGGAGCTTTCCTTGACAAAATCCTAGAAAAGTTTGATTTTCATCCTAAATCTAGAATGTTGATTTCCTCTTGCATATCCTCATCTATGTTCTTTGCCTTGGTCAATGATACCCATGATGGATCTTTTCCGATAGAAAGAGATTTAAAACAAGGGCATCCCTTATCCCTGTACCTTTTTATCATAATGGTTGAAGCATTGGGTAGAAGTTTCTCATAAGCTCTTAGCAAAGGCTCTATAAAGGGTTTGAATATTGCCTCTTCCATCAAACCAGTTTCTCATCGACAAATTGTTTACAATACTATTATTCTTGCGAAAGCATCGGTGCATGAAGCTAAAGAAATCAAAAATATCCTAAGTGTCTACACCGAAGTGTTGGGGCAATGTGTCAATCTAAAAAAAAACTCATTCTTTATCAACACGCCAATTGCTAGGCAACATATAATTTCAGATATCTTTGGTTGTCAAATTAAAGACAACCCTTCATCCTACCTTGGCATGCCATAGTTTAAAGGCAAAATGGATATCGACAGTTGGAACACCCTCCTTGATAGATTTCAACATAAGCTAGCAAGTTGGAAGGGTTGCCTCAACCAAGCGAGTAAGCTACAATTGTAAGAGTTTCCCTCAAAGCCTTCCAATTTATTTAATGTCCCTTTTTAAGATTCCTAAAAAGGTTTAGGAGAAAATTGAATATATTCAGAAAAGATTGCTCTAGTCAAGTGATGAAGACAAACATAGAATTCCCCTAGCGGCATGGGACAAGGTTTGCGTGCCTAAATAGTATGGTGGTCTCAAATTACGAAGAGTTAGAGTGATGAACAGAGCCCTTCTTGTCAAAAGGGGATGGAGACTTATAAATGAAGATACCCTATCGACAAACATTATCAAGGCCAAATACATGGACAACAAGGAAGCTAATAGGTTCTTAATGTTGGAATCACCACCGCAAAGTTCTATGTTTTCTGAAAATATTGTAAAGAGTAGAAAATTGTAGGGAACAATGACAAAACCCTATTTTGGGATGACGCCAAGCTAACTAGTTGCCTATTAAGCTCCATAGAAACTTGGGACAAAGTAAGTATTTTGTTTAAAAAGTTTGAGGGATAAGGTTATGAATTACTTTGAGGAGAATGCATCTAGTAAATCATGGAAACATATCTCAATCGAAACCAACAATTCAGATGATCTAGCTAGCGTAAGATCACTAAATAAAAACCTTAAAGATTTTCATAGAGAGGATGAATTGGTCTGGTCAGCATCGGAGGATGGGCATTATAGTGTTAAAATTAAGTATAATTTGAGTTGGATTCATGTTCGGATGGTTTTCCATGGAACATCATTTGGGACAGAGACCCTGTACCGAAAGTAAACCTTTTCTTTTGGTTGAGTGCTCAAAATAAAATCCTAAGTAAACCTTTTCTATTGGTTGGGTGCTCAAAATAAAATCTTTGCTCTTTTCAATTTGATGAAGATAAGTTTTATGTTGCCAAACATGTGTGTTCTCTGTCAAAGTGAAGCAGACCTAGTTCACCGCCTCTTTTTGCTTTGCCCTTTTGCTAGCAGAATTTTTGACTCTATCATTTCCTTGTTTGAAGTCTCCTGGGTAAAATTGAATACCACCGTTGATTTCATTTGTCAGTGCCGCCGCCCGCCCCCCTTTTCATGTTCTCTTTTTAAAAAGCTTTGGAAGCTAACGATTTCCCACTTGTTTCAGGGTTTTTGGAAAGAGAAGAATCTTAGGATCGTTCAAAATAAGAAAAGTTGTATCTTTAGGGTGGGTTCAAAAATAGCGGTTGCTATCAAGGAGAACTTTCTAGCCATGAAGACTTGCAAGAAGGAAAAAGTTAAGTCAAAGAGCGAAGATTAAGACTTAAGTGGGATCTTTGTATATCGGAGGATGAAGTAATTGGTGGCAAGGTGGATAGAAGGTCTGACAATTGGGCTTTGCCTACCCCCTTTTTGGTTTAAACTTAACTTTGATGGCACTTCAAAAAGTAACTTGGGGCTGACAAGAAGAAAAAGGGTGATTCATGGTAGCAATGGAATCTTTGTGGTGACTTATGCAAAAGCCTTTGGTATTTAGTCTAACCACTTAACAGAAGCAACAACTGCTTTGTGTTAGGAATAGTCTAACGTTAGTGCTCACATTTATGTATTTGGGTGAATATTTTTTGTAATAGTTTGAGTTGTGACAACTCATAATATCAGGTTAATATATTATTGTGTGAGTGAGTTGTAGTCACAACTCGCGTAGCTATTCTAGGTGTGTGAGAAAGGATAGGTTTGAGGGAAAGATATTAGAAGATAGATTTAAGAGATTGTTGGGATTGAGTGATACAATTGACTCCTTGTTTGTAGGAGCTCATTGAGCTATATATTTGTATCTATCTCTATTGTAATTATCCCGAATAGAATATTAGATTGAAGTTTATTATTTGTTCTATGTAAAGAATTATTTCTGTGTTCAATTTATGTAGATCTGAACCAGATTTATTACTTTGTGGGGTATATAGTTGGCTAAGGATTTGAATTTGAGACACTTAGAATTGAAGGGGACTCTCTTAATATCATAAACTGTCTCCGGAGATCAAACACTCTGCGCTGGGCTATCAGAGTCCTGGTGAATGATGCATTGAGTTTACTTTAATCTTTTGAAGAGATTTTTATTAACCATATCTACAGGGAAGGAAACAAACGAGCCAACAGGTTTGCTAACTCTAGGGTTACCAATTCAAGTTTTGTTTAATGGGTAAATCCACATGATCTTCCTAACTCCATCACCCAAACCCTTAATGATGAAGCCAAAAGATAATGCCATGTCTTCTTGGGTTCATTTGACTTAAAATGTACATCATTTCTCTAGATGGTAGTCATTTCTAAAGTTTTGAGTTCATCAATGGGATAGTTAAAACTTCATAATTTTTTCTAATTATAGCAATATTTTCAAAGGACCAGCCTTCTAAAGCGAGTTATATCAGATTAATCATGGAAAAGATTTGTCTCATTTGGCAATGAGCAATTGGTTGAAGGCAGGCAATAATTATATGTTTTGGGAGAGCCTTAATTGGCAATGAGCAATTGGTTGAAGGCAAGCAATAATTATATGTTTTGGGAGAGCCTTAATGGCATAGATGGTTTGTCCCCTCACATGAACGAAGGCATATTCTAATCTCAGTCTACTTGTTATCTTCCCAAGACAACTTTGTTCTCAAATGCTTTGTTAAGCATTAGGAGATTTTATCTGTCTAAGGTGGGTTGCCAATCACACACTAGAGCAAATGGGAGGTAACCATGTCAAGACTGAGCTTTCCTCTTGTGAGGGAACAAGAAGGAATCCTATTGTATGGCACATACTAAGAATAGGTGGGTCGACCAAATAAATTGAAAGGATCGAAGGGCATGATCCTATGATGACAGTTGATTTCACTAGGGCTTGGAAGGCGAAGATGGTCGCTCTGAGAGGTCTAACTATGGATTACATAACCGATGAGTAACCATTGGTTGCTCGGTTACTCACCGGCCAAAGCCTCAGGGGGTTAACCACCATAAAACCACTACAAAAAAAATGACGGTTTTATGTGTTCTGGCAAGTACTCGTCGATTACTTGCAAGTAATCGCAAGTAACCGGCAAGTACTCGCCACGCTGCAAAAACATGGAAATGCATGCCAAACGTTGAGAAAATGTGAAAATTTGTCTTATATATTTAAACACAGTGCATCTCATTGTATTCATATAAGATTTGGAGCATTCAAGAGTGGATTGAAAGGACAAATCAGCAAAGCAATACCCAGATTAGTACATTTGTATTTGTTTTTTTTCCAAACATGTAAAAGAACTGTAATTTCATTAGAAACATGTTTGATAAATAACTTAATTTTACTATTCAAATTTCATGCACTCCGTTCAAATTTCAGTGTTCAGTATTTACAATTTATGCATAATTTTTTGTAATTTTTAATTAAAAATGTTATTTTTTAATCGTTAGAGTTTTTGTTTATCATTATAATTTATTTATTGTAGAGAATTGTTCTCAAAGTTTATAATTTGTTTATTAAATGTATTTTAGTTTCCGTTTAATAGTTTATTATTATAATTTATTTATTGTATTTTAATGTGTTAAATGTTTCTATTTTTTAACTTTTTAATGTTGTTTTGAACATGTTTGCAGGTTATCCGTTAACAAACAATGGCATCCACTAATGCATCGAAATCAAATTCAGTCAATGGTAGCCAATCGGCTCTTTCTAATGCTCACACCGCTACTTGGAAGTATGTCGTGTGGGTTGGAACTGCCCAGATAGTTTCAGTTTGTTCGTTTTGCTCGAAGAGGATGTCAGGAGGCATCAATCGCCTCAAATACCACCTTTCATGCGTTCATTCCCGTGACGTCACACCTTGTCCCAGTGTCACGGAAGAGGCAAAATGAGAGATGATTGCAGAGCTTGCATTGCCAAACAAAAAGAAACTAGAGAGGGCAAGGATGCAAGCACCCTAACAACAGTCATTGCTCCCACATCCACAGAGGAAGAAAAGGCAACTATGACAGAAATTGTGGGCTCTAGTCGTGGTCTACGGCAAGCCCCATAGCACATCTTCATCGAGTTCATGTCAGATACACTCTTTAATGTGCCTAGAAACATACATGGGGCACAACCTTCATTACAAGGTACAAGATAGAACAAGGAGACGCATGCGGAAGCAGATAAAACATGTGCAAATTTTTTGTATTTCAATAACCTTCCCTTCAACGTGGCGAGGAGCTCGTACTCAGAATATTTGGTAACAACATTGATAGTTGCAGGGAAAGGGTAAAAGACACCCTCTCCAAGAGACTTAAGTGGGAAGTTGTTCCGAAATGCAGTTGAAGATGCAAAGATAATTGTAGAAGATCAGACGAAGTTGTGGCATAAGTTCGAATGCACTATTCTTTCCGATGGGATGGACAGATGGAAAGAACCGCACCCTCATCAATTTTTTGGCAGCTTCAAATGGTGAGCTTGTTTTTTTTAAGTCTATTGATGCATCTAGCAAGATAAAAAATGCAAAAATTTTGAACTTGATGCTAAAGTACGTTATTTTAGAGGTGGGCATCGAGAATGTTGTCTAAGTTATCATAGAGAATGCAACAGCATATGTGGTGGTTGGAAGACTTCTCAGGGAGAGACATCCATCACACTTTTGAACTCCTTGCACGATCCATTGCCTTGACCTGTTTTGGATGACAGACAAACTTGATTGGGTGCGACCGGTTGTAGAAGGTAGAAAAATAACCAAATATATATAGAATCACCCTTGGGTTCTCAACTTGATGAGAGAGCACACCAAGGAAAAAGAGCTTGTTCGAATAAATGCCATCAAGTTTGCAATGAACTTTCTTATGTTGCAAAATATTTGCACTTTGTTGACTCTTTTGAAACAGATGTTTGTGTCTCAAGCATGGGTGTAGTCATCATATTCCAAGAAAGACGATGGGGTCAAGGATGGGAAGACAATTTTCAATGAGGCTTTCGAAACGAGAGCTACAGAGATCATCAAAGTAACTTAAAATATACATTTAAATTTCAAGTCATTTCCCTTATTTTAAATTGTTTAAACTTAAAAAAAATTGTTTTATTTATAAGTTTGTAATGCTAACTTTAATTTGTTTGTAACTTTGTAGGTGTCGGAGCATTTGGTGGGGTTTTACGATTGGTGGATGGGGAGCAAAATCCAATGGGTTATATCTATAAGGCCATGGATAGGGCCAAAGAAACCATCCAAAAGTATTATAGGGGGGTCATGCCAAATTTGATCCCATTTGGGAGTTGAATGATCGAGAGTGGAACAATCAACTCCACCAACCCACCCATGCAACAGGGTTCTACCTTAACCTCAAATTTTTTTACTCCAATGGCTTCGCAGATGCTAGTGGAGAGGTTATGAAGGGGCTCTCTCTCAATATGCATTAAGAGTATGACACCTAAAGTTGAGGTGAGGGACCTCATTATCGCAAAGTTGCAGAACTACAAGCAGGGAAGGGATAGGGTCTTTTCTTCAGAACTAGCTATCTAAGAGAGCCACACAGTCACCAGGAAATAGAAAATGTAGACTTTACTTATACCTTACCAATTACAAATTTAAAATTATTAATTACTTATAAAGTTTTGAATATCTTGTTTGCAATGTCATGGTGGGAAGATTGAAGTGGAAATATACCACATCTTCAAAGGCTAGCCCTCTGCATTTTATCTCAACCTTGTAGTGTTTTTAGATGTGAGTGCAATTGGAGTTTGACACCATTCACACAAAGAAACGCAACAAGTTGAACCAACAATGCCTCAATGACCTAGTTTTTGTGTAATACAACCTTCGACTTCACATAAAGAAGTTGGAGAAAACATTGGAAGAGCCTATCGATCTGGATGAAATCAATCCCTACAGTGATTGGATTGCATCAGAGGAGGCCCCCATGTTCACAAAGGATGAAATTGTTGATTTCGAGAGGCAAGCTTTGGAGGGTGCAGCTACAGCAAATTATATTGGAGAACATCCTTGAAGATGAAGCAGAGGCAGAGGTAGAGGTGGAGCCACAGAGGTAGGTGCAACCTTCTAGACAAAGCGAGGTGGAGCAACCAAGTGGGAGTAGAGTTTCTCAGTCTCCCTTAGTTTTCCAAAAAGCAGGGAAGAGAAAATTATAGATTCTTGTATTTGTACTTGTAGATTCTTGCATAAGACTATCAGTATCACTATATCAGTTTGTTGTTGACACTTGATAGTGTAACAGTTGTGTCCGTATGATTATGCAATTTTGTACTTTATTTGTATTCAAATCTAATAAAAAACAATTTTCCAACGTTTTACAGACTCATTTGAACTATTTTGCTTCTGCAATTTATAAAAAAATATTTTTTTTGGTAAATTTAAGTATTTTTTGTTTTTGTCGATTATTCTCGATTATTCAACTAGCACTGTCGAATGCTCTCTAGTTACTCAATTTCTCCTTGGCGAGTACTCGCCGCTTAAAGTTAAGCGAACTATGGGTCTAACTATGGAAATTTTTGAAGAAAGCATTGCCAGGGTCACTGGCATGTCAGTGCAGGGTAGGAAGATCTTCAATGATAGACACAGCAAAAATGAGGAGATTAAATTATTCTTCCAAGAGAGAGAATCTATCCATGAGTTTCAAGATGGAATACTCAAAGCTTCTCTATCAGATCCATGGGAGGAGGTAATATATTTAATGATAAATAGACATACTTTGGAAGGGTAGTTCAAGAGACTCTACTCCCACCATTTCTCATTACTGAACCACTTTACACACAAAATATTATTGAGCATTCCTTTCTTTCTACTAATGTCCCTAGAAAATTCAATTATGGAAGTTCAATTAGGGAAGGGGGAAGTTTCTATTCATCAAGCTCTAATCTATTTACTGGTCTAAGAAGCCCAGCCGACTATTTCCCTTGTTGAAGTTGACCCAGTGGTAAATGCTTTAAAAGATAGGGAAAAGGGAAAGGAGTGTCTTCTTAATCCTCCTCCCCTAGTTGGTGGGAGCAAGACCAAGCGAGGGCCGAGATATCTCAAGATCAAAATTCCATCGACATGCACTCAGGGATAGAGTATGGAGGAAAGAGCACACAATGTGGATAATCAGAAGAAGGATATAGAAGAGAAGCTTGGGGGGGTAAGCAAAACACAAATGTGGATTCCACCAAAATTAAGAAGCCCTATTCAAAGAGTGACATAAGAGTGGAGAGAAATCAAAACTCTAAAAAATAAAGTCCTTGAAATTACGGATGATGAGAAAGACATTCTAAATAAAAAACCCTCGCATAGGGGGACACACAAGCCAAAATGCAGACATCCACAATACCTCTTATGGAGGAGCAATGTACAACGTAGGGGAAGTTGGTTAATGTTTATGATCTCCGAAGTAGGGTTGAGAACTTGAGACCCTAGAGAATGAATCAAATTTACTGTTGAGCATTTTAAAATGGTTCTTTAGGAAAACAGCAAGCTCAAATAAAATTGACTCCATTCAACAACAGATAAACAAGGAAACGCATACCCCCTAGAAGGATATATAGTTAGAAAGAGAGCAATGGAGATTATTCCAAGAGTTTTGCCAGCTAAGGGAGGAAACTGGCAAGCTAAAGGGCAGTTTGGAAAAATTGGATGGTGATATGTCGTCCATAAAGGAGAAACTCAATAAAGTGGTGAATATCAGCAAAGTTACTATAAAAAGTTGTGCAACTAGCATACAAATGCTACAAGAAGGCTTGAGGAAGAGGAAAGAAGTGGCAATCCAAGGAGGCCCGAGCAAAATATCTAGGACTCAAAGGAAGAACCAAGCTACGGAGGAGGACCTTGAGGATGACTTCATAGAATACGATCTCCAGTACTAGAAGGAGAATGGGAAACTACAATTGCCCTCAATGATGTCATTGTGCCTTCAGTTTATGTTTGTTGATCTATTGTTGTAGTGTTTGTTTTGTTGTTTCACTGATGTTTGTTGTTAGTAGTTCGCAGTTTGTTCGTCTGAATTGGTTTCCCAGGCTGTTGGTTGTTTTGGTTTTTTGTTTCATGTGTTCATTGTCTTATCCTTTGATATGTTTTGTACATGGGCTTGGGACCCTTTCAAAAACCCTTTTTTACCAGTAATAAAAAAATAAACAATATAACCACAAAAACACTACTAATAAATTGATAATGGTAACCAAATGCCAAATATTATGATACATATTAATTAATGCTAATTAAATGCCAAGTATGGTTGTTTTGATTTTGGTATAATGAGAGGCAAGTGTTGTTTTATGTTTTTTTCGTCTTTAGCTACTTTTAGGGTTAGTAATTTTTTTCTCATAACATTAAGTATAATTGTGGGAAAAAAAAGTTTAAAAGAGTATATGCAAAAGCCTATGGGTTTGACCCAAGTACACCCAATATGGTTCAGGTGCGCATGGGTTCTTCAACAAAAGAACTTCGTCATTCCTGGACCATCCCTAATGCACCCAAGGCAAAATCACGGGTGAATTGCAACCGGACCCAAACCAAGAACATAGCATACCGGTAATACGTTGGGGAAGGGAGGTGAATTGGTAATGTAGCCTCGAATCAAAGAAGAAAATTTTGGGGTTCAAGTAGCAGTCCGCTCCATGTATGTGTTGGTGGAGCCACTTGTTCCATCTCTGATCAATTATGTGCCAAATGGGTATATACTCTCTTTTATTTTTCCCATAATTATGTTGGATGGCCTCTTTCGCATTGTCCATGGCCTCATACAGACAACCCATTAGATGATTTTGCCATCCACCAACCATAGAACCATGACCAAAGGTTTTGTCACCTAAAACATAATAGAAGGAATTTTTTTAATTAGAATTAATATTAATTTGAATTAGAAAAATAAATAAAAGTTGGATAATAAATCTAACTTCTAGGACTTCAAAATTCATAAGTTTTACAAACTTACAAAGTAATGGAGTTTATTGCTTTGTAAGTTCATAATCATTAAATTTGAAGTTACCTTAAGTATCACATTTGTGCTCTTCGTAAACACACCATCAAAAATTGTCTTCGTGAACTTTTCCCCTACAACTTTTCGGGGACATGGAGACTCCAACCACCGAATGCTCACAAACATTTATTTAAGAGACATTAGTGACATTAAAATGCTCTGCAATGTGATAAAGATTGGGGTGAATTGTTTCACTCCCTAGTGCACAAACTTCTTTCCTTTGATGTGCTCTCTCATGAACTTAAGCACCCAAAGGTGATTGTAGATGTATTTGGTAATGATTTTGGCTTCTTCAACTAAGTTTTAACCCATCCAATTTTTCCTATGTCCTAAAGTAGTAGATCAATACAATGGGCGTCTCAAAGGCTCCAAAAAATGGTAGGGTGCCTCTTCTAATGAAGTCTCCCTATACTACATATGTTGTTTCATTGTCAAACACGACTTGGATGACATTTTTAACACCCACTTCCAAGACCACCTCCTTCAACATATTACACAAAGTCTCAATATTTTTCACCTCATAGGAGGCATCAATGGACTTCGAGAACAACAACTGGCCACTTAAAGCCACTAGCAAGTTTATCAATGTGTGATCCCTATCATTTGTCCATCTATCAGACAAAATGTTGTAGTTCTTTTTTGATCCTCTAATATCGCCTCCATATTTGTTATGGCTTCCTCCAACCAAGGCTCACTCAAATCATGAGGACTAGGTGCCTTGAATCTTTTTTGGCAACAGTCAATGCAAATTACCAATGACTTCTTGTCACATGGAATGGTATGTTGTTATAATTCCAAAAATTTGTTGTAGCCATCCTTGTTTCATGGTGCTTCTCTTGGTTTCAAGTAGTACTTTCAAGCAAAGGTTGTGCACCATGAGTACTACAACAAACAAAGAAACCCCGTGAATGCAATTGACTTTAACTCTCTCCAAAGGATGAGCCTTGATTATGTGGGCCATGACAAGATCCTACTAATTCAATATCTGAATTAGGGGGAATTCATCACAGATGAAATTGTTGCAACTATTGACTCATGTACATTGGTAATAATTACAAGAAAAGAACTATAAAGCAAACAAACACGTTGGAACGGCGATGAGGGTTTCGATAGGAAATAGAGGAAAGGAGAGCACATTTTGCAGATTGTGATTAATAAATAGTCATTATGCAATTACGTTTAGGCATCCGCGACCTGTAACTCACGATTAGTTTCTTAGTTTTGTTTTAAATCATCGCAGATTTGGATTTATAAGTTATTTTAAGAATCACCCTACTCCAATCAAGTCTGCCCTTCCGGGCAAACTTGAAGATCGTTTAGGGCTCTACTGAGTATTGGTTGTTTGGGGCTTTGCTAGACACGAGTCTTTCCACACCCGAAATGTGCAAAGAAGAATGGAGAAAGGCGAATCGGCCAAAAAAACTTTCAAAGACATTTTGAAAGGGGAGTCGAACCCCAAACTCAATGGCTCCAAAATAAAGCGACGCCCTTTGCGTATGTCAAAGATCGACCCACGGAAAAATGAAAAGGGGTATATGCGAGCTGCTAATGGTTTCCCTGAAGTGGTACTATTAAAATCTGATATTCAAAGTGGCATCGAAGATTTGGAGAACCGAGAGCTGATCGTTCGATTTATGGGATTCCATCCTTCTTTAATGGCTTTCAAGGAATGGTCATGGTAAAACTGGCATACTAAAGGTGAGTTCTCTATCTCAGTGTACCCTAATGGTTATTTTTTAATTCATTTTGCTAATGCTGAAGATAGAGAACACATTTTCAAAGGGGAGCCTTGGTTTTATGATAGAGTGGGTTTGTTTATAAAACCTTGGAACCCAATGTTTAAAGCAGAAGAGGAATTACCTTCAGTGGTTCCAGTTTGGGTTCAACTTTTTGGTCTTCCAACGGAATATTGGAATAACCATGTTTTTACAGCAATTGGGAACACCATCAGAACATACATGATGACAGTGAATAGTTCCTTGCAGCTCAAACAAATGATTTACGCTCGCATTTGTGTTTTAATGGATCTTAACAAGCCTCTACCAAGCAAAATTACCTTGGATGCAAGAGAAGAGAAGGACAATGGGAAAAGGTAGTTGACTATGAGAATATTGCTTTTAGATGCAAGAATTGCCATGAATATGGACATTTGGTGGACTGTCCTTTGAAAATCTCGAACCAGAATATGAAAGAGAATATTCAGGGAGAATTTATAACACAAAAAAAAAAAAAAAAAAAAATCCCCATCAAAACCTTTTGGAAATAATGGAAATAAATTTGCAAGTCTTTAAGAGGAGAATGATGAATCTGATAATGAAGACATGATGGACTCACAAATCCCAGAAACTCAAAAGCAGGGTTTGGATCTTCATGAAAATATGAAAGAGGGGTTAAATAATAATCAGTTATCTTTGGTTCCGGTCACACATCAGCTGGAGCCTTCTCGTAAAATAATGAAAAGTTATCAAAGAAAAACCAAATTTCAAGAGCAATTTGATAACAACAATACACAGGAATATCATCAAGAAGCAGGGAAAGCTCTAATGATTTTGCCCAATCTATCCGAATCACAGAATGCAGATATCATTTTGGGTGTTAGTCAGAAAAAAGCAAAAAAGATGCAGATGGATTCAAATGTTAAACTAGGAAGGAAAACTACTCAGGCAAATTTACAGCAAGAAGATCAAGGATTAAGTTCAACTAGCAAAGTCAAGGACTTAGCACATATTTTTCTTCAGCCATCCCAATGAAAGTCATAACTTGGAATATCAGAGGGCTAAAAGGCAGCCCTTCTAGAGTCAATGAAATCAGAATAATGATTCAAACAAATAAACCTCAGAATGATGTTTTTACAAGAAAAAAAGGTATCAATTGAGCTAATGGATGTCTTAGCTGAAAGGATATGGCCCCATACACGGGCACTTTCTTTAAGTTCTCAGGGAGCTTCATGAGGAGTGACTTGTATATGGGATCCAAAAAAAATAACAGTTATCAACTCTTGTGGAAGTAAAGGAGATATCCTAGTGCATGCTTACTCCCGAGAGGAATCCAAACAAATCCTCTTTATTAATGTCTATGCCCATGTTTCCATAGAGGAGAAAAGAGTCCAATGGCAGAATATTAATCAGATGATTCGATCTTTTCCAGACATTCCTCTTGTGCTTGGAGGGGATCTTAATACTATTTTAGATCTTGAAGAAAAGAAAGGAGGTATGGTGACATTGGATGCAAGTTCACATCATATGACTACTTGCATACAAAATCTTCAGTTATTAGATGTTAAACCAAGTAATGGTATGATGACATGGTCGAATAGAAGGCAAGGGCAAGACTGTAATCTTTTAGACAAATTTCTTCTTTCAGAGTCTTGGTGGACTACTGTTTATATTCTAAAGGTTCACATTCTTAATAATCCAGGATCATATCACTGCCCAGTATGCTTGGAGATTGGGAGAACATTCCCGTGCCATGCTCCATTTAGATTTCAATTAATGTGGCTCAGACATGAAAACACTCATAATCTTATTCGACAATGGTGGAATGAAGGCAAACCTATGTATGGAACTCATATGTATATGTTTGTCAAAAGATTGAATTCTATTAAAACTAAATTGAAAGCATGGAATTAGACAGAATTTGGTGACATAAAAGAAAGAAAGCAACAGATCCATAACAGGTTAAAGAAGATCAACACAGTTATAAGAAATTTGGTGGTTAATGAAGAGTTGGCCAAAATGGAAATATCTTTGAAAGCTGACCTTCAAGAATGGGAGAGGCAAGAGGAAATTATGTGGCAACAGAAATATAGAATTCAATAGTTAAAAGAGGGTGATAAAAATACATCTTATTTTCATAAATCATTGTTGGCACATATGTCTCATAATTACATAAACTCCTTACGAACAACTGATGATAAGGTGGTGTAATATTCCTAATCAGAATATCATACAAGAATTTGGTTTCCTTGGAATTCCCTTGAAATTATATTGTATAAATATAAACTTGTACTTAGAATAATAATTTAAATAAAAATGTAATTGTATTAATAACAAAATATAAATCCTCGAAGAGTTTCATCATTGGGTTATAATGATGACAAGGGTTTTCGTCCTTGAAATCAGATTGCACGATTATGGGGTTTCATCCTTAAAAGCGATTGTAAAGCATGATGTTTGTACAAGGTTAAATGTTTGAATGTATGATTGAATGATTTTCCTTCTTACCAATCGCTGAATATAAATACCTTCATAGCTTTCCACCAAACTACATGTCTTCTCCAAGGATTGTGACCTTTCATCAAATGAATGCTAATGACTAATTAATTAATAATAAATGTTGTTAATGATTGTTGTTTATAATAAATGACTATTGTTGTAGGCGCTCCATCCATAGGCGATTTTTATTTAAATCGCAGCGCTCCCTCCATGGGCGATTTGCTAATTAAATGGTAGCGCTCCTCAATTGCATGGTGATTGGCAATTTGGTGGAGGGGATATTACAGTCCTCCCTCCCCAAAACTGCTTGTCCTCAAGCAATTGTAAGTTGGGATGCTCTAAAATGGTCGCTCCTTTCTATGTGGTGTCCTCAACCGGCAAATTTTTCCAACGGATCAAGTATTCTGTGATGCTTTTGTTTCTTAGCCTCTTTCCACGGACCGCAAGGATGGCTTCAGGTATTAAGATTAACTTGTCTTCTTCATCTAATGGAGGTAGCTCTATAGAAGGGGTAATATGTTGTCCAAGTGCCCTTTTTAAGCACAAAACATGGACAACATTATGTATTCGACTAGATCCGGGTAATTCCAATTCGTAAGCAACCTCCCCAACTCTTCTCGTGATTTTATATGGACCATAAAATAGGGGTTTGAGTTTCTCAGCTCCACTTTGTTTGATCGAAGACTGCCTATAGGGCTACAATCACAAATATACCAAGTCCCCTACTTCAAATTTCCTTTCCGTTCTATGCTAATCTGCATACAACTTTTGTTGATTCTGTGCTTGCTGAAGATTGTCCATGAGAGTTCTAAGGATATCTTGACTTTGTGGGATCAAGTCTTTACCTCCCAGAACTCTACTATTAGGAATGACCAAATCCACAAAAAACTTTGCATCGTACCCATACAAAGCTTTGAAAGGTGTCATTCCAATTGACATGTTATAAGAAATATTATAGCAAAATTCTCCTAAATGCAACCATTTGATCCATGCATTTTGTTGCCCCGAAATATAACTCTTTAGATACCCTTCAATCCACTTATTGATTGCTTTTGTTTGACCATCCGTTTGGGGATGATAACTTGTACTTGGGGTCAATTCAGTGCCTGCTAGGTGAAAGAGTTCTTGCCAAAACTAACTCGTAAATCTACTATCTCTGTCACTAACAATGTTCTTCAGCAGCCCATGTAATTTAAAGATTTCTCTAAAAAATATTTCAGCTATCAAGGGGGCATTATACTTGGTGGGGAGTGGAAAGAAATGAGCAGAATTTGTCAAACGATCAACAACTACAAAGAGGCAACTCTTTCCTTGAACCACAAGCAACCCAATAACAAAATCCATCGAAATACATTCCCATTTTTAATTTGGAATGGGCAATGGCTGCAACAATCCTACTGAAAATTTGTGCTCTATTTTGTTTCATTGGCAAGTAGGACACTCATGAATGTACTTAAGAATTTCACTTTTAGGCCCTGTCCAAAAAAACATTTCTCTTACCTACTTATGTCTTAAAATAGCTTGGGTGGCCCGCCAATGGGCTGTCATGAATAACTTTTAACATTTTATGCTTAATCTTTGATTCTGGTACCAAGAAGATTCTATTTCTCTACAAAATGAGACCTACTACCTTGTAACGTTCGTCCCCCATATTTCCTTCTAAGACCGCATTAGCGAACTCGTTTTTTACATACACTGCTGTTATGAAAGCCTTCCACTCAACGGCAATCGTAGATATGGAGCGCAAAGATGGTTTTCTCGATAATGTATCTGCCACAATATTATTTTTCCCTTTCACATATTAATGTCGAAATCAAAAGCTTGAACCTTGCTTACCGATTTTTGTTTTGTATCGTTCAAATCCTTCTAACTTAAGAAAATTTTCAGACTATTATGATCCATTCGTACCACGAATTTTCTACATACCAAGTATTGGCAAAACTTGGCCAACGCATGCATGATTGCTAACATTTCTTTGTCATATATAGCGTACTTGCGCTTGTGTTCTTTAAGTTTCCGACTTTTGAACGCAATTGGATGGCTTTGCTGCATTAGAACAACATTTATTCCTTCACCCGACGCGTCACAATCCAACACAATGAGTAAAGAAAAGTTTGGTACAGACAAAACTGGACATGAACTCATTTCTTGTTTAAGTTTCTCAAATATTGATTGAGCAATTTCAGACCAATAAAAGGCTCCCTTTTTGTTAAATTAGTCAAAGGGACAGCTATTCGAGAGAACCCTTTAACGAACCTTCAATAATAAGTGCATAACCCCAAGAACCCTCTCAATTGAGTCATGATAGTACGAGGCCAATCTAATATAGCTTGGATTTTTTCTTGATTAATGTGCACTCCCTGCCTATTGATGACATGCCCCAAGTATAAAATCTCCAACATTCTGAATTTGCATTTAGACATTTTAGCAAAACGTGATTGTTGCTCCAATACTTCTAACACTATATCTAAATGTTTCAAGTGTTCCTCCCATGACATACTATATATCAATATATCATCGAAGAAAACCAAAACAAATTTTCTCAAATGCTTACTAAATATGTGATTCATGCAAGACTGAAAGATGGATGAAGCGTTGGTCAATCTAAAAGGCATAACCAAGAACTTGAAATGTCCATAATGACATTTGAATGCAGTTTTCTAAACATCTTCGTCTCACATCTAGATTTGATGGTATTCTGATTTTAAATCGATTTTGGAAAAGAAAATAGCTGCATAGAGCTCATCAATTAGTTCATCAATTCTTGGTATCGGATATCTATTCTTATCAGTCTTCTTATTCAATTGTCGGTAGTCTATGAACATTCTCAACGTGCCATCTTTCTTCTTGACTAGGACTACGAATGAAGCAAAAGGGCTTGAACTTGGCCTAATATGCCCCATTTCTAGCAATTCTTTGATAGCCTTTTCAATCTCCTCTTTATATATTTTAGGGTGGCCGTACGGGGTGATCATTATTCGTTGGGTACCACTTTTTTAACTCAATGATATGCTAAAACCTTCTGTCTGGTGGCAACCCGTGTGGAATATTCTCAAAAACATTAGAATGTTTATTAATTATGGGCTCAATATCGGCATGATGTCTCTGTGATTCCGATTTTGTAGAGCTCATAAAACATTGTGCCGCCCATGAAACTTGGCCTTTCCTAAATGTTCTTTCCATCCTCTTCGTTGTCATCACTTGGGGGGCTCCGTTAGCCATACCCTGAAGCACCACTTCTATCCCATCTACTTTAAATTTTAATTCCACGGTTCGATAGTTTTGGGTAAATTCCTTCAAAGAATGTAGCCACTAAACACTTGGCACCAAATCTGTTTCACCAATGCCTACGACATAGAAATCATCATTTATTTGATGTCTTCCCAATGTGAGACAGAATTGTTGAATTTTCCAAGTGCATGGAATGGTAAAACCATCAGCAACTGTCACCTTAAAACCTTGAAATTCTTCAGCTTTCAAAACCATTTTTGTTACCAATCCTTCATCAATGAAATTGTGGATGGCTCCACTATCTACCAACACGGTGATTTTCTACCCTTGTAGACTCCCTCTTACTCTAAAGGGATGGTATCTCAGAGCTCCTAATAAAGTCGCAACGGTACTCGCCAATGTCTTTTCCACTTCTTCTGGTTCACATATAGTTTCCTCAGCTTCAACTTCTTCGTCATCGAGTTCACCATTGGAAACAACTTCAATGTAATGTACTTGCCTATTTCTCAAACAACGATGACGTGGTACCCAAGGGTCCTTACAAGTGAAGCATAAGTTTTTCCTACTTAGCTCATTTCTTGTTTCCATCTCTTTACCTAATTTAGGTGGATCCCTTGGTTGGAATCCTCCTGATTGAAAGGGTCTTCTTTATTGGCTATAAGGTGTTATCCCTTGTTGCCCTGAAGGCATGGTCTATGACTGACCACTATTGATTATTCTCGACTGTATAAATGGTACCATTTTATTTCTTGGCATTGATGTCTCCAAATCCAATGCCTTTTTATTGTTTCTTGGAGGGAGGAGGGATTAAAGGTTTTGACTAAACCCTTGAGTGGTTCAATCAATCCTTCCATAAACAATACTATAAGCCTCCTTTCAATGACGTCCGGAACCATCACGGTGAACCTCTGAAACTCTGCCACAGTCTTCCACATTGCTACTTTGTTTTAATAGGGCCAATTCCCAAAAATGAATTTTGGGGTCAATTCTATCAAACCTTTCAATCAATCTCCTAGTAAATTCGTCATATAATTTAATGAGAACATGCCCTTGTGTAATCTACCCATGATACCACCATTCATGAGTTGTTCCTTCAAGATGAAGGGTTGTGAATCTGATCGCTTCTTCTTCCATCATAGGTCGAAAAGAGAAGTAGGTATCTAATTTATGTATCCATGCCCATGTCGTGCATTTGTTAAGAGCCATCGAAAGTAGACAAGTTCAATTTACCCAACGCATGTTGAAGATCTCTTTGAGTATTTTGGGGTCTATGCTCTATTTTGGTACCATTTCGATTGCTTTTCATTTCCATGAATGTTATGAGTGGTACTTCCCTCCGGATTTCATCTAAAAGGGCTCGATATTCTTCAAAACAAGATGTAAGGTCCTCTCCCAATGAAGTTTAAGTTTTTTCTTCCATAATTGATTTGTTTCTTGAAAAAAAATTAGGCTGAAAAGGTCTATTTGAAGAACTCATGGTTGTTTTTTGAGGGATTTGATTATGGCTAGTATTAGATTAGCTATTTTCACCATTTTGATATCTAGGATTTGTCATAGATTGTATTGCAAGAACTAATTGATTCCTTGTATTAGCCAGTTGTTCTTCACTTTGGATAAGCCTATCCATTTGTTCATCATCTTGGTTCCTCTCTCCCATGTTTTCCCTTTCGTCTTCCTTTTCGGTTTCTTCCCTTTGTTGATTGGAACCCTTAGTTTTATTTTTCAAATAATATCTTATTTCTTTATCGTCACCTTGCATGAAGTTTTCGTTCCACAGGCTAGCAGGATAGAGAGCTCTAATATCACTGTAATATTCCTAATCGAAATATTATACAAGAATTTGGTTTCCTTGGAATTCCCTTGAAATAATATTGTATAAATATAAACTTGTACTTAGAATAATACTTTGAATAAAAATGTAATTGTATTAATAATAAAATATAAATCCTCAAGGGGTTTCATCCTTCGGCTATAATGATGACAAGGGTTTTCATCATTGAAATCAAATTACACAATTAAGGGGTTTCGTCCTTAAAAGCAATTGTAAAGCATGATGCTTGTACAAGGTTAAATGTTTGAATTTAAGATTGAATGATTTTCCTTCTCATCAATCACTGAATATAAATACTTTCATAGCTTTCCACCAAACAACATGTCTTCACCAAGGATTGTGACCTTTTGTCAAATGAATGCTAATGACTAATTAATTAATTAATAATAAATGTTGTTAATGATTGTTGTTTATAATAAATGACTTTTGTTGTAGGCGCTCCATCCATGGGCGATTTTTATTTAAATGGCAACGCTCCCTCCATGGGTGATTTGCTAATTAAATGCCAGCGCTCCTCCTCAATTGCATGGTGATTGGCGATTTGGTGGAGGGGATATTACAAAAGGAATACTCCTTAGAAGGAATGTAGAAAATTGTTATGGAGTATTTTTATAATCTTTTTAGTGTTGTCTCTTTGGATGATGTGGCACAAAAAGAAGTGTTGGCAAATATTCCAAAGATTATTTCCGAATAGGACAACAAAGAACCATATACTCAAGTTTCAGATGGGGAGTTCAAAACAATTGTTTTCACAATGAAAAAAAGAAAAAAACCTGGTCCAGATGGTTTTCCAATTGAATTCTATCGAGCATTTTGGGACATCATCAAAGATGAGCTTCTTCGAGTTTTGGAGGAGGCACGAAAGACCAAAACTATCCTCAAGGAAATAAACAAAACCTTTATAGCTCTAATTCCAAAAGCATCTGAAATGGAAGAGATAGCAGATTTCAAGCCTATAGCTTTATGCAATGTTCTATACAAAATTATTACTAAATTAATGGTTGAAAGATTGAAACCTTTAATGCAAAAGATCATATCTCCAGAGCAAAGAGGATTTGTCCAAGGACGACAAATTCATGATGAGATTGTTTTGGCCCAAGAAACTTTACACTCCATGAAAATGCAGAAATCTCCTTCAATGTTTATCAAATTAGATCTCTCCAAAGTTTATGATAGAGTAGACTAGATATTTTTATGTCAAGTTTTGAATCAATTTGGTTTTTCTCAAGAGCTGGATTAATTGGTTTCAAGCTTGCTACAATCAGTCTAGTATTATGTTATGATTAATGGGAATCCTTCAAAAGATTTTTGGTGTGTCCCGACAAATTAGCCAAGGTGATCCAATTTCTCCATTCTTATTCATCATTCTGGCTGAATGTTTGGGATGACTGATGACTAAGGCAAGGAACGACAAAAAAATAAGTGTAAAGTTGGCAAAAGGAGTAAATCCTCTGACTCATTTACAATTTGTAGATGATTCTACACTTCTTGGAAAATCCATGTGTTTGGAATCTTCACAGATGCAAAACAATCTTCACATTTTTACAAGAGCGACTGGACAACTTATTAATCAAGACAAATCTAACATTATTTTTTTCAATTGCTCTGAGAGAAGAAAATTTGATTCTTGATATATTTAAGTTCAGAAGGGGCTCTCTTCCAATTACTTATCTGGGAGTACCACTTGTAAATACTCAATTAAAAGACTGAAACTGGATATTAAGCAAAGTGAAAATGAAAATACAAAAATGGACAAGCAGATGGTCACCCTCAAGAGGGAGAATGACTCTAGTTAAGGCAGCCCTTCAGTCCTTGCCAATTTATATTTCATCTATTCTAAATGTTCCAGCAGGAGTGTGGAAACAATTGGATGCTCTCTTTCAAAAAATAATTTGAAGTGGAGTTCAGGAGCACAAAAAATGGTCCTTAGTTAAGTGGGATATTCTTTGCCATCCAAAATCTGAAGGGGGCTTGGGATTTCGTTCTTGTTCAAAGCAGAATAAAGCTTTAGCTGCAAAATTTTATTGGAGGTTGTTAAAAAATTCCAATAATTTGTGGGTTGTTAATATTAGAGTCAAATATGCATAAAATTACCCCCCTGAAAGAATAATCAGATTGGCTCTCCCATCTAGAGGTTCTATTGTGTTGGTTGTTTTGAGGATAGGCGAAGCAATAATAAAATGATATATTTTCTGGATTGTTAGAGGTGGTCAATCAGCAATTTCTGGACTGATTCTTGGGATGGTCATCCACCTATCATCACCCAGTTCCCTGATCTGAAATCTCTACTGGATAATTTGCATAGTAAAGGATGGGATAAGATCACTCACTACAGTCAACCATGTAAGTATCATTGGGAGGTTGGAAAATGATGGATTCCTTTTGAGGAATGGCCAGCTTTATTGGAAACAGATCAAAAAAGTATAGTAGATTCTATCCTACAGGCTAGATCCTCTTCAGGCTCTACAAGATCGGATGTAATGGCATGGGGGACCAATTCTATAAGAAGTTATTCTGTTTCACAAGGATATGCTTCTCTATGTAATATAAATCCTCATCCTTTATGGGATATATTTAAAAAATCTATGGCTGCAAGAACTATGGCCAAAAGTTATTTTGTCTGGTTGTTGTTGAGAAGAAGAATCCTAATAGGGGGTAGATTAATGAAAGGAGGATATTTATGGTCCCTATAGATGTGCAATGTGCTTGGATGATGAGGAAAATATTATTCATTTATTTATACAGTGTCCCTTTGTGCAGCAAATGTGGCAAAATTTGGCAGCCTTATTTCAAATTCCTTGGAATGGAATCCAAACCTTAGAACAGCCTTTCAGAGAATGGATGAAGCAATTAACCAGTGGCCAAACTTTGGAGTCAGTCCTATGAAATGGAATTACACTCCTTTGGCATGTGTGGAAGGAGAGAAACAAAAGAATTTTCAACAAGAAATTAGGGTTGACTCCTTTGTTAGGGAAGTAATCAAGAGGAATATTGTTGAATCAATCAAGTACAAAATTAAACATCCATAGAACATGTGTGCTCAATGGATTAATCTCATCACAAGGTTATCTATTAACCCAAACAATCATCAAATGGGTATTTTTAAAACAAGGAGGAAATCTAATGGTGAAGGTAAATGGATAACCCCTCCATGTGGCTATGGGAAGTTGAATATTGATGGAGTGTCTAAAGGAAATCCAAGACAAGCAAGCATGGGTGGAATAAGTAGACTATCAAATGGATCAATGACATTTCTCTTTACTGAAAAACTAGGTTATGAAACAAATAATATCACAGAAAGTAAGGCAGTTTTCAGAGGTTTACAAGAAGCTATTATAGTTGGTTGGAAAAAGATTCAAGTGGAATCTGATTCTCAAATACTTATTAACCTATTATCCAATTCAACATTGCAGAAGGCCAAGAATTGGCAAATATCTCGAGAGATGGACAAAATTCACCAGTTGAGAGTTAATTTTCAAGAGATATATTTCACCCATGTTCCTCGACATCAGAATAAAGTGGTGGATGCTTTAGCTAATTGGGCTTTGGATAATCATAATTCAATGTTATGGCTCACCACCTATATGGTGGCCCACTAAGCTGCAAAAAGATATCCAGAAGATTCTAAATCTTGATTGATTTCCTCTTTATGGCGGTTATGATTAGACATGTTTCTTGTGCCATGGACTGAACTAATAGTTTTCATGACTGGCATGGTAGAATTTGTATATTTGTATTACTCTTTGAATTTATATATATATAAGAAAGAAATTGCTGCAAACTATCATTTTTTGTTTTTTTTCTACTCATTGCTAGCAAGAAGAGCATTCAACTCTCATGTACTTTCAAGTTCCAGTTGAAGGCAAAACTACACATCTCGGCCAAGGATTCGCACAAAGTGGTGTATTTGAGGCGATCGATGCCTCCTCTCATCTGAGAACCACAATAGTTGCATATCACACTTTTTGACTCCGAACCCTTTTTGGCATTGCTTCCAAGCCAGGTCATTGGACTTCTCACTACAACTCATTGAGGATACCATTCATGTATATCATTACAAACTGCAAACCCTAGCAAACGAAAAAAAAAACTTCAAATTTTTTAAACCCTGGAAAAAAAAGAAGAAAATGGGAAAAAAACTAAGCTTGAAACCTTAGAACAAAAGTAAAATGGAAGAAAAGACTCCAAAAACCTAAAGCAAAAATCGAAAAAAACATGCACATACATCTCAAATCAAAACTCCACACAGCAAAAATTTCTTCAAATGTGATAATCACTTCACAACCACTGAAAAAATATCAAATATATTTTAGCATAAAAGAGCAGGAAAGCGGAAAACAAAAGTGAAAATGACGTGTTTTAAGCACAATCTTCCTTCTTGGCATGCCAAAAGAGTTTTTGGCATGGACTCATGAGTTTTTAAGTGCCAAACTCAACAAGTAGTCACCATCCAAGTTGTAGGAAAGTTACTCACCACACTTGTTTGACTCGCAAGTCCTGCAAGTACTTGGCAAGTTTTGTAACTTTGGCTAGGAATGGAGTCATGATGAATTTAAGGTTCTGCATATGTATTCTTGATGACTTGATTGTCATGAGGTGCCATTGCTTTTATGGCTTTGAGGAAAGTCTCTAAATCTTATGTGAGTAATAGCATCATGGTAAAAATGTTTTCCAAAAACAGTTTTCATTACTAAGTTATACACTCTACAATTGAAGAAAAAAATCCTCATTTCTGCACACCACCAACAGAAATTGTTGGGATCATAACAATGGGATATCAGGTCTAGGATTTGATTCTCTAAAGGTGATGGTGGTTCTCTAATTACTTTGAACCTTATGTGAGTGATAACTTCATGGTCAAAATCTTTTCCAAAAACAATTTTCATTAGAAATTGTTGGGATCATAAAAATGGGATATCTGGTCTGGATTTGATTCTCTAAAGGTGATGTTGGTTCTCTAATTTCTTCCAAAATTGGAGGCCCAAAGGTAGATTGTTCTTGTTCAGTCATGTTGATACCTTGGTAAAGAGGCTAGATTACAAGGATATCCCTCGGATTTCTATATGGTGAAAAGTATAACAAGATTGATTGAAAATTTTAAGTTGGAAGGTTGAAGTTGTTTGCAATGGAAATTTGAAGGAAGATATATTTGGAAAAAGGTGGAAACGTGACCCAAACAAAACAAGGGTCCATGTCATGTTCACCAAGATGCATACACTTAGAAGGGGCACTCCTAGGTAAGGTATGCCTCTAAGCTTAATAAAAGGAGGAACCTCTCTCAGCACACAAAACGACGATAAGCAGGGAATGTGAGGGTAGTAAGTGGGCAATATGTGTTAGCATAAAGCGACTAAAGCATACAATAAAGTACATGAATAAAACAACCAATGTGAATAAATAACATAAAGAGAGGGCAAAGGAGTACTTACTTGAGGGGAATTTGTTAGCAAAGGAAGCATTAAAGGGTAAAAGAGCCCTAGCAAATCAGATAGGTGCATATGCCTAAGTCTCTAATGTTGTCAACAATATTCTTCTACTCTATGTCCTCAATTCTTGTGTTGCAAACAAGCATCCTTTAGTGAAGTCCCTTTGTCCTCCTAGGTTAACTTAGTGAACCATCGTGAATACCTGCTATAAATGTGCTATAGGAATGTGAATTATTCTATTGTTTTTTTTTGAGAGAGAGAGGACCTCCTATACTTGCTATTTATCATAGTTAAGGGGGGTCACATCCCCCTCGTCCTGCAGCCATCTGAAACATTCGAGACATCTTGGGTACAGAAGGACAAGAGGGGAACCTCCCCCAAAAGACACCAGTTTTTGTTTTAAAAAAGGGAACATCACTTGATATTCAAGGACGGGCTCAAAATGTCCCCCATTTTAGGGAACGTTTTGGGAGCTCCCTGACATGCCCCATTTTTTTGTTTGATTTCCTTTTATTTTTTTTATTTTTTTGTATTTAAAATATTTAAGTTTTAGTACAAATGAATTAAATATATTTATTTGAAAAAATGCCTACCTAACAGATTAAAGACTCCATTACATTCTCCATACATTTTACTAATTGATGACAGATGGCCTAAATCTAGCTGCACCACTGCATTGGGCTAGAAAAAAACCTTTTTAGGAACCAAAAAAAAAAAGCTCCAAACTCCACTGTATGCCCAAGATATCACTATTTTCAATCACTTTCACCAAACTATCAGAAAACCCCTGTATGACAGTCAAATAGATATGAAATTTAAGATCGGCCATTTTTATTGACATCTCAACTTAGCATGTTATTGTTGACATATCTCTATCATTTACGATTTCGGATTAATGATTAATCATAATGGTTTTATTTAGTAACTTATTCATATTGTTTAACTTTAAGTTTAATATGAGTTTCAGCTTATTTTAGTTTCTTTGGGTTATATTTTTAGTTTATTCATATATACTTTTAATATTTATATATTATTTTCATAGCCATCCCAAAATTTGACAAAAAAAATGTTGTCCCAGAGGCCATAAACCTCATCGTGTCGTTCAATCTTAGGTAACTATGCTATTTAAGGAGCCCAATTGGGCTGACAGCATCAACCTTCACTGAAGTTGTCCAAGATGATCTCAAATGCTAAGGGACACAAAGGGAGGCTTAATGATGGATGAAATAAGGTTTCTTAAAGGTAAGCATGAATAATCTAAGTGGCAAAGTATGGGACATGTTATCCCCCAATATCAAAAATACGGGATAACATCCCCAATTATGAGTCTGCAAGCAAATGGAGGTCAACATGAGTCAAAACACTCACACTTCACAATTTATAAGAACATAATACGTAGGTGTTCCTTTTCTCATTGGCAAATTGTCCTAGACAAGCCTATTATTCAGGTCAATAATGTCGAATACAGGGGATGTTTTCAAAGGCAAATCGGTAAGGCGTGCAACATAATTCAGAATCAAGAGGTTCGCAATAGCACCCAAAATAGGGGCAACAACAAGGACCCCCAGAGGGGGGGAAACCACAATCAGAGATCATAATGTGATTATACCTAACTCTTTCGCCCAATGGATAGGGCTTCATGGGCCCGTGCTAGATGTAATATTAAAGGTGTCATGTTTTGTGAAGATGTCTTGAGTTTCCAATGAAATGCAATTATTTAAGATGATCCAATACCTAAAAATGCCACAAAATGAGACTCATTAATTTATTACGTGACGGAAGGAGCTCACATGTCTCAATTCTATCCAAAGGAAAAATGTTCATGAGTTCATTGCCTAACGTAAATGACCCTGAGTACATTAAAATTAATTCTTATTAGAATTAATTGATACCATTGAATGCAAAATCATAAATGCATAAAATAATGTAATAATGCCCGAAGTATGTAAATCCTCTCAAGCAAGCAAATCGAAGTTAAGTCAAACGAAAGCAAGAGATATGTGGGGTCATGTGTTGAGGTTAAATTAATTCTTTTAAGAATTACTTAGTATTAATAAATGCAAAAGTCACAATTGCACAAAACAATGTAAAAGTGCTCATATATATTGAAGAGTGAAATGTGGGCAAACTAAAGTCTTAACTAGAGTTAGGTCAAAAGTTAGTTGTTCAACTACCTTGAAAGGGACAAATGTCTACAAAAAAGCATGATATTGCATAGTATAAAGGTTCTTTTCTCTCAGCCCTAGGAGAGGGCTTGCTGCAACTTTGTGTACAGCATGTTATTTTCAAGAATTTGCTAATGCAATACAAGCAAACGTATGAGATCAATTTTTTTCCTTGGGGTTTTTTAATATTCTTTGTTTATGAAATTTGCATTTTTGCTCATAGATAGAGAAAGCCATTCAAATCTTGTATTTTTAATGATTATGTGCAACCCTCAATGTTTACAAACTGTGTTGAAACCCCTGTGGATGAGCTTTGTCCCAAGCACATTTAATCTTATTTTTAGAAAACTTTATGCTTCCAGGCAACGTTTTTATCCTCGTTGCATTTGTTGTTCGCATTTCCATTCTCATGTTGGAGGATAGATTCCAACCGCTTTTTATTCCAAATCTGAGTTATCCAAACAATTTTCTTCGTTTATTCTATTTGTGAATTTCTCACCTTCACCTCCATCTTCTTCCATTCTCCTTCCACTTTCATCTTTCTCCATTTCCCTTTTCATTTCATTTTTGTACTTTTTGGCCAAGGTAGCCAAAAAACCCATAACATCCCTTATCATATGAGGGACCTGTCCCTCTCAAAAGTTGAGGAAAACCTCTCAAACACTGAGGAAAATCACACATCCCTTGGTGATTTCTCCAATGTTACAAGTTTATACCGCTGCCCCGTTCAGTGAGTTATTGAAATAAACAAAGGATTTGTAGCAACATAAGATCTTTCCAACAGTTTTTGACGACTCCACTAGGGATCAAAGTTCTTGGGGCATTCAATTTTTAAAATATGAAGGAACCTCCCCTAGAATGGAGGTTGGCGACTCTATTGAAAAATGGAACCCAAAACACAATCTTCCCTGATAACCGTTTTCAATCTATCCCTAAATGTTCTAAACCTCTCTAATGACGCTCAAAACTTAATTAAGGATTACAAACAACTATAGAATGAAAAGGTACAAACTGTGCCCAGAATATAACCACCTTGAGAAGAGTCGTTGGCAAAATGAACAAGAGAGCAAGAAAATGCTCATGAAACAAAATTAAATCAATGGTTGATGAGATTCTTGCAACTGATGAAGTTGAGATCAAATCTTTGTGGAACCAGTTAAGAGAGAATATTGCAATAGCTGAAAAGATGAAGTTAGACCCTCTCCAAGATCATCAGTCAAAACTTCTTCTAAAAGAACTTCAAAGGAGATTACATCTCATACAGACTCAAAAGAAACAAATCTCAGCGTGAAGCAAAGCTTACTAGTGACTCATGGCTTGACAAAAGACTAAAGATTTTGCCGTCCTATTGATGCATTTCTTGCATGCGGAGATGAAAATATGGCTTCACTAAAGAAAGAATATGTTTTGAGAATTGAAAAAGTGATCAATAGACAGTCAATCCCAGCCACAACCATTAAGTCTTGCAGTTCGCAAAAGCCATGCAAAAGAAATTTGAAGAACTGGAAGCACAAAAAATGCCACCAACAGGCCACCAATCAGAAAAATGAAACCTCTGACAATCTTCAGCAACATTAAGTTTTCATCCCAATCCTATTCTTGGGAGCTTTGTGAAGACACAGGAGATTGTAGATGACACTTGGCTCAATGAGAAACTTAAGGCTTTGCCTTTTCTTGGTCTCCCTGTGGATGTGTTCATGACATATGGAGATGAAGAGATGGCAGCACTTTTTGGCTTCAAGTTGTGATTGGTGGGAAATCAAACCCTAGTCTCAACCATGAGGTTGTGCATCTTGTAGAAGCCATGCAGACAAAGTTTGAGGAGCTAGAAAAACCAAGAAGTCAACAGACAAATATCATTCAACAGGAAGAAGCTTCTAATAATTTTCAGCATCGTGAAATCTTTGTCCCAAGTCGGTTCCTTGAAGCATCTGATGCAAATTTTCTATGTGAAGAGGAAGATGTTTCTCTTCCTCTGACTGACTTTGAAGGAGATCTCTCTGGTGATGAATCCAAGAAATTGAATGTGCCATTTTCCTTGTCTTCTTCCCAGCCTTTAGAGGATTCCTCTGAAGAAATTACGAAGCAAGGATAAGTGTACCTGCCTTAAGACCTGCCCAAAATTGATCAGATTCAAGAGAAGGAAGTCCTAAGTCCTGTGCATCATGGCTCTGACCTTATCACAGAAGGAAATTCAATCACAATTCAGTTGGGTTCTGAATCTGATGCAAAAGCTGAGATAACATCTCTTGAAAATGGACAACATGATAATAGGAACCCTGCAGGTATAGTAATAAAGTTGTGACGGATTCTTGTCCTGAAAACAAAGGAGCTAGAGAAGAAACTTCAACCAGATTTCAGTTTGTTTCCGAGGATAAGTCCAATCTTCAAAAAGATATAATAAAGAAGTAAGCAGGTGAAGTTCTGACATATTCTGACATCGAGAATGAACGAGCTATACTAGAAAATAAAATTGAAGCCCAACCTTCCGAGGCAGGGTCTGAGGCTAAGTATGTGAAAGATGATACTAGGGATTCAATGCAAAAGATAAATACAGCTAAAAATAGTGGGAATGCAGGGCTTTCTCGCCCTGACAGCAGATGTAATGACTCTCAATACTTTGATCAAGACTTGAGGGATACTGCAAAAGTATTATTGAAATCTGCAATTAGACCTGAACAAAAGTATTGCAGACATCACCAAGAATATATGTTATGATATGATGATATTTACCCTGCTCAATCTGAATGTTACCCCACATATTCTATGCCAAAACTTGAGTCTGTTGCCTCTTTTGTACTTCTCCATGCCAAGATCCTCATGTGCTCCTGCTGGCCAATTGTCATGACTGGTATATCTTCAAGCCTGCTGATTTCCCTTGTTTCACTATTCCATCCCATATTATTAAGAGAGGGCTCCTATTTTTCCCAGCCTCTGAATGATAGGATATAGCCCTGTTATTCTCCTTGGTCCTTTATAAAAAAAATTTGCTTTCTTTATTTTTAGCTTGTTTTCTTTCCTGTTGTTTTCCGCTTTTTGGTATGTGTGTGTTGTTTCAATAAATGCAACGTTGTGAGAGAATCCCTTTCTGTCAAGGCCTCGTGGTTACAGTGTTATTTTTGTATTTGCATCTGGGAATCCCTTTGTGGATATGAACATCAGTGTAAATAGTGGAGAATAATCTGCTACCAATTTCACAAGATTAGATCGACATAACCAATGAAGCTCCAGCTTGTACTAGTCCAGGAATCAATGGGTACTATTTCATGCAAGGAGATGAAGGAAGAAACATAGTTGGCACTAGATCGTGAGAACACTTTACGATCTAGTAATCACTAAGAAAGAGTATTGGGCATTAAAGAGATATGTTGGGCAAGTGATTGCAAGGAGAACCGGATAACCATGTATAGAGTTCTGCAGAAGGTTTGACCCTTTATAAAGACTGTGTAATTGATATGTCCCTTGGCCTTTAGCCTGGTGCCTTGCTCGGTCATCATCCTACTAATTCTCATAACAAGTCGAACTGTGCTCTTGTCTCCAAGCTCTTTTCACTATTAGACAAATTGGTTCCTAAAAGGGATTTAAACAGGTCAATGGCACATTCTGAAATTTCATGTGAATTAGTTGACGACATTTCTTCATCTTAAGTCCACGATAGGAAACATTTTGTAGAGAGTCCTAATGTCACTTCAAAGAAAGAACCCCTTTTGCAAATTTTGTTACAAACTTGATTCACCATGTCAAATCTCGGGAGCCTGCAAGGAGATAAGAACCACATAAAGTTATGGGAAGCTCCTGACATTTCAACAGCCATCAAAGAAGAAGCAAAAAGGTTATTCTAATGAAGTGATGAGGATCATGGAAATTGGCTTGCTAAAAAATTATATAGTATTTTATTGCCTTAGTCTTTCGGCATATAACTTTATTGTTTCCTCTCCGCATGATTTTAAAGACCAAGAACTCAGAACTGCCACACCTTAAAAGTAGGGCAGGTAATGCCTGGAGTGCGCATTGGATGCAATCTACGTGACCAAAGAAAAAATAAATAGGAGGCTTGCATCCATCGGAGATCCAGGGCAGTGCCAAAAGTGCACAAAAGATGTGAAAAAGGCGGTTGTGGTGAGTCTGTGGCAAGAATGGTAGACCAGCAGGTTGAACTCAGTTAGCAAGAAGTTGACAACGGTGAGTGTTGGCAAAATACATAATGATGAAAGGTGAATAGCCCAATGCGCTACTGGCGATGGATGATATGAGAATAAAAAACTAGAAGGATTGGTATGATACGCCACATTTTTGCAAGTCTAAAGCAGATCAGTGGGCACTGTACGCAAAGATTGTGCTTGATTGGACAAGACTTGCAATTACCGAAAAGGCTGAACACTATAAGAAGATCTTGCAGCCAAGTGGTGAGTATCTTGGGAGTTTGCTTGGAGCAGAACAATGAGCAATAAGTATACTCGCAAAAGAAATGATACGAGCTGGCCCAACTGCCTCTCTTTCTTTGCTTCTAAACCACTTTGATCCTATTCTTCGCAATATTGCACATTTTGGCAGTTGGCAGGTGATCAGTCTAGTCGAAGTGCGTGAATTTGTTGTTATTGTTGATGAATTAACTACAATTCAAAATAAAGTTTATGATCGTAAAACAATCTTAGTGGTAAGATACAAGTTGAAGTGATGAGCTCAAGATTAAGCATTCAAAGATGACAAGATCACTATGGCGAACCGGCTCAGAGAAATAAAAAAGTAGTGATAGGCATGTTTTTGCAAAGAAGTCGGTGATACAAACGTAACATTGGCAAGCGGAGGAAGCCTTGGAACTTCTTGACAAGATGAGAAGTAATGGATGTCTGCCTGATGTCCCAGATTATACCAAAAAAATCGAAGGATTCTGCAGTGCAAGAAAGCATTTAAGCTTTTGGATGGAATTGAGACGATATGATGGAGATAGTGGAGTTTAACAAACCCAAACATAAAATGCATAAAGCTTTGCAGCTTTCGCAATTTTAACACATTGCGTAAAGTACTCAAAGTGCGTATAAGACACACAATAAGCGAAAGCAACGAGAATGAGCCAGAATTGAAAGTGAATTCGCGTCCATTGCAGATTTTAAGAAGTTTTGGAACTGTCTAGTGAGCACAATAAGCCACAAGGTAAACAATGATGAAACATAATGGAGTGGATTTTTTGTGTCTGTCGCGGAGTTTGGGAAGTGAAGGAAGTGTCATAAGTGTTCCAAGGATGTGCAAAGTACGAAAGCCCAACCAAAGGAAAGGTATTCTAAATTCTTAATAAATCAAGCTCGATAAGTCAGCAATGAATGAGAGGCAGATCCATGACATGCAGACCGGAAGATTAACAATGGTGATGGTGATGTGGCAGAATCAAATGGTAAAATGAAGAATTTAAAACTCCGAGCTAAGATGAGGCATAAGACAAAATATATGGTACCCTATGCAATAATGAAGAACTCGAACAAGACTCTTGACGACCTGTAGCGTAATTGGTGAGAAAGAACTGGTGAGCTGAAGCAATCAAGCAGTGACCGGAACCATTATGACAAAGCAAACATGTCTAGCTCAGTGTACTATTAACAAGGTGAAATTAGAATTGGTCAACGTGAAGAGTGGTTTGACCAACTAGATTAGATGCTCTCAAACTCTTTGAGCTGATGGACCATTCTAGAACATATCCTAATTATATAAATTCTATGTTTATTTTAATTGCAAAGCCATGGAGGTATAATAGATGAGAGTCATAAATATTTCAATGGCATGAGTGATTTTTATCATATTATGCCTAAAATGAATCATTATGTACACATGATGGACCTCCTTCACCGTGTTGGCTATCTTGAGGAAGCTCGAAACTTTACCATCAAAATGTCAATCAAAATCGAATGAGTCACATAAATTCCTCCATGACCCTTTCCAGATAACACCATTTCCAAAGGCGTGCAAGGATAGAGATAAAGAAAGGCTTCGCTGATCCAGACTAAGTTGGGGATAGCGGAGAAAGGGGCTACCTAAGGGCGTGCACTATTTTGACCACATCTTCCACGTCTAGAGTCCATTTTGACTCCCATCAATGGCATTGGAAAGCTCTTTTGGCGAACAACCCCACAGTGAATAGTACCTAGCCCTCAAATGTCAAAATTGACAAGAAAATATTTCATCGCACTTTTTCAAGCAAACAGGGGAACAAGAAAGTATGCAGAATTTTCAAAGTGGTGATTTGGCCCAACAGTGTGTGTTCATTTCTCATACAATTAAGTTAGGTGAACTAGTTGCCAATTGGCTGGATTTGGACTTCTAAGTATTGCAACACGTCATCCACTAGGATCCGCAAGGTGGATAAGGCATTGTTCACCAAAGATTTTGTTGGTCTCATACATTCCAACAAGGTTTGCGGTCCCACAATTAAAGCCACTATTGTCAGAGATGTTTAGCTTTATACATTCAAGAAGCTCTTAAGCTTCATGATCATTCTATTCAGAGACCCCCTAAACCAAATTCCACCTAGTGGATCACTTCCTTCTTTACGGTGCTACCTTCAGGAAGAGGCACTAAGCGACAGATTGACATTAGTTTAGCCTCACATTCTAGATCAGTGCGACCCAGAGAGACCACCCACAATTCCCCAAGATTTCACCAACATGTCCATTTCAAACCTGGCATCAAGAGATAGACTAGATCCACTAGATCTTCGCATAGGACTTTCCCTTATAGGCAGCAGAATGGAGGACAGACCAGATATCCTACCTCCTCTTCTTCGGGTCATACTTCTATTCGGAACCTCTTCTTGTCGGCCTCGAATGCTAGGAGAGTTGGTTCAAACTCTTGATGCACCCCCTCCTGGTTCTTCCTTCTCAGGGTTCATTCCCGATTTCTTGATGTTTAGGGATTTTCATGGGTTGCACATTTCTTCTACTTCTTTCTTTGGCTATGAGCATTGTCGCTCTTGACTCTGTTTTGTACTATTTCTTTCAACATTGTTCTTCTCATTTTTGGAGATCTTTTTGGTTTTCTGCTTGTTCCTGACACACTTTTGTAATCTACAGTCCCTTTGACCTGCTTTTTTGGTCATTCGTTGGACATTACTATATTTATCTCATCTTATTTTATCTATCTTATCACTCAATTTCAAAAATCTAGGGTAACACCCCCAATAGTAACTTTGCAGGCAAATGGAGGTCAACATGGGTCAAAACACTCACAATTTGCAACTTGTAAGAACATAAAACATAAGTGTTCCTTTTATCGTTGGCAAATTGCCCTAGACAAACCTATCATTCAATCATTATTTTGGTCAATAATGCCAAATACAATAAATGTTTCAAGTGCAAACAAGGAAGGCATGTTGCATAGTCCAGAATCAAGAGGTTCACAGGAGCACCCAGAATAGGGGCCCCTAAAGAGAGGAACCACAATCAACTATCGTAATATGATTATCCCTAATTCTTTTGCCCAATGGACAAGGCTTCGTGGTCCCACCCAGCATGCTAGATGTCATTTTGAAGGTGTCATGTTTCATTAATATGTCATGTTTGCAATGAAATACAATTATTAAATATTCTCCAGTACCTCAAAATGCTAGGGAATGAGACTCATCAATTAATTATGTGACGAAAGGAGCTTACACATCTCAATTCTATCCAAAGGAAAATGTTCATGAGTTCATTGCCAAACATAAATGACGTTGTGGAGTACATCAAAATTAATTCTTTTGGATTTAATTAGTACCATTTAATGTACAATCATAAATACATCAAATGATGTAATAATGCCCCAAGTATGTTAATCCTCTCAAGTGAGAAAATCAAAGTTCAATCAAAAGAAAGCTAGAGATATGTGGCGTCATGTTGAAGTCAAATTAATTCTTTTTAGAATTAATTAGTATTATAAAGTGCAAAAGTCACAATTGCACAAAACAATAGAAAAGTGCCCATATATATTGAAGAGTGAAATGTGGGCAAACTCAAGTTTAAAGTCAGGTGAAGTTTTAAGTGACGTTAGGTCAAAATTTGGCCATTCAACTACCTTGAGAGGGAAAAATGTCTACAAAAGAGCATAATTTTGCATAGTACAGAGGTTATTCTTTTGTCTCAGCCCTAGGAGAGGGCTTGCTGCAACTTTCTGTACAACATATTATTTTCAAGAATTTGTTTATGGAATACAAGCAAATGTGTGAGATAAATTTCTTGCTTTGTGGGTTTTCAATATTATTTGTTTATGAAATATGTATTGCTATTCATAGATAGAGAAAGCCTTTAAAATCCTGTATTTTTCATGATTATGTGTAACCCTCAGTGTTTACGAACTTTGTGTTGAAACCCCTATGGATGGGCTTTTCACTGAACACACCTAATCTGATTTTTTAGAAGATTTTATACTTCTAGGAAACCTTTTTGCCCTCATTTCATCTGCTGTTTGCATTTCCATTCTCAAGCTGTAGGAAAGATTCCAACCACGTCTTATTCCAAGTTTGAGTTATCCAAGCAGTCCGCTTTGTTCATTCTGTTGTGGGTTTCTCACCTTCACCTTCATCTTTTTCCATTCTCCTCCCACTTTCATCTTTCTCCATTTGTCTTTTTGTTTCCTATTTGTCCTTACCAATCAAGGTACTCAAAAACCCCAAAACACCCCTATCATATGAGGGAGCTTCCCCTCTCAAACGCAGAGGAAAATCACCCATCCCACAATGATTTCTCCCATATTGCAAGTTCATAACGCTGTCCATTGGGTGAGTCATTGAAACAAACAAAGAAATCGGTGACATAAAATCTTGCCAATCGGACCTAAGACACACTAAGGGCATCTACTTGTAATTATTACAATGTGGTTGGTCTAGCCAAAGCCTGCCCCAGTCTTGTGATATATCAATGATGGAAGATGAAGTGTATCCCTTTAGAAGAAAGCATTAGTAAAGCATTTTGTAGTGTATACATTTTTATCATCTTTGGAAACAAGGATATTTGTAATACATGGCATTGTCTTTTCTGACAGATTTAGGAATTTTTCCCAGTTTGGGTTCATCCCCCATCTAAAATCTTTTGTTGTTGTCATTTTGGATTTTACACTGTAGCCTCTCGTTTGTTTTAGGTGTTGAAGCTCATTTTTCACTTCCTCTAGATATTGTAAATGGTTGTATTGTCAAGTCCCATGGACCTAGTTTGGTCGTTCATGGATATTAACATAATTTCTTTCTCTGTCCTAGTGCAAAGACTTATAGCACATGGTAAGATTCTCTACTGTTGATTTTTTTTTAACAAAATGCAAGGTGACCTTCAATACAAATAGTTCTCAGTTTCAAATGGGAGTTTTCAAAAAGATGTGCACTATTTTCCTCTTGCCACGTAAGCTTATATGTTAACCTTTCAAGCTTTCTTTGGACAAATATTTCCATTTAGCTTTGATGATCAATTGACGTAACTCTCGTACTTACTAGTTTAATATAAGATGCATCTATTTTTTATAAAATCAAGGATAGCATAGAACCAAACAGAGCCAATCTCAAGAGCTTAGAATGTATTTTGAATTTATTATACAAATGCTTGTCAATTTAAAGCCTAGGAAATATCCCTATGGTCCATGTGGCCGAAAGGTCTGCAACAACCATGTCCAAGGGATCTGCAGCAACCCAACCCCAAACCTAACCTGTCCCATGGTTTGCAAGCTAGGGATTGAGTATGTGAAGCTGTTCCATATTACAGCCAATTAAAATTCATTTAAATTTTGAATAAATTTATGGGTAGATGAAACAATAGAAACCCTATTGGTTTTTTTTTTTTTAAATGAACTTGAATGCACATCGTTTTTACATATCCATCAACAATAAAGAAATAATGACAAAAGGTGGACGATGCGAATTTGGCATTTCTATGATAGTGTTAGATGACAAATTGCTGAAATATAGCACATAAATTATGTTGTACTTACAGAGGTTGAAATCCTCAATTGATGATACCCATGGTAACATGGTCTTAATAAGGTTCAATTGAGGTAACTGAAGAGATGTTGGCTTAATTGAGGTTTGCTGGAGGTTCAGGTACCACATATCCCGATGATTAATTAAAGTCTCAGTTAGGGGTCCGTTGTGCACTAATGCATGACCTACTGAAAATTTAAAGTTTTGATTGAGGATTAATTGAGGTAACTCGTAGCCCATTGATTAATGAAAGGCTCAACTGTAGCAAATCAGAGGTCATTGATGGAATCATGTTTTAATTAAGGTAATTCATAGCCCATTGATTGATGTGAGACTCGGCTGACGTAACTCGTGCCAATCATGGAATTGGTTAACAATCAAGGCAACACATGGCTCAGTGACTAAGGCTAGGCTCAATTGAGGTACATGTTATCACTCTGGAGTGCACCCTACTTGAAGATGTGTAAAACACACCCTCACTCCAGCTGATACAATTGGAACTTCTCAAAGTGTAGGTGACTCTTTGATGAGAAGAACCTCCAGAGAGGGTTGGTTCCCTTTAGATTTTTCAATAAATTTGACTAATGTGATTTTTGGGGTCAAAAGGGGAAGGAAAACTGAAAGAAAATCCTAATTAAAGAGGGGTGATACACCTGGATTGTCCAAACCCTCTGAAGTTACTGAAATCAATGCACATATAATCAAATAAAATTTATAATTCTGTCCTTAAGAATAAATATTTCAGATGAAGGGTTGAAAACATCTTCAAATGACCTGCAAAAGGGTGAGAAAGGGAGAGATAGGTGAGGAAGGGACCTGTGAAAGGAGATAAATCTCACTTATACGCCGATGCACAATCAAATACACACTATTCTTCTTTCCAAAACTCAGATTCAGAATAGAAATTCTTTATTGATCACTGGTCCAGATTACAATTTCTTTCTTCTAACTTCAGGGCTCCCTCTAAATGGCTTGATTAAGCCAATAAATAAGCTTTCCCAAAATCTGAAATAGCCTTAAATGTAGTTTCTAAAAAGGGAAAGCATTAGTCTTGGTTAATTAACTCAAGACTTAACCTTTTTACAATAATTAGAATATTCAATAAAATCTTTTCCCTTTACAAAATATGCATGCATCTCCAAACTTTGGCGTAGAAAATAAGTGGTGGAGCCAAGTTTGAAAGATTAATTTTTTAAAATAAACAATACACTCTCCAAAAATCTTCAAACATACATGAATCCAAGGTGGCATAGAAGTGTGGATGGTGGGCCCATTGAAAGTCAACTTCTCCTTTGCATGGAAAACTACGCCAAATCTCTAAATAAGGAACTCCATTTGATTCATTTGAAAGCTAAGCTGAAAGAAGAGATATTCCCGTTTGCATGGAAAACCAGGAAGATGTGTAACAAGCTTGTCCAGTCAACTCCAATTCAAGACTAGTCAACCTCCAATGATCTCCACTTGCATGCAAAGCTTATGCCACATCTTTGATGGAGAACTCCGTTTGAACTGCCTGAAACGTTGAAATCTTTGGATTGCATGACAAATCAAGGAGAAGCGTGATTTCGTCAAACAGTCAACTGAAGCTTTGACCAATCCACTATAAATAGCCCTTGCATGAACAAGGATCTTGATGAGTGAAAGATGCATTTAGATTAAACCCTTGTTATTTCTCAATCTTTTGTTCTCAGGGTCTTCACTTCCGTGCATGCATTTCTTCGACACTTACCTGTTTGTGGCTTTTGTCTTTATTTGCTCCTTGATCTCTTCGAACAAACTATCTGTGACTTCCTGTGTCAATCTTCTTCCCTTGGCTTGTCTTCTACATGTATTTTGTCTTCTTCCCTGAGATTAATCATCCACGGCCTTTCTTTTTCTTAGGAAATCCTTCTTCCGGCTTATACTCAGTCATTTTCCCGTAGACAAATTGTCCGCAGGAATTATCTCGGACTTCTATCTTTTCTACTTTCCCGTGGACAAAATGTCCGTGAGAATTGTCTATGGGTTTTCCTTGGTTGATTTCCTGCAGACAATGTCTGCTAGAATTATCTTACCCTTTGGACTTTGCTCTTGAGCTTTCCCAATCTTTTCCGAAGGAATTCATTCGGACAATTTGTCCAAAGGAATTCCTTCGGACTTTTTGTCCGAGTCTTCATCTTGTTAATTCATTTTTCCTTCGGACAAAAAGTCCGAAAGAATTGTCTTCTCTTTTGCCTCTTTTCTTAAGGACTTTCCGAAAGAAAGAGCCCTTCAGGCCTTCAAAAATGATCCTTCGAAAAATTAAACCATCCCTTCAGAATTTTGGAAAGTGACATTCTCGAAGGGTACATACCCTTCGCGTTTCTTGACAACGTCCTTTGAAATCTAGAAGTGAACCTTCCCGAAGGGCAGATACCCTTCGAGATTTTTGCAATGATCCTTCCTGAAGGGCACATATCCTTCGGATTTCTTGTAAAAGTCCTTTTCTCTTCGCCAAACTGTCCATTATAATTCTTTCGAACTTATTGTAAAGACCTTTGAAGTCTCCTTTCCCTCGGACTTTTTCCCTCGAACAAAAAGTCCAAGGAAATTGTTCCCACACTTAGCCCGAAAGAATTATGAGAAAGACAACACTTGGGAAATAAAACACTTGATGTAAAATCTGAAAAAGTAAACCTGTACTCATGCTTCTGATTGCATGCTTTTATCTGTAAGTGAACTTACAAGCCTGTAGGTTAACTTTAAGGATAGTTGTAGCTTGATTAATTCTTCATTGGCTCTTATCAAGGCCTCACATGTTTTATAACCGAATCCTTGTGAATGACCATCACCCTGCATATGTCCCCTGTATAGAATCACTTCACCACCATACTATTTAACCATTTGTGATTAAACCTTTCAAATTAGAAATCCATACAAAAAAAGATTAATATAGCCCAAAAAGGGACATGTAGAGTTATATTTTTGGTGACTGACTGTAGGTGCGTATGATGAGCAACCCTATATAAAGCCTTTTGAACCTGAATATGCCTTTTTCCATGACACTCCTATCCACCTTATGAATTTCTTCCTCCTACAAGCCTGTAGTTTAACTTTATCACTGCATGTGATATTGTGAATAGGAGATATGCTTTTGAACTTGCTGTAGGTGTGTTGTCTTGGAACACACTTGATTGTGTAACGTTGTTGTAGGTCCTCATCATGACTGTATTTGATACTTGACTGCCTACATATACCTTTGTTCATGCTTTTAGACTATAATTCACCAGTTTGACCAGCTGTATAGAGAAATTGACCGTTCTGGGGAAAGTTTCGAATAGTAGGGGTAGTAATTTGGCCTTGACAGGCCAAATTACTAACAGTACCTTGCATGCCATAGACAAAATTGGAGTCAATTTGAGGTAATTCAAGAGACGATAGCTAATGCACATGACTCAGTTCAGGTAACTCATAGGGAACGATTCAAAATCCTCAGTTGAGGTAACTCAAGGATATTGAAATATTTATTGAATTCAACTAAATGTTGAATCAATGTTTGGACTGGACAAAGAATACAAAGCCATTTGTAATCCCAAATTAGTCATGCCTCAAGGATCACAGCAATGAATATCAAAGGATGCCCATCTTGGTTTATGTGCGGTACTATCAACACATCGCAGTGAAGATTATTGGCCTACTATTTTGTCATTGTGTGCAGGTATATCGGTGGGAAGATCCATAACACAATGTGCTTTTGAGCAATTTTGAAGTGCTATGGAGTTTCCAGAACTGACTCTTGTCCATTTACATTCTCCCTTTTCAGTTATTAATATATGTGGGCAAGCTATTTCTTTCATTTCATGTCATAATACTAACAGAAATTCTCTCTTTAATAGTATTTTCAAATATTAAGTCACTTTTAACCAAAAATTCTTAAATTATCAGAACATAATTTCTCAACAAGATTTTGCTAAAACTAATATGATGAATTTTATATAGTACATATTCCCTATTATATCATTTGACAGATGAAGAGGCATCAATACCTTTGTTCAACACTCATATTATATAAAGGTGGCTTTTAAGGTTCCGACCTAACGAACATGTCAACTTGCCCTATGAGACCCAGCCTTGCATACAAAGGGACTTTTTCACTTTACCTTCTATATATTGTTCAAATTTTGCGGCCATTTGGTTTTGACCTTATGACCAAGCTCAGAAGTAAACCAGGCCTTGCCAATCTACCTACACCAAGAGGTTGTACAAGATGTTAAAAATGCCATATCGTGCTAAGCATACAGTTTAGTTTGGCATTCCTGCGCTCTTAATCAGCTTGATCAGGAAAATGTTCTTCATTATAATGATACATTTGTTCATGTTGATCCAATTCATGATTTGGAAAGTTTACTTTACAATGACCTGTAGCCTTCAAGCACTGTTAAAACAACAGATAATAACATGTGAAACTTGAAATCAGATACCTCTTTGGCTGAAGGTCAACTGTGTGGTAAAAGTGCAAAGGTTTTTGCTTGTATAGTCAAAAGTAAGGTACTTACGTTGTTTGTGATACTGTTTCATAAGCTGATGCTGGTACTCACTCGGTGAAACAGGAAGAATTTGCTTGCTGTCTAATGTTATTTCCGGACCTAAAGCCAGGCACGAAGAATATGAAGCACGTATTTCTGATTCTAAGGAATTAAGTTTGTGAGTTTCATCGATTTTAAAGATTAAACTTTCTACCTGTTTTCCTATTGTGCCTAATACTGATGATCTAAGGAATGTTACAAATCAAATTTCATTTATTTTGAAAGATTAGATTTTTCTCCCATTCAAGTAGCAAAACTCTGATACAGTAATCAGCCTGAGCATAGACTTCTGCATCTCAATTCTAATATATATATATTTAACCACAATTAATATTCATGCATAAGACTCAACAACAATAGGTATTGCAGATCCAACAAAAGAAAAGAGTTCACTATATATAACCATGAGTCTACTCATAGCTAGGGATTGATTAATCTTGCATCGTGGTAAGTTTTTGCATCCAGCCATTTTGTGTTGCGAGACATAAATTGGAAATTGACACTATTGTGACCTGTTATTTGGAAAAGACATAGCAGCCTTCTATTCCATATCACGGTTATATAGAGGTGTTGCCAGCAAGATAATGACCAAACATATAATTAACTTCATACCTGGGATCTTGGGAGGGGATCCATGATCTCCATAACCCAATTTGGAAGGTATCTTCAATTTGCGTTTCTCTCCAACACACATTCCCAAAAGGCCTTGGTCCCAACCTGCGCCATAAACAATATGTGATGATATAAGACATCACAATTTTATTTTATCCTTTTTCTTTCTACAAAATCCATAAACAATAGCAATTGGTTGGTTTCGTATATATGATAAATTAAAAATATCAAAACACTGATTTTCCTTTCCCAGATGTTCCTCTCATGGATGCAACTTCATCATCTATGCACTAACCTAGACATCCGCAACTTAAATATTTGTGACCATTACTAAAAAGCCATGCAATAGGAAATGGGAACTTGCATGCAAATTCGTTAGCAACAGATTATTCAAAACTTGTATAGAAATCCAGGACATACATTAATTGTCATAGGAAAAGTTCAATCCATAGGCTAAACATACAAAAACACTAACTATTACCATGACTCCATTACCAAAAAAGCAAATAATTCAGATATTTCTTCCAAATATGCACAAGTCATTAAATCATTAATCACTTTTAACTTTTTAGTTTGTAAAAAAAGAAGGTCCATATATTTGATGGTAGAATAGTTGAAAATGGCATCATATAAACATTAAAATCAAATCAAAATAGTACAAATATATATTTTGGTCCCACTAAAACAAACAAACAATCATGTAGCTCTGGTTTTGAGAAATATTCTACAAAGTTAAGTAGCAATGTGAAGGAAATTCTTGATCGATAGAACTATAGAAAGGACACAGATTCGTTACAATATGCTAGTTAATACAATTACAACTAATGTGCTACTTTGAATGTTACAATTAAATCTAACTTTTGATGGGAGCATTTGAAATTCAAGGCTCAAACCAATGGGAGACTTGTATAAAAATTAACATGGTTCATAGCTGGCTACTCCAAAGAATTCTCTGAGTGTGATTCCAACACAATGGTGGATAAAAGTTAAGGTGCCAATAATTCACAAACTCTGCATCATAAGATGTGAAAGGTTAACAAAAAAATGAGTTGTGGTTGGTGTTGGAGATTTCAGTCCTCCAATGTCTATAGAAAATTTTGTGAAGTTAGAATGGTGTAGACTTGTTAACCTAGAAATTCAGGTTTTCTAAAGATTAAATGCCTAATTGTTTGCCATAGGAATAGACATAAATATTGCATTAATGATTTCCAATGTAAACATATCAAACAATGAATCTGCCAACCAATAACCCATACGTTAACACTGGATTCCTTTCATTGATAAATCAATATTAGCATTGTTGATACCTTTATTAGCAGGCTATCTATGTCTTTACGCTAAGGTCTAACAATTTCAAACTGTCCCGACCTACCTTGTAAACATAAAATATGCTACTGATTGGGTTATTCTCTTGCAGTTCTCAACTATGAAGATATTCTACTATCCTTGGCTCGCATTTTCCATATAAACATTCGTGATAAGCCTAAATGCTCTGACAACTAGAATAGCTTTGTTGCTTATCCCTTAGGCAAATATCCTATGGTTGTTTACTTACCATGGATCTTTCCCCAAACAAGAAGGGTAAGATAATTAGTCATATTTTATACATGGCAACTTTTGAGATAATATTGTTTTAATTTATATTATAATTTATTTTGATATCACTTATTAATCCTTTAGTTATAATTTAGAGCAGTTTTCCTCCTCTCTTCTTTTGGATTTGCAAGTGCATTTTGCTTTTGGATGTGCAAGTGCCCCATTTATCTTATGTTTTGGTGTAGTTGTGACTCTTATGGGTGCAAGTACACTACAAGTGCCACCAAAGCCAATCAATATTGTTATAAATTGGGTTCAAGAGTTTTTAATAGTTTCTTTTGTTTCAAGCACATCAATATTTTGACAAGGTTCCGAGCATTTCTTCTTTAAACTTCGCGAGGGCTTCCTCGACATCCTCTATAGTCACATATCGAGATTGGCTTCTTAAGGTCCTTTGCTCTGATACAACTTGTAGCAAACAATCATATATATGAAACACAACTACACCAAAACATAAGATAAATGGCGATACCTATGCACCCAAAAGGTGCATCGCACTTGCAAATCCCAAACAACAAAGGAGTGAAAACACTCCAAAACATTTCTAAGAAGAATTTGTATTGAATTCAAATAAATTGATGAATCACATAGAGAGAGTACACTCCATATAAGGCCAAAAAACAAACACCCACAACAAACAACCAAGAACTCTACAAAATTCGGAATAGAAGGAATTTTCTAAACAATAAAAAGGTCATTGCATCTCTACAAACCCGCTGTTACTTCTGTGTCTCGAGAAATTACGGAAGTTTCATAGGGGGTTGCAGAAGTGTCAACGACAATCTTGGTGATTGTGTGAGCGTACTGACAGTTGCATTTGTGTCACTGGCGGTTGCACTTGTTGCACTGGTGGTCCTGCCCTACAAATTGATGATCCTGCTTGAATGCAACAAGGAGTTAAGAAATTGTGTCTCTTCCATTTGGTCCCTTGAGATGTGGATTGCTAATTAAAAATTTAGGATAGAGGGACCTTTGCTAACTGTGATATAGGGCTTGTGTTTATATATGGGTCAAATTGTCCCAATCTTCACGCAATTCTAGTTGGATATAAGCATTGACAACCTTGAATGTGAATGTCTATGCTGGATAAGCTCAACTATGTGACTAGGCCATAGATATAGTTCTAAAATTCTAGATAAAAATGATTCTCTTTCTAATGAACATTGGAAATCAAAAAGGAATTGATATATGTATGTTTTAACGAGAAATTGCCAATTCATCAATTGACCTATCAAATGCAGAATCTAATCTCCAAATCCATAAATGTATTCCCACTCTATACCGTTGCAAATGACAAAAAGCTTTGTATTCGTTGATTGTCCCTTATAAAAGTGGGACCATCTGTATGATCTTCGATTTAAAGACCATCATTGGTCGGCCGACTAAGATTGAATTGATCATGATTTCTTTTGTTCGATTGTTCATCGTTACACAATGGGGACCACACTCCTAATGCTTAATTGGCGATGAGCATTACAAAGAAAGAAGGTTTCCTTCTATTCAGTTATTTGCCATTCCACAAATTAGGCCTCCTCACTCATCCCCGAATCCAAGACAACCCTCCAAATAGATAGCAAGGTTTTTATTTGGTTGCTTGTCGTTGAATATGTGTGGCCTGCTCTCAAATTGTTCATTCAACAATTGTTGTTGATCAACTGACAAAGATTGATGAACCATTGCTCTCTTTTATTCAGTTGTTCGTCATTTAGCTTTCCCACTTGCTTAAGGCCGAATCAATGACGACTTTACTAGGATGAAATACCTTATTCGAAGAATCATCATTGTACAGGTTGGGCTTGCACTCTTAAAGTTGAATCGACGATGATAATAAAAGAAAAAATGTTTCATTCTAACCAGCCTTTCGTCGATCCATTAGTGGGGCTCACTCACTAAACTCCGAATCAACAACTGTTGGATTGTGACAACAGGAACACGTATATGATATGGACAAGTCAAGAGGTGCCACATGGTAGTCGAATGTTGATTCACTAATATAAGTGTTGGATCTTGTGATCCAAATCATATTTTTTAAGTATTTAGTATTGATATGTACGGGGCATGCATCTCCTAGTGAGACACCCACTTTATAGTACTTTATATTTATTAGTCATTATTATGTTATGTTAATAATGTTAGTGAGTTTTGTAGTTGCAGGGGTAAATTGAGTCATGGGTAGTTGGACCCATTGGATAGTTTGAGTTTGGTATGCAAAAGCTTATTAAAGCTTGTATGAGAAAGAAGAATGTAATAGAGCATGCTCACACATATTACATTATGTAAGCTTCTTTTGAGTAAATAAAATAATATAGTTTTTCCATTTATTCTGTGTATAAATTTTGAATAGAGGTATCAGAGCTCGATGACAGAGGATTCGTGAGGAAGTCATGAAGGAGATGAAGAGGAAGAGTGAGCCCATAAGGTAGGGAAGTTGATTGGAATAGAATTTGGGAGTAAGTTTGCATAAGAGAGAAAATTGTATTTGTCATCTTTGAAGAAGGAATTATTTGAGATTTGAATGGGCTATTGAGATGTCTTTGTTGGTTGCGTGGAGCCACAATGTGATTGTCGAAATTGGTGTGGAGGCTGCAAAAAAAGGGTTACAAATTGGTTGAGGTGTCTATGATATTTGCATAAAAGTTTTTCTTACTATATATGTTTTGCAAAAGCATTGCAACTCCGTAAAATTGTCTGAGGTTATCCAAATTATATGCTTTGCTATATGGATTTGATATATGCTGAAATATTACCTGCAGCATATTAAAAAAATGAATATGACATGAATACTACCTGCAAGCTTGCCTGGAGCATTACAAATCAGCCTAGAGCGCTGAAAACTATCTAATGTTGTCTAAGGCCTACAAAAAGGCATTGAAATTTTGAAATTCTGAAAAAGCAAAAAGGTGTTGAAGGGGGGCGTGTCAAAACTCCCTCTAAGTGATATTTGTTGAAATTAATTTGCTATGGTTTCCTTTCACAGTGTGATAGTTGTGAAATTGCGAAGCGTTTCCTGAGACATCAATTTGCTATTGTTTGCTTGTGAAGCGTGATCAAGAAGAGAGAAATACTGGGAAATGTGATTAAAGATTAAAGTCTGCTCAAATATATTTATGTGGGTCCCAGTATAACTTCATTGCTACTTTACCCAAAAATATTTGATTGTCGGGTAAAAATAAATTCATTGCCACACTGCCGCATATTTTAATTGCCGGGTTAAATTTTTATTTTTGAAGGCTAATAAATACATCTTTGGTTGAATAATAATTGTTGAAAATCTACTTCACATAGAACTACAATTAAAGTGGCAAAAGCTTATGCTAAAGTCACTGAAAACAAACAAATATAGAATTCAACTCTCATTTATCTTTTAGATGTCTATTTTTTAATGATGTGCAAACATGAACATGCATGCAAATTCAGGTTATATGCAAGTCAGAGACATTATATGCAAAGTGATTGTCTAGAACAGTTGGCATTTGAGTTTCATTGACACTCTTAGTGTGTAGGAGGTGGTCAACATGTCCATTATCATAAAGTGCAAAATTGTTTTTCTCAGTGTTGCAAGGAGACACGTCCCCACCACTTGGAACGCTTCTCTAGTACGAATACATGTTTCAGTATGGGAGACAGGGACCAAGACATCTCCCGTACCTGGAGATGTATACTAGAAACCCTAAACGTTTCCTTTGCATTTCCTTTCAAATATCATGATGTACCCCTGTGGAAACCCTACACACATTTTTTCTTACCCAGATTTACAGTCAGTGTCACCAGATTTGCAGTGGTATTGAACGGATTTACAATGATATTGGCTGGATTTGCAGTAGTTTAGGATTTAAAGGAATGGCAGTGTCACTGGATTTGCAGTGCCATTGATCGGATTTACAATGTTATTGGCTGAATTTGCAGTAGTTTAGGATTTAAAGGAACGGCAATGCCGTGGCATTGCCATATATATATATATATATATATATATATATATATATATATATATATATATATTGTAGACTTAGTTTAAGTTTTTAATTTTTAAATTCATTTTGTTTTTATAATTTATAATTACAATTTATAGACTCTAAGTCTATATCATATTATTATATAATATTAAAATTAAAGATGTTAAATTTTCATTTTAAAAATTATTTTAAAAAATCATTTTTAAATTTTATTTTTTTTAGTTTTTATTAGTTATATATATAATATTAAAATTTATTATTTATTATTTATATTTACAATTTTTATTTTTTTTGATAGATGATGAGGATTGAGGGGTCCCTCTCCCGTTTTATTAAGCAAGAAAACGAAATTACACCATCCATAGCAAGACGGAACCAAAGACCAAGGGAAACGAAAAAACAAAAGACACTGACCATATCGGACAACACGATATGTTAAGAAATGGAGCATGTAACACAAAGCCCCAAAAGGGCCCACACTACACAAGGCAGCGAAACAAACCAGCAGAACAAAAACCCACCATCAAGGGCACCAACACCCAAGGAAAGCAACCCACTCCCCAAGAATTTGAACTTGAGCACCAAACTAGCCAAAAGGACCAGCACATGCAAGTCCAAAGGGTTGCTCACCCAACCACAAGCAAGCTCCCCCCATTACTTCCTATCTTCACCATTGCCACCAAGTGTCATTGGGAATGATTCAGTAATAGTTCGCCCTTTCTTCTTCTTCCGAACAGTCATCCAATCCGCTTGATCACGCAAGTTCCCAAGGTGTCACCACAAGGAGAGGGAGCAACGGTTGATGGGTGTCCAGCATCCTCTTTAGCGTTTAACCCCACATCGACCCCAATGGCTTCCAAATCCTTCACCAAAAGGGTCAGGGAAGGCGCAGAAATCACCTCTTGAGGTTCAAGGACCTTGTAGTTGGTTATCATAGGAGAGACTACCTCTTCTCTACCCTGTGCCTTCGAAGTACAAACACCATCAACTGTGAGATGGCTGGAGAGGGCATCCTTCCACCATGATGAATCCACCTTTCGTTTGATACTTCAACAATTCTCAACTACATGACCTGTCTCAAAGCACTTTCAACAGTGGAAGGGAACCCCCTCATAATCTAGGGTCTGACACCAAGAACGCTCTGACTTTTAATTCAATAGCAATGGGGAGATCATGAGCAATGTCCAAGCAGACTAGAATTCGTGCAAATGTAGTATGAGAAAAGTTTGTAGTAGCATTATCTACTTCCATCATCTCGCCCAAAGTATTACCAATTGACGAGAAGCATGTTTCAGATCAAAACTAGAGGGGAAGGTGCGGCAACCGAACCTAGATGGGCCGTGAGCTGAGTAATTCTGTGAAAGGGTTAAATGACAAAACCCAGGGCTTCATGATGAGAAATAACTGATTCCATGTCCAAAAACCATCTCTGCAAATCTTATTTCGGTCATCAAGGAGATTGAAAACCATGACAAAAAACCCCCTAGCACAGGGATAGATTTCCATGTTGCCCTCCATTAATGGCCACCATGTATCAAAAATCCACTTGTGGAGAGAAGCCATGGACGGCCAAAAACAATCAAATCTGCAGATCACTCCTCTATCCATGAACCATTTCTCATTTTCGATCGCTTCTTAAAGCACCTCATCACCAAAGGAGATGGAAGGGATGGTTTTAGATTGCGCAACAATCTTCACACCCGGTTTTTCTGCCTCCAAATGAGTTGCTTATGTCGTAGGGGAGCCCATTCCCGTCGTCCAACCCATGCCTGCCCACCTTGAGTACTAACCAAAGGGGGTTGCACTAGACATCAGCACTCGATACGCAGTCAAGTCCACAACAGTCGTTGCCATCGCCAATGGTCTGTTCATCGAGCCTGCCAAATCCCCACCTACCTTCCCAACGCAGGGATTCAACCAAGTCGAAGCGCTAACAAGCTTAGCCACATCCTTCCCCCTGTCACCTGGGTTGCAATCGCTCAACCAAATGCAAAAGAACCCCTAGAAGCCGCAGTTTCATATAGCGCCACCATCCAATTTTCCAATTTCCAGCTAAACCCTGTATACAATATTATTTATATTTTAATATTTATTTTAATCATTTATTTATTATACTTTAATTTTTTACTTTATATATATATATATATATATATATACACTATTAACATCTTGATATTTATATATATATAGCTGTCTCCTCGTACCCGTCTCCTATTTTTCAAAAAAATTGTGTACCCCACTTCCTTGTACCTGTCTCCTAGCAACTATGTTTTTTTCTAAATCCTATCATTTTAGGTGAAGGCATGCATCTTTTAGTCATTTTGCATCTTTATGTGAAGGCACGCATTTGACCACTTGACTTTTAGGTTTTCACCCATTCTGAGTCCATCAAAAACATTAATTTTTATTTTCAGTCTCCCCTTGCGTTTTTTGAAATAAAATGTGTTAAAACAGAGAAATAAGGAGTGCAAATATGTATTAAAGGTGCATTTTTTGTTGTATCTAACACCTTAATATCAGAGTGACTGAAAATGGGCTAGTTTTACAAGGAAACCGTGAATGTAACATGGTGCTTTCCCACCGACGGTGTTGTTGGAGATAAACAAGTTATATTTTAGGGTTTACAAGGCCCTCAAGATTGACCTGGCTGACAGGAACCTTACAAAGATTCACCCATCTTGAGTCCACTGCTAACTCTAAGATAGGGAAAGTGATGTAGTGGCAATTTTGGTTTTCCTATTTTTGTTTGAGTTTTCTGCTTGTTAGTAGTTTTTCTCAATTGTTGTTGAGCTTTTGCGATGAAGAGCAGACCAATTATCTGGCAGTTGTTTTTGTTGCATAGACTTCTCACCTCTCGTCTGATGGAGGGAAGATACTTTTTTTGTTTCAATCAATCTTCAGGGGATTGTACAACAAGGTTGTAAACACCATTAGTGTTTGTAAAGTTGTCAAAGTTGTTAGACATCAAGTAAGATGTGCCATACATGAGGTACAAAATTATCATCGAGATAGGGATAGACATAGTGGAGTATTCCCATGATGATGCTCAAACTGCAATACAAGTACTGATGATCAGAGCGATGGGTATTCCCAAGATGATGCTCATCTTCAAGTCATGTAGTGTCACAAGGCACAAGGCACAAGAGGTCAGAGTACATATGCAGTAGACGTGTCAATACGGGTCGATCAGTGCCAAATGTACGGTGGGCTTCTGTAATGTCCCCTTAATTGAAGAAATCGAAGGACCCGAAACCTATTTCTATTTCTCATAGGCTAAGGGGAACTAATAAAGGGAAATAATTTCATAATAATGTTTTAGGTTGTCCTTAAAGTCACTTTATAAATAACTTGAAAAATGACACTTATTCATTATTATTATTATTAAATGGGGTCAAAAGCTATAATTAATTACATGGCCAAAAATTATTATTATTATGAGGGGGGAAAATGAATATTTAATTAAAAAGTAATTTTAATTACTTTAGGGTTAGGGTGAATTTGGAAAAGTGAGTTATTAAAAGGACAAAGGTGAAATCATAATGAATTATTCACTTTTAATATTCACGACAAAATCCAGAATTCTTCCAACTGCTTGAGGATGAAAACCTTCATGGCAGCCGGATTAGAGGATGAATACCCTCTAGTCTATTGAGGTAGCTTCGTACGAGGGTTACAATTGCTTCACACAGTTCGATTATTTCTAGGTAATTAGACATTAGGGTTTGAGCAGATAAATACAATTTTACAAGCATAATCAGGGCTGTACAGCGAGGGTTTGGTCTATTATAGTTGGCGTTGTTGTTCGCAACCTTATTCTAGCTTGGTGTCCCCTTCCTCATCAAACTGCTGCTATTGCAGCCTTAATTGGTCTAAATCGCCGCATTTAGGGGGCCAGCGTTGAATTTCAAACCTTTCACCAGCTGTTTTGGCAAAGTTCGTTGTTAATTCATCACTTCTAGGGGTTGGCATCACTTGTACAAGCCTACCGTACTAGCAACAGGACCTTTTCCAGCCAGTCGTACACCATAGACTGTTGTCACGACAACTGGGGCACTTTGTAGACATTATTGGGTTAGGGTTCTTGTGCATTGCAAGAGGAAAAATTCAATCTTTATTTGTTTTGTTATTTGTGCTTTCCAGAATTGCTTAAAGGTTTTGTTTGAACAACGTATACCCATCTATATTATTTTTTTATGAGTTGTATGAAATTTCAAATTTGAATAGGTTAGCAATAAATAAAATAAATTTCCACAATTCAGTATTTTATCCTGAAAGGGCATATTTCAAGTAGGCAGGCTGTGGCAGTTGTTGTTGGAAAGCTTCAAAGCTATTTGCTCTTGATCATCTTTTGGTCCCCCTTTGTGTCAAGGGGGGTTTGTTGGGTCTTGTGATCCAAATCTTACTTGGTTAGGAGCATCATTCGCCGAATCAGCAAGTGCAACATTGAAAAGTTTATGGAAACCTATAAAAAAAGCACAGGTTGATGCATGGGCTGATTTCTTTTACGAATCAGCAATTCCATTTAATGTTGCTAGGAGCCCTTATTTCAAAAATGATGTTCAACAATCAATAACATTTGGCAAAGAGTACACAACACCAAGTTCAGAAGCTTTGAGGACAACTCTTTTGAAGAGATCAAAAGATAGGGTCACTATTAAATTGGCAAGCATCAAAGACTCTTGGAAGTCAACAGGTTGCACCATTATGAGTGATGGTTGGTCTGATATACGCCAAAGGCCATTGATCAATGTGTTGGTCTATTGCCCTAAAGGTGTTGTATTTCTTAAGGTAATTAATGCCATGGAACATACAAAAACTTCTAAGTATATCTTCAACATTCTAGATGAAGCAATTCTCGAAGTTGGTGCAGAAAATGTGGTCTAAGTTGTTACTGATAGCGCCAACAATTGTGTGGGGGCAGGAAAGTTGTTAGAAGAAGAATACTCACATATTTATTGGAGCCCTTGTGCAGCACATTGTATAGATTTACTACTCCATGACTTAGCCAAATTTCTTTGGGTACATGAGGCAGTGCAAAGATGAAGAACAATTGTGAATTTCATAAAAAATCATCGCCTCACATTGAGCTTATATAGGAGGCATGCAAGCAAGGAGTTGTTGAAGCCAGTTGATACAAGATTTGCCTATTTCTTTATCACTTTGAAAAGAGTGGTTGGGCAAAAAGGAGTTCTTCGGTCTGTTGTTTGTAGCAAAGAGTGGGAAGATTCTGTTCTTGCAAAAGGATCTAAAGGTAAACAGTAGAGCAAATCATTCTAAGCCATGATTTTTGAAAAAATGCAAATAAGGTTCTAAAAATGTGTGCACCCATAATTCGCATGGTTGATGGTGATATTCTTTGCATTGGCATGGTTTATGAGGGTATGGACCATTGCAAAGAAGCCATTCAAAAGGCTTTCAATAATGTAGAAGTTGAATATAAAGAAATGTGGGATATTTGTGATGGGAGATGGAAAATGATGCATACTCATTTGTATGCAGCAACATGTTAATTGGAGCCCACACTATATCACATTGAGAGAGAGGGTGATCATGAGTCATGGTTGGCATTTATGCAACGATCGAAAAACTTGTTCCTAGTCGTGACATTGCAAAGAAAACAAGAGAGCAACTCAGGGCATACCGGAGAGGAGATGGGTTATTTGGAACCCAATCAGCAATAGATGATAGAGAGGACATGGAAGGAGATGAATGGTGTCGATTCTATGGGGCAGACACTCCTGAGCTACAACATTTTTCAATTCGAGTATTGAGTCAAGGAGTTAGTGCATTGGCATGTGAGAGGAACTAGAGCAGCTTTGACCATGTTCAATCAAGAAAAATGAATAAGTTGTTATCAAGAACACTAGGGGATCTTGTTTATGTTCGTAGCAATTTACGATTGATTGTGAAAAAACTGACAAGAGATGCATCCTCTAAGAAGAAGAAGCTTCAAGATTTTCTACAAGACTCTTCTGATGAGGATGAGGCTGATTTTGTTGGTGCTGAAGAAGAAAATGAAGCTAATGAGGTTGATAATGATGAAGCATCTAATGGTGATATTGAGCCCAGCACTCTAGATGATCTAGAGTTTTTTGATGTAACAAGTGGGCCTTAGCCCATATGGCATAGAGAAGTATAATACTCTGATGATGATCTATATGTTCTTAAAAACATTTTAAATTATGGTATTACTAGTATAGTATTATGTATTCAGCATGTTTTTCATATTTTTGTTATTTCAATCAGTCTATGATAAATTTTGGAGTCTGAAATTTTTGACAGATTTTGTTCTATATGATAGCAAGAAGAGAACATAAATTAATATGAATCTAAATTAACTTGTATGTTCTGATTTTATAAGGTAGTATTTCTCCATCAAGTTATGTTCTGAATCTTATTAGTTATCACTGATTCACTATCAGCATGAAGAGAATGCAATTGATATGAATCTAAATTAGTTATCATTAAAGCAAAGTTATTTGGACATGTTTGTTTATATGAAATGTGATGTTTCTTGAATAGTGGGTTGATATATTTTTAAAAAAAAGTATTTATATTAGCCGAATTTAATTCCGAATTTAATCCAAATTTTTTGGTGCCGAATTTTTTCCGATTTTTTTCCTTGGTGAATTCGAATGCAGTGACTATATTTAGCGTTGTTATGTATGAAGCATGAATCTCCTAGTGAGACCCACCCTTTATATTACTTTATATTCAGGTGTTAGTTATTACTAAGTTATGTTAATATTTTTAATGAGTTTAGGAGTTCTACGATTAAGTTGAGTCACAAATAGTTGGACCCATTAGGTAGTTTGAGTTTGATATGTAAAAGCTTATTTAAGCTTGTAAGGGAAAGAAGAATGTAATAGAACATACCCGAACGTTTTATATTAATGCCTTGAGTAAAGCACTCTTCATTCAGTCGTTCCGTCCTCATTTTTTAATGCATTGATTAAAGCAAACGACGAATCAATGAATACCACTGATGACCAAAACTGACAGTCTAGCATGAAATATCTTTAAAGCTTGATATTACACTAATGGTTATCTTCTCACAGATAAAAGCACCATCCTCGAGCAGACTCGACCTTACAAGACATGTATAGATCTTTGGATGAATCATTGCTCATTCAACACATCATTAACAACAGAATTCAGCTTGATTTAAACTGAGGACGTCCCTAGTGAGCTAAGAAAAGGATTTTAAAAGAGAAAATTTTGTGGAGAAAGCCTTACAACTCCAATTGCATGCATAAACGGTAAGTACCTGTCTCCTCTGATGAATAAGAAAACAAGAAAAGGGTTTTGTTTAAGTCATGGCTTCTCCGAACCCTAAGATGAATAAGAAAATAAAATTGGACCAGTTTGTTGGTTTTGTTTTAGTAATGGCTTCCCTAAACCCTAAGATTGGTAGGAAAAGAAGATCAGACCAGTTTGTTACACCTGATGAGCCTACAACATCCCTTACCACTCAAGGTCATCCTATGAAGGCCCCTGCTAAAAATACGAACCACTTGGGATCACTTTTTTGATAACAAGGCAAACGAAGGAGACCCTATTCTCAGATATCATGGCTGAGAATTGTTCTATAATGCCTGAACCATAACAAACTAAGGTAACCTCTGAATAACATATGGAAATATGATTTAAGAAGGATGTATTTTCTAACTTGCTTCTAGAATTATAATATCATCACAATGACTATGAAATGTTATTGTCTTGAAAAAAAGTAGTGAAAACCCCCAAGAAAGATATTGTGTTAGTATCAGCCCTAGTGCCATCAAAAATATATTTGCTCTGCATTTCAAAGACGTTAAGCACTTGAACAAAAAGGAGTGTGAAATGAGATACGATAAAGACCATGATATTCTTAGGAATGCGGAACTACAAATGTACATTGATGACCATGAAAATGGACCATATAAGGACAGGTTTATGGATGATAGCATCAAAGAACCGTTTGATGTCAACATGTTCACTCACTATTTCAGATATTTCATAGCATTCATGTGTCAAGTCTCGGTGGATGGCAATAATAAATATATGGGAAAGCCTTATTGTGTCATTCTTTGAGGTGTCCAACATAAACATCATCTCGTTCTCAATGATTAAACCTTCACCATTCTCTAATTTAATCCATAGCAAGTTTGTTGCATATGATAATACTAAGAAGTTTAGGTATTATTCATACTCGTGTTATATGTATTTAGATACCCATCACACGATATGGCCTAGCAAGTTGCAAGTAAAAATGTGGGGTAGAGATTACAAGACTGGGAAGATTTTCATAAACCCTGTGCAACTAAGGACACCTCACTTAGACAAGCAATTAACATATGCTGAGTACTCAATATTTGAAGATTATAATGTTACTCTCTTGAACAAAATCTTTATGGACAAGACAAACCAAAATTGAGCATTGCCTCTATGAAACTGCTTAGACTAAGGAATATGCTCCTACGAGGGGGAAAGGTTTTAACTATGCTGACTGGTGGCTACTCCCATATTGCACTTTCAGCGTATATGGTGCAAATAGTGAACCATGTGAACTCCCCATACATGATCCATTCAAAACATCAAGTTTAGAGTGCATGAGACAAGTAGCCTCTACAGATGAGGACCTTGATGGTTCAGGAAAACAATCTTTAATTACATTTAGGGTTGTATTGGGAGATTTTATATTTGAGCACCGTTATTCCTTGACAAATTGAGAACAGATGGTATCTCACTTATGTTTAAGAATAAGGCACAAAAGATGTGACTCTGGGGGAATCATAAACAGGAAAAAGATAGCTACAAAGAGTGGCTGTTACAACACTAGTTTGAAGATTGAAGACCTTTCAAGAAATTGTTTTGAGTACAGATGAGGTACCTGAAAGAAAATTATTTGGAGAAGATTTCAAATGGATGAAAAAAAAAGGAAGAGGCAAGACCCATTTTACAAGGGAGCCCTCGCTGATATTGGTTATCCACTTGAAAGAATGCAGAATATCATAGAAGATGTGTTCATGTATCTTGAACACACCAAGGAAGAAAAGAAACAAGTTGCCCTATATCATGATAAATCAGAAAACCATGTTGTTAATGTACCACCACATGCTAGTGAAGTACCCCTTGAACCGCAGAATGATGTCCAAATGGTTGTTGATGTTGAAGAAGTAGCAACATCTCATCATGGTGGTGACAAAGAAATATGGCTGACATTCCCATCCTGGCTGAAGAAGTGATAACATCCCATCATGTTGATGACAATTAAATGTATGATACCCCTATCAATGTTGAAGACCAATGAGTCAGTCTAGCAGATGATGATGTTAATATCATTGAGTTTCCTGATGAAATTGGCATTCAAGATCAGGGATTGGTAAATGAGAAATCGCTTCTTGATAATAACGAATTCATTAAGACAAGAATTCCAAACATTTATTGTTGCTTATCTACGGCAGATAAATAAAGGGAAATTTCCATTATTAGAGGGAGGCGGAAGTGATCAAGATGAATATTAAGACACTGCAATATCTAAATTCAAAACCCATCTTGTTGGCCCATGTGAAGCTACTGGCCATGAAGAAATTACTCCCCAGAAAGCCAAGGAACTTATCAAGAGGAATGGACATTTATTGTTACCTGGTTTGAATAGTGCACAAGCTATTGTATTGCATGAGATGATGCAATCGTATGATACAAGCAGGGTCTTTGGGCAAAGTTTTGATTCACCTAAGACAACCAAGTCCTTTCATGGTATTGAATTCAATGTGGATACGAAGACCTTGGCTACATGGGTTGTAGCCCCACCTCATAACAAACTTATGAATCAATTGACTCCATAAGATTTCAAAGGGTAATTAATTATTTTAAGGATATGGGAGATGAAAGAAGACGAGCCTTCAAGGGTTGTACTTGATTATGCCCGATATAATTATGAAGTGTTAAGGACCTAAAGGAACATTGCAAGAAACTAAATGGAAAAGCTCTTGTGTTGAGAAGAGAGAATATTGGCCTTAGGAGTACCCTAGAATAAAGGAATTAGCTACAAGCAAAATTAAAGGAAACTATACCTGCAATGAAGCATCTCGTGGTAACAGTACCTACTAAAACTACAACAAGTGTTTCCCCCTCCTCCACTGCAACTTCAGAGCACCCTAAGGTAGGCCAATTGCAAAAACAATTAAGAGCAGTAAAGAAACAGATCAAAAAAAGCCAGACTGAGAAAGTAGCCTTAAGAGGTTGGTTTCAAATCAGTAATGTTGGAGTACCTCAAGCCTAGAGTTGAAGAAATAGAGGCTCTTTCAAAATCTATATGGGACTCTATCAAAAAAGGCACGAGGGTGGGACTCCAATCTGAAAAAGCTACAAAGAAATTGGTTGAGGTTAATACTTGGTTCCCCAGACCCACTCTTATTGTCAATATTGCTACCCGTATGGAATGAATACAAGACGATACAATTTTGGAGAAAGGATGGCCCTCAGCTGCAGACTTTGAAGAAATGTTCTCCAAGTTCTCAGGTGGTCAAGCATCATAAACCAACAATTTGATTAAAAACAAGATGGAAATTCTTCGCAATACGAAAAAAGCTAGCATGCCCAATCTATTCACTGAGGACAACTTGAGAAACAAAACAGAAAGGCAAAGTGAGGTCAAAGCCCTTATTGATGTATTTGATAAAAGAACCAGTAACAGTGCCGAGCCTAAAATGCAGGATGTTAATTTAAGATATGAAGGGATTGTTTCTCTCAAGATCAGGGCTGAAATGTTTGAAGGGGTCACTTCAATTAAAGACAAATTGGAACACTGCACTAGAAGATATGTCAAGGTCTTTTAAGGTTGAATTCCCTGATGATGCAACTTGGAAAAAGATGGAGGAGGATTTCTCATCGAGCCCTGCAGGAAAAAGACCTGTATTAACACCACTTTCTTATCATATGTGAATGTGTGATTGGCATGGACACTTTAATCTTCAGGTAAAACTGTTTATATGTTTTATGTTATCATACCATCTGTTGGGCATAGGCACGTTAAAATTTTATGCTAGTATCTATAATGTAAGACATGTTATGTAATATCGATTTTGTAAATCACTAGAAGAATATGTAAGACAGAAAAGTGCACATTTGGGCACTTATAGGTAGATTAGGGAACAATTTTGATTTTATACGGTAATATTTTCTTTGAAAATTAGAAGACAAAAGCGCATGCGAGCACTTGTTTAGAGAAATGTATGTAAAAGAGAGTTATATTATTTTGTAAAACGTTTTGTTATTATCCATGTGATCATTTGTGAGAGTGGCGGCTACAAGAAAGGAGCCGCCAAGGGACAGGTGTCAACTACATGAAGATCATCCTCGAGTGTTGTTATAGATTATAAAGGAGGAGCCCTCTCCTCTCACCTCATCTTTTTGCTGGGTTGGTGTCAACTACATTAGAGACAAATTGAGAGATTTACTTGAATGTTAGAAATTAAAATCTTTATTTAATTATCAATGAAAGGAGGATTTAAACATGCATGATTTAAAGGAACTCAAATTAACTAATGGGATTAAATTATGAACTGAAACTCTAAAGAGAGGAGCGCAGCAATAGAGAAAGGGTAAATTCTATAAATTACGCTGTTGGAAATTAGAAAAAGGACACGGAGACTCGAAGACGGGGAAGAAAGAGACGGGAGATTGAAGAAAGAAAGAAAGGCAAGTCATATTCTTCTACCAAGCAAATCTATCAGGTTTGTTCTGTTTTAAATTTATCCAGGTCAACGTTCCATTTATGTAAGTCAGGGTGATCTTATTATTCAAATCTAGATGCGAAAAGATAGAAGAGATTTTCCAAATAAAGAAGAATACAAGTTAATTCAATTGATTGCAAATCCAAAAAGGTGACAAAACAAAGTCTCACATAGATAGGTTGTGTTCTCTCTTGTTTTTAGCTGAGATTAGCTCTTTCCTTGCCAGCATCATAGTATAATTGTAGGTTGCATCATATATATGCTGACAATGATTTGTTTTGTAGAAGTGCGTGTTAAATGCCTTTAAGGGACCCCGTTTTTAACTATTATGTTGACTACGTCTAACTGCAATGATGGCTGGCGTCTAAACTCTTTGGCTATGCTGAGGAGTTAAATGGTAAACATACATATAGAAAGTTTGCATCATATTTTAAATGAAGGCTGAGTTAACTAAATAAAACGCTGAGCTTTAAAGGAAATTATTGAATATTTTTATGAACTCGGTAATTGAATGTTGAAGTATTAAGTTAAATGCCATGCCAAGCTGTGTGACCTTGAAATGCCAAGTCTGTTATACAAATGCCAAATCACTAAATTGAAACAGCCGAGTCATTTTTGAGTATGTCAAGTTTTAGAGTTGAAATGCTTAGCCATAAATAAGAAGACAGTTCTATATATTTGAAACCATTGGGTATTTAGTTGGAAGTTTGGTGTATGAAATTAAGAATGCCGAGTCGTTTTAATTTGAAGCGTTGAAGTCTTTATTCAATTGTGAAGTCAAAGAATTTAAAATGACCAGTCATTAATTGGGTATTGTTGGGTCATGAATTTAAACGCTGCATGTGATTTATTAGCTGAAGTCATTTAATAAAATCACTGAAGCTAAAATATAGAATGCTGAGTCAAGTTTTGAAATAGTGTTATCTTTAAACAAGCTGAGCCACATACAAACTGAAACGCCAGAACGCCACGCTGTGGATAATCTTTTTAAGTCGTTGAAGTATCAAATCACCTAGTTTTAAAAGAAAGCATTAAGTCTTCTATTGAAACCGTTGTTTGAAATAAAACGAGAAGCATTTGATTTAAAACGCTATGTATAGTGGCAGCATCTTATCTCTTGTCAAAATAAAAAAAAGAAATCGGCAATTTTCATTGACTGAGTTTATATTATAAAGCTAAGTCTCTAGATTATGGAACGCTTAACATTGTAAATGAAAACGCTGATGATAAGTTTTGAATCGTTGAGTTTGTTTATTATAAGTTGTTGTGCTATAAGTTTAATTGTTGAGTTTGAAAGAGATATCATTATGTATATTTAAAGCGCTGAGCTCTAGCCTGAAACGCCATGCCAATGGTATGAGATACCATGTACACAAATTGAAACGCTTTGTTTGGATTAAAAATGCAAGACTTTTAAATGTTATAATGCTGAGTTTGGAATTATAAAAATGCAGTCCTTATTTTATTCTATTTTTATTGGTTGTGCTGAATCTTTATTAATTCACTGAGTTTATTTATAAAATGCCCAACCTTTTATTGAATCCCTATGTATTTTAGAATGAAAGCTGAGTTAATGGAAAAATTGTTGAGTTTATAGCGTAGAAAGCCGAGTAGAAATGCAGATGTTATAGTAGATAGCTAATTAAAATTAAAACTTCATAGGTTATATTTAGGTAACCGATTCTTTAAAATAGAACGCTTTGTATAAATTAAATATCTATGAGTATTAAATTAAAACTGCAGAATTTTCAATGAAAAAACATGGCATTATAAAATTGCTAAGTCTCAATATGAAACGCAAAGTATATTTAAAACGCCAATCTTGGATAGAGTCTTTGGAATTGGAACGTTGCATGCTGAGTCAAAGCTGAGGTTGCAAATAGTTAACTAACTAATATTTCAAAGCTGAGATTAAATAATTAGCATTGTGATGTATTTTGAAAACCACTGAAATCTTTAGAGAATATGTTGAGGCTTTTAAATAAGAAAATAGGTTTTCCTTTAATGCAAGATCAAAATGTTCGGTGGAACTTTAATTTTGCCTCAGATTTCCGAATTGCTTTGCCATTTCGATTTGCATTCTAATTAATCAGTATGATTGACATAGGATCCTCATAAGGTTAGAAAACGAAAAAATATGTCTAGGTTGATATTAAACCGTTTATTTTTAACTCTTATCTTGTTTGGAAATCAATATTTGAGTGTTTTGCATTCTTGATTTGATAAAAAATAGTAAAATGATAGACGTGGTTAATACATTGATGGCAGTGCTTAGAATTATATGGTTTTAAGAATATAGTAAACTATAGCAAGTTTAGACATTATAATGATAATGTAAATATACTCTTTTTTTATTAATATTATATCCTAGGTTGATATAATCATGTGATCTAAATCTATAGCTTCGCTTAGAATGCTAGTAAAAGCAAATAGTATATATGTGTAGCACAAGGATGTTATGAAAACATGTCAGCAGGGTCAAATTCTGTAGTGTTGAGAAATGATGAAAACTTGTGTGCATTGTATTTTGTGAGAGTATTTTATATTCAATAATTTGACATTCCTAGAATAAAATAGTGCATCGTGATGTGTGTCTTAGGATTGTGTTTTCATCTGATTTTACTATGCAGTATGAACTAAGATATACTCGGGTGGTATAACCATGTTCTTGTTTGTTTAATAATCATAGACTATGATTGTTTGTTTCTGTATGAGTAGGGTGCTCAAGCACAATGATCTATGACATTATGAGATGTCATAGAGTTCTACAGTACGAAAAGTACCTGGATAATACATACTGTATTTGTTATATCTAGACCCACACCTACATAAATATATGTGTTGGTTGTTACTTGAATAATATGTATTGTAACATTTGATAGGATATCATTTATGCGTGCATACAATCTTGAAAGTGTAAACGAATGTTAGGATAGAATTATATGCATTTGTATGGCTTGCTTCGTTATATGTTCTTGCTTGTTTAAAAGCATATGCTTCTATGTATTTATGACTACTTAGTATGACTAAATATGGAAAACCTAATAGTTGTACCTTAAAACACTAGATTATGATAATATGAGATATCATGTGGTTTAGTTGTTTAGTTTTTATAGTAGTAGTTGGAAAACTGTAGTTTATTATGAATATGAAACATACTCGAATGGTATGAACTGTAGGCATTATTTGTTGTATGAGTTGAATAATAATATATGATTCATTCATGCGTGGTTAGAATAAAAGTATACTTTGTTTGCTCCTATGTTTAGCATGTGGTGTGATATGATTGCTAGGAGAATGTGCTTAGCATGAATCTTGTAGTTCAATAATGTATAGTGAAACATTATCTTTTAATATGTATAATTTACATATCAGTGTGATATCTTGCAATAGATCGAGTTTTATATGATACACTACATGTTTAGTTTTATGAAATCATACACACATGGGTACTAGCTTGTTCTCTGGATTTCCTTACTATTCTATTCATTTCTTTGTGAAGAGAGTGTCATTCCCTGATAGAAGATTGTGCAGACGATCGTAGATCCATGGTTGGTATGGAAAAACACTCGGATGATGCTCTCCCTCCCCACAACAGTACTAATTATCTGGAGACCACACTGGAGATTGTCAACGATACACGAGTTGGTTCGACTTGAGCTCTGGAGAGGTTGGTATCTATATCTTATATTAAGGTTGAGGACCTAATGGAAATGTAATTGTATTTCATTTGTATATGTTTAACAGGAGTTGTTTTATGAGACCAGTCGTTGTGTCTTATTGTATTTACTTTTCTTGGAGTTGTATAAGATATATATTGTTTTCGATATTTGATTTTAAAAGTATTTTGTTCTGAGTAGAATGATGTTATGTAATAGTTGAAAAAAAATTACTGCATTAATCTAAGTACAACTTGAAGGGTTGTAACATGTGGTATCAAAACTATGGCTCAAACTCTAGGATCTAATGAGTCCATTAACGTTTTTGTATCCTTTTATTTATCAGAGAGGAATGTGAAAGTATATATGGTACATTGAGTGTGTACCTTGGAGCATTCGTACCCCCTTAGAGTTGTTAAAGGGTTGGTTTATCGAGTGTCTCGTTGGTGATGGTTTTATAAGGTGTATAGGTAAGAGAGTACATAGCTTTAGTCATGAGATATGAAAAAGAGTTTTCTACCATATTTTCGATCTTTAGATTGAGCACCTCGAGTATGATTACATATTTCTTGGTAATCTAATAACCTTCACCATTTGTGTATGTGTATTGTGAGTGTTTAAAAAGCATAGAGTGCTTCTCACTTAAATATATATGCATCAGTTTTGTGTCTTACACAGATCCTAGGAGTGAGAATCTTATAAGACCATTCTAGTTTGGCACCCCCTAGTGCGGTGGAAACTTTCTTATAATTGAAAATAGATGTTTTATTTGAAAATTCCTATGTTAGGAGTTTGCTTTGTATATTAGCATCCTTATATTTATTTTGACTTGGGAAGAAGTGTCACCTCTCTTAGTTAGCTTAGAGGTAAGTTATGTTTTCACTCTCCTCTTACATCATTTTAAAGCTACTTAGAAGATTCATATTTTTCAGGATGTTGATTTAGAAATTTCTTAAGCGGAAACTTGTTTCTAATTATTGTTTTGATCTTATTCCCTTGAGTTCATGGGATAGCATTTTCTACTTCTTAATGAAAAAAGTTGTAGGATTGGATAGTATAATGCATCTTTAAGGTTAGTATTTTCCTTCTGGTTGTGGAGGTAGATTATAATACTACACTTACAAGTTTGGTAAGTGAATAGTGATTTATAACGTGGAATTGTGGTGGTTCCTTTTTACCATGTAAAGGTATGTAAGAGATTTGCTTTTGAGATGTTAAGTTCTCTCCTTTTCACCTTGTAACTTTAGAGTTACTATATTATCTAGCTTGACCTCAAGGAATTGCAAACTTTGAATTTCTATTAATTATAGTTGATTATAATTATTATGTTATTATGTACCTTTGTTTAGACTGATATTATTCTCTTCCTCAAGCATGTTTTGAAGAGTTATATATGTACCTTTATTTACGAGTAAGGTATAAGATGTGCAGAACATCTTGATAGTCTAAATGGTATAGATAAACTTTCTAACTTGTTGTGTGCTAGTCGAACAAGCAAGAAATCATTGTTTTTATTTATAAGGTTATAAGGACGGTATAATCCTTAGCCTTAGTATGTTATATTAATTATGATATTATTCCATTTTTTTTATGAATATAATATTATAGGTTAAGTTGCAGAATATAATACTAGTTATGTTTGATTAGTAGCAACCTAATGCAATCTCGAAATGATTGTAAGATTTCTCGTGTGTATGTTATTACATCTAAAATCATTTAACATACAGTATTGTTTTTTATGATCTGAGAGTACAAATTTATGTTTCATAGAACCGTGTACACCTTTTGAAGATCATCAGGGATGGACATGAGCTCTAAGCGATAGGACGGTATGCTATTTTGCCTCACATTAACTCAAATTGTGAATTGTGGTGAATTGATAACATGAGTTCTAAACGATAAGACGGTGTCCTACTTAACCTCACATTAACTCAAATTGTTGGTACTGAGTTGGATCGATAGACACACTTGTCGAATCCAGAATTTGACAAGGGGAACTTGTCAAATTCAATCGTATGACCATATGCATGTATATTGTGGACATGTATTCCATGTAGATGAATATTCCATGATTTTTTTATACATTATATTTACCGTTCTTATTCATCGTCATACTTGTCAAGAGCTCCGATTGAGTAGTGACAGTATTGACATGTTATACTTATCCGAAGCTACGTGGTGTAGTGATAGTATTAACATATACACATCATTATTGTCAGGTTCTCTAAATATTTTTCTCTGGTATGAGAAATACTCTCTAAGCAAAGGAAATGTGCAAAGGGGATGGAAGGTTTTGTGGGACTCTTCTTGGTCAGTTGTTTTGACATTTGTGATAATCTCATGTGTTTTTGGAAAGTTGGTAAGACTTTTACCGAGTTATTATGAATTTGTCTTGCAGTTCTGGACCCCGGAGTGGTCATGATAGAACCAATCAGCATAAGTGACATTCACAAAACTTGTTTGCATATTTGAAAATGTCATCGGCTAGGGTCTTGTGGGACCAATACTCTGAGAATAGTGTTAAATGAGAGAACCATGATGAGTTCTTCAAATAAATTTTGCAATTATTTACATTATATGATATTTGATACTATGTTTTTATCCTGTTAAAATATGTTTGTTAATCATAACTTTTGTTTGAATAAGAAACATCAGGGCGATGACCAGTTTTAGGGGAGATGTCACATCCCAATTTCACCCTACGAATTATAACTTTTAATCTGTGGATTAATATGGTTAATAGCTTATTATAATTGTTTTGATTCGAGTATTTTAACATATACTGAAATGAAAAAGTGATATTGTCGATTAGTATACTTAATGTGACAACTGTATTTTATTATTTTGTACATTGTGTATGTGTATTTGTTAGTTTTGCATCATTGGTTGATATATATGATGATTCAAACTAACTACCTACTTGTTGCGAGGTGGATGTAGAATAGATCCTACACTCAGAGCATGACAAGGGAGAGCATCATCGAAGAGAATGGACTAAATGAGACGATTGGATGAAATCAGAGAAAATGCTAATGATCCTACACACGCACAATAGATATAAAATGTTTATGCATAACATATTTTAAATACTAGTGCATAATTAAACAAATCTAGTATGTGATTATATTAGTATGCAAATTTAGTTCTTAATATGCATTGAATTCCTTTAAAATAATTATCTTGATTTTCGATAATAAATCAGAAAAATAGATATTAGTTATTATTGACTAAATATCTAGTAATTAAATAGATAATTATCTTTGTTTTAATTGTTTTCAAAAATTCTGAATTAACTTGAAGTACTAACCTTGAGTTATGCCAATCTAAATTTAATCTTTTTGAAAGCATGCATGAGATTGCATTAAAAGATAAATTTAGATATCTTTATTTAATTTAGTCAACTTAATCTATTGTTTTAGACAATTTGAGAAAAGTGGCTTAATGTTGAACAAATTATGAGATTTAATTAAATGTTAGAAATTAATATCTTTATTTAATTATCAATGAAATGAGGATTTAAACATGCATGATTTAAAGGAATTCAAATTAACTGATGGGATTAAATTATGAACTGAAACTCTAAAGAGAGGAGCGCAGCAATAGAGAGGGTAAATTCTATAAATTAAGCTGTTAAAATTAGAAAAATGACACAGAGACTCGAAAACAAAGAAAAAAGAGTTAGGTGATTGAAAAAAGAAAGAAAGGCGAGTCATATTCTTCTACCAAGCAAATCTCTCAAGTTGGTTCTGTTTTAAATTTATCCAAGTCAACGTTCTATTTATGTAAGTTAGGTTGATCTTATTATTCAAATCTAGATGCGGAAAGATAGAAGAGATTTTTCAAATAAAGAAGAATACAAGTTAATTCAATTGATTGTAAATCCAAAAAGTTGACAAAACAAAGTCTCACATAGATAGGCTGCATTCTCTCTTGTTTTTAGCTGAGATTAGCTCTTTCCTTGCTAGTGTCATAGTATAATTGTAGTTTACATCATATATATGTTGGAAGCGACTTGTTTTGTATAAGTGTGTGTTAAATGCCTTTAAGGGACCCCGTTTTTAACTATTATGTTGTCTACGTCTAACTGCAATGACGGCTGGCATCTAAACTCTTTGGCTGCATTTAGGAGTTAGATGGTAAGCATACATATAGAAAGTTTGTGTCATATTTTAAATAAAGGCTAAGTTAACTAAATAAAACATTGAGCTTTAAAGGAAATTACTGAGTATTTTTATGAATGGAATTTGCTGAAGTATTTTATTAAAAAGCCCGGTAATTGAACGTTGAAGTATTAAGTTAAACGCCATGCCAAGCTATCTAAAGCTGAAATGCCAAGTCTGTTATACAAACGCCAAATCATTAAATTGAAACAGCCGAGTCATATTTGAGTATGCCAAGTTTTAGAGTTGAAACGTCTAGTTTATAGTTAACACGCTTAGCCACAAATAGGAAGACACATATATATTTGAAACCACTGGGTATTTAGTTGGAAGCTTTGTGTATGAAATTAAGAACGCTAAGTCGTTTTAATTTGAAGCATTGAATTCTTTATTCAATTGCAAAGTCAAAGAAATTAAAATGACCAATCATTAATTGGGTATTGCTGGGTCATGAATTTAAACGTTGCATGTGATTTATTTGCTGAAGTCATTTAATAAAATCACTGAAGCTAAAATATAGAATGTTGAGTCAAGTTTTGAAATAGTGTTGTATCTTTAAACAAGTTGAGCCGCATGCAAACTGAGACGCCAGAACACCAAGCTGTGGATAATCTTTTTAAGTCGTTGAAGTATCAAATCGCATAGTTTTAAAAGAAAGCGTTGAGTCTTCTATTGAAACCGTTGTTTGAAATAAAACGAGAAGCATTTGATTTAAAACGCTATGTACAGTGGCAGGGCATCTTATCTCTTGTCAAAATTTAAAAAAAAAAAAAAAAAAAAGACGGCGCTTTTCATTGACTGAGTTTATATTATAAAGCTAAGTCTCTAGATTATGGAACGCTTAACCTTGTAAATGAAAACACTAATGATAAGTTTTGAATCGCTGAGTTTGTTTATTATAGGTCGTGCTATAAGTTTAATCGTCGAGTTTGAAAGAGATATCATTATGTATATTTAAAGCATTGAGCTCTAGCTTGAAACGCCATGCCAATGGTATGAGATGCAATGTACACAAATTGAAACACCTTGTTTCGATTAAAAAATGCCAAACTTTTAAATGTTATAACACGCTGAGTTTGGAATTATAAAAGGGCAGTCCTTATTTTATTCTTTTTTTGTGTTGTACTGAATCTTAATAAATTTGCTGAGTTTATCTATAAAACACCCAGCCTTTTATTGAATCCCTGAGTATCTTAGAATGAAAGTTGAGTTAATGGAAAAATTGTTGAGTTTATAGCGTAGAAAGCTGAGTAGAAGTGCAGATGTTATAGTAGATAGCTAAGTAAAATTAAAACTGCAGAGGTTATATTTAGGTAATCGAGTCTTTAAAATAGAACGCTTTGTATAAATTTAATATCTATGAGTATTAAATTAAAACTGCATAATTTTCAATGAAAAAACATGGCGTCATATGTATAAAATTGCTAAGTCTCAATATGAAACGCAGAGTATATTTAAAACGCCAGTCTTGGGCCGAGTCTTTGGAATTGGAAAGTTGCATGATAAGTCAAAGCTGAGGTTGCAAATAGTTAACTAACTAATATTTCAACGCTGAGATTAAATAATTAACGTTGTGATGTATTTTGAAAACCACTGAAATCTTTAGAGAATATGTTGAGGCTTTTAAATAAGAAAATAGGTATTTCTTTAATGCAAGATCGAAATGTTCGATGGAACTTTAATCTTGCTTCGGATTTTTGAATTGCATTGCCAGTTCAAGTTGCATTCTAATTAATCAGCATGATTGACATAGGATCCTCATAAGATTAAAAGATGAGAAAATATATGCCCGGATTGATATTAAACCGTTTACTTTTAACTCTTATCTTGTTCGAAAATCAATATTTGAGTGTTTTGCATTCTCGATTTAGGAGGAAATAGTAAAATGATAAGCGTGTTTATTACATTGACGACAGGGCTTAGAGTTATATGGTTTTAAGAATATCGTAAACTATAGCAAGTTTATATATTATAATGATAATGTAAATATACTCTTGTTTGATTAATATTATATCCTGGATTGATATAATCATATGATCTAAATCTATAGCTTTGCTTAGAATGCTAGTAGAAGCAAATAGTTTATATATGTAGCATAATGGTGTTATGAAAACATGTCAACAAGGTCAAATTCTGTAGCATCAAGAAATGATGAAAACTTGTGTGCATTGTATTTTGTGAGAGTATTTTATATGCAATGATTTGACATTCCTAAAATAAAATAGAGCATCATGATGTGTGCCTTAAGATTGTGTTTTCATCTGATTTTTACTATGCAGTATAAACTAGGGTATACTCGAGTGGTATAACCCTGTACTTGTTTGTTTAATAATCACAAAGTATGATTGTTTGTTCGCGTATGAGTAAGGTGCTCAAGCACAATGATCTATGACATTATGAGATGTCATAGAATTCTACAGTACGAAAGGTAATCGAATGGTACATACTATATTTGTTATATCTAGACCCACACCTACATAAATATGTGTTGGTTGTTACTTGAATAATATGTATTGTAACATTTGATAAGATATCATTTATGCGCACACACAATCTTGAAAGTGTAAACAAATGTTAGGATAGAGTTATATGCATTTGTATGACTTGCTTCGTTATATGTTCTTGCTTGTTTAAAAGCATATGCTTCTATGTATTTATGACTACTTAGTATGACTAAATGTGGAAAAACTAGTAGTTGTACCTTAGAACACTAGACTATAATAATATGGGATATCATGTGGTTTAGTTGTTTAGTTCTTACAGTAGTAGTTAAAAAACTGCAGTTTATTATGAATATGAAACATACTCAGGTGGTATGAACTGTAGGCTTTATTTTCTGTAGGAGTTGAATAGTAATGTATGATTCATTCATGCATGGTTAGAATAAAAGTATACTTTGCTTGCTCCTATGTTTAACATGTGTGATATGATTGCTAGGAAAATGTGCTTAGTATGAATCTTGTGGTTAAATAATGTATAGTAAAACATTATCTTTTGGTACATATGATTTACATGTCAGTGCAATATCTTGCAATAAATCAAATTTTCTATGATACACTGCATGTTTAGTTTTATGACATCATACACAGATGGGTACTAGCTTGTTCTCTAGATTCCCGCACCATTCTATCTATCTATCCGTGAAGGGTGGGTCGTTCCTTGATAAGGGATTGTGTGGGGGATCGTAGGTCCGTGGTTGATGTGAAAAGCACTCAAATGATGCTCTCCCTCCCCACAACAGCACTACTTATCTGGAGACCACACTGGAGATTGTCAGCGATACAAGAGTTAGTTCGACTTGAGCCCTAGGGAGCTTGGTATCTATATCTTATATTAAGGCTGAGGGCCTAATGGAAATGTAATTGTATTTCATTTGTATATGTTGAACAGCAGTTGTATTTTGGTACCAGCCGTCGCCGTGTCCTATTGTATTTACTTTTCTTGGAGTTGTTTAAGATATATATTGTTTTCGGTATTTGATTTTAGAAGTATTTATGTTCCGAATGGAATGATGTTATGTAATAGTTTTAAAAAAAAATTACTGCATTATTCTAAATACAACTTGAGGGGTTGTAACATGGTGTTCATGTTGAAATTTTTTAATCCAAAATCTTATAAAAAAAGATTCATATAGTTTACATTTTGTAGGTGAAACAAATTAACTCTTAGTCGAATTTGATTAAGATAAGTAGTTGTAATCAGCTAGGACGGTTTTCAAATCAAGAACTTTATATAGCCTTCTTGTATTCAGTAACTGAATCAATGAAGTCAGAATATTATTGATTACAATTCATTTCATGTATGCTTAGTTGTCTGTCAATGATATCATAGTGTGTAAGGTGCCAGTCTTGTGAAATGGAAGGTAGTTGAAGATATTGTGTTTCGTGTTGCCTAAGAGATACAAATATTCAACAATGGAGGTGTATGGCATATGAGCATATCTGTATGGGCATAACTGGATCTGTGAATGAAGACAACAAAGGCATTTTGAAGGCACTAAATAGAGGCATGTACGGATTTTTATTTTTGTCTGCTTCATTTTTATTCAGTAAATTCTGTACAGTATGGACTGAAAAAAAAAAGAAATATAATGGTGGCATTTAAACAAACGATGTGTTTGAAATAATTTTATTATTGAAAAAGTGTTGAAGCAAACGGGGGCATTAAAACTGATGGAAATGATGTACAACTATACACGCGAGGAAAAATGTGGCAATGGACAAAAGCATAGAGGCATGAGGACTCTGTCCAAAAAGGCGTGAGGCAGCACTTTCTATGGAAGAGAAGCGCACTTTGTACGAGCATGGCAGTATTTTTTTGTCGCTGGGCAAAGGAGGTATAACTTTTTTCTGTAGAAATACGGACAGAAAATAACCCAGAAGCATGAGAAGTGTGTAAGAATTGCGAAATCTTTTTATTTTTCTGATATTTTACTTTGTTGAAATATTTTGATTCTTTGGGGCATCTTATGATTTGGAATTAGTTTTTTCTGTTGGAAGAAGTGTGGGCCCCGAGCATATTATTGTAGAGTAATTAAATCTAGAATAATTTAAAAGTGGTTTCACAACCTTTTGGCTATTTGTTTCAAAATATCAACATAGCTGTGTTGGTAAAACTTGGTATATGAGAAATTTGGGATTTAAGGCCTCAAAATAAATTTTTGCTAAACTGCTCTTTTGATTTGAGATTTTTGCTTGCAAATACAGGTGATATAAGTGTTGTTTTTAGTTTAAGTCTAATGTTGCCTAGAAGTGTCAGTTAAAACAAGATTTACTAAGATATTCTTTACGTAGAGGGCTCAAGTTCAACTCCCACCCGTCTTGTTTTACTCTACTAAGATTGCATAGAAGAGGTAATAGCATCATGCTAAGGTACTACAAACCTAGAGGTCCTAGGTTCCATTCCCACCTCTTACTTGTTTTGATCAACAAGACAATTTTATTTATAATGGAATGTGTATTATGGAGTGGAATATGCATTATTTTTGAAGTGAAAAGCATTGTAAACGCATTTTGAATGAAGCTCTAGGACAATTTATCTTAAAGGTTGCAATCCCACTAGTACCCAACACCCTAGTATTTCTTTGAACTTGAAAATGGGCAATATTTGTTTGAAAACTGTGGTTCACCATAATTTCATGTTGCTGGTACTGTCAAAGACCAAAATGTAGCATCTTGTGGTCTACTAGGCCATCATGATCGACCTAGCTGAGAAAGCTAGAAGACCTGCCCATCTTGAGTTTGCAACTAGCTCTAAGGCAGGCTTTGATATTGTGGCATTTTCGGATAGATGATAGCAATTTGGTGTTAATTTTATTTATTTCCAAATTTTGGTTTTTAGTTCTTGATATTATTGATGAGAAGTGGACCTGTTATTTGGTGGTATTTATGCTGTATGGAATTCTCACCTCTCGACCAATAGGGGGAAGGGTGTTTTGATGAGTCTTCGAGTGATTATACATTACTAACAGGCTAAGTAGCCTGTTCATTTTGGGTACAGGTTTTGGGTAGGGTGAATCGGATTTGCAGTATGGCAAAGTTTTTTAACCTCAGTATAACTTGCACCCGTACAGAAATGTATATATATAAATATAAATATTCTAGGCAAGTTTTGTTTTATTTTTTTAAGTTCTTTGCAAATTTTAGCATTTCTTAGTGGTTTTCTTTTTCACTACTTTAAATCTAATTGGGAAAAAAGATTAAAAAATAAAATAAAAAAGCAAAACCCTGTAGGTTCACCCCAGTTAGGGTCGGGAAGGTTCAGGTACTCCCAAATTCTTCAATAAAATAACCCAAGCATATCTGAACCGTCCCAGCGGTACCAAGGGAGAACTTGCAATGAACTGAACGGGAACGAACTGGACTGTAACCAGGCGGGGGACTGAATCAATAACTTAGTTGACATGTCTTGTAAGCACAAGTGTTTACAAAGTTGTCAGAGTTGTTGGGCATTAGGTAAGATGTGCCATACTTCAGGTAGAGGATAATCATCAAGACCAGGATCAATGTGGTTGGGCATCCATGATGAAGTTCATATTGAATGTGCTAGTACAGGGATGATGAGTGAGGAACATTCATCATCTTCATGTCAAATAGTGTCAGGAGGCTGCAAGGATTACAGTAGGCACAGGGCACAGAAAGTCAATAGACGTGTCAACACGTGTAGGGCTGTAATGTCCCCTTTTCCTAGGCAGTGTTAGTCTATACTTGGTTCCCGTAGACTAACCAGTGTGTTTAGGGAACTCTTGGAGTGTTTGTTGGATGGATTTGGACATTTTGGCTCGAACTTACTATTTTTAGTAAGTTAGGGTTTTGACCATTTGGGGAAATTCAAGACCGGAGGTGGAGCGTTTCGGTGAGACCTTTCAACGGTCTAGAGCTCATTGGATTCCGAGTTCATTTGGCCATTTATTTTGAAGTTCGTAACTCAACATTGTATATTTAGTATTGGGACTTTATAATAATGTTAGTGACTTAGCAAAAATTGGAAGAATGTAAATTAAAGTCACATGTTGGGACTTGGATGCCTGCCTAGGAGGGAAAAATAAAGTGAAATTATAATGTTTATTTCTCCTTATGTGGGTTGACCCTCTGAAGGGAAATATAAAAGCCAAAATAAAAAAAGAGACATTCACGTCAAAGACATTTTTATAATATTTTGGCTCTACAAAGAGAACAAGGGTTTGAAGGAACCATCCATGGCTTTTGGAGACGAAATCCTCCATTAGTGGCAGCATTCCGCAGGTGTGAGAGACCACCCAAGGGTGCTTCTGAGCAGCCATATTCAGTGGTTATATTTGTGCTTCATTGATACTAAACCAGCATTGTACCTGGCCGTACCTCATGAGGAGGAGTTCTAGTTTCAACGAGAGCGTTGGAGCTTGGTTTGGTCTGATTTTCATTCTCTGTACTAGGCGTTACAGCTGCAGAAGTTTGGGGTCTGTTTATTGAGCATTCATGGGAGAGATGTACATTTAGATGCTGCTGTACCTTCTTCCAGGCCGTACCAGCCAGCACTAGGGACGCTGGTCCAAATTATCTTCACTTTTGGGAGTTCCATTGTATTGTAAACATTATCTCAGGCAAAACTTCCATTCTTGAGCAGTTGTATGTATTTCCCTTGGTGTATGAACGAAGTTGAACATTTCCAGTCTGCTGTACCTCCATTCCCAGCACTGTATTTTCATAACAGCGAAACGGGTATGTAAGAAACTACATATTCTGGGCATTCTATTACATGGGTATTGCTGCTATATGATTGTAATGCATTTCCAATGTTTTAAAGCATCTGGGTATCTTTATTTTATTTTGTTTTCGAAATATATATATATGCATGTGTTCCCTGTCAAAATGCAAAACACCAAAATGCAAGCAGGTTACAACTAAACCACAGAAAACCCAAACAGTGAGAAAAACTAGACCCAGATCAGAAAATATAAAATACAGAACAGGGTGGGTCATTTCAAGGGCACAGAAGGTCAGGTTGCATTTGCAGTAGACGTGTCAACACATGTTGATCAGTGTTAGTAGTACAAGAGGTCAGTTGGCATGTTGAAACAGTTTTGCTGGATGGCTCGTCTTATTGCTCCACATCATTTTCATTACCCTTTTTGGATCATGGAGGGGTTTATTATACTTTGTGATCCAAAAGCTTACATGTTAATATTCATATAGTTTATGTTTTGTAGGTGAAATAAATTAAATCTTAATCAATTTTGAGTAAGATAGGTAGTTGTAGTCAGGTAGGGTGGTTATCAAATCAACAAATTTGTATAGCCTTCTTGTATTGAGTAATTGAATCAATGAAGTCTGAATATTGTTGATCACAGTTCATTTCATATATGCTTGTTTGTCTATCAGTTCATGAATTCTCATTTGAACTGTAACAAATCTGTTGAGATCATAGATCATTCTCAATTTCTAGAGTTGCTAAGAGAATAGTTTGTGGAAAAAGTGTGAAGGCAAATCTTGCTGGTTATGAATCTTTATCTGTTATGAGTTCAGATCTGAATAAGTGCATGAAAAAATGTCTTAGTTTGTTAGTGATAATAAATTGGGCAAATAGGAATTTTTGGTCTTGTTCATGGTTTAGATATGATAAGTGTTATGAGTTGATTACCATACAACACTTAAGAACTATCAGGGAGTATCCCCCTTGGTTTTGCTGAGCCAGAAGTGAGGAAAGAATGCCCCCTTTCTACAATTGTGCTTGTATTGAACTATGTCTAAGATAGATAGAGAGAGAAGTATAGGTCAGATTTACACTTTTTGGACCCATTAGATCAAGGGTACAATTCTGGGAACTAACAGTTAAATGGCAATGTTGTTGGGGGTTGTAGAGAACTCTTAAGGTTATTATCTTCCCTTGGGAAACAAATCCTTAAAGATACAATGATCAGATCTGCCTTTTCCATGGCCCTTCTCATTTTATTGTTAAAGATAATGGCGTCTCCAATGGTCTGAACTCTGTAGTGCATGAAAAGACTCAATAAATTCAGACATTATACTTGATTTAAGAAGTGAATCAAGTCTACTCAGCTTCTTATCTTTAAAGTATATAAAATCTGCCGAGTTGGAGGACATGCATTCTTCCTTCAAGGCAGATCCCACCAAAAAATTGCAGCAATAACTCTGTGATCCTAAATCTGTTGTGAGGGGAAGATTATACCAAGTGTGGAAACCAATTGGAACTCCAGGTAAGACCCATGCTTCTTATATTACACATATATGCTGCCAATAATTATGCAAGTTCTTCTAAAGTAAGGAATGATGTGATAATAAAATATTTATCATTTAAGTGAAGATGACTCCACTTCTAACAGTTCATCCTCCTTTGAGCTAGATCAAAAATTTAAGACCCCTTGGAGAAGGAGACATGTCCTTGACATATGTCATGGTCTTAAAAAAGAACAACAACACAGGGACTTAAGCTTGTTTGTATCCCCTCAGTTTGAAAAGCAAAGACGATCTCAGTCCTTACCCTTAATTGGAATTACGCCACAAGAAAACAAACCATTAGATTTGATATGATCAAAAGAAAGGGAGGTGACTCCTATACCCAACACTATAAGTATGCTTGAATCCCTATAAGCATCTACTCATGCTTGTATTTCTATAATGCATAGCCAACGGAGATTCCACAATATGCAAAGGCAAAACAATATCCCAACACCTGGCAATCTGAGTAATAATGTTTTAAATCTCCCTGTACAAAATCAAGCAAACAATCCTCCTAGGCAAAACGTTCAACAAGTGCACCCTACCATAGGGTCTGAAAGATATAGGAAAATTGATTTTACTCATATCCCAGATTTCCCTAACCCTTTTCCTCATGATATTTGAAAGAAGTTGCCAAAGTTTCAAGGAAACAATGCCATATCAGGGGAAGAACACTTGAAGGCATTTGTAAAGGTGACTGATGATTATGATGTGGAGCACGAAAATGAAATCATAAAATTGTTTGTGCAAACATTTGAACGAAGTGTTTGGGATTCATATGCTAATCTTCCTAATCAATACATTGATTTATGGACTGAGTTCAAAAGAGTGTCAAAATTGCACTATGGGGATAAGATTGATCCTAAATTCTTTATTAGATCCCACATTACAAATTGATAAATAAGAGTGTCCAAGAGTTCAAAAAAAAATTGTCAAAATTATGGTCAAGGTACCCGAACACTTGAGGCCAAATGAATCCATGTGCTTGGTGATATATTGCAACGTCTTTGATACTAACACTGATTTTTATCTTAGAGACAAAACCCTATTAATTTTAGGCAGACCTACACCATAGCTATGAATATTGAGAATAATATCAAGGCTAGTGGAAAAGCATTTAAGAGGGGTAACTTGATGTTGACGGCTCCTGGCAAGTAGATGGTTCCTAAGCCATTGAGCATTGATAAAAAGTTTGATAACATAATGGAAGCCCTTAAAGATCTGACCTGTAGAGTGGCTCGAAACGAAAAGAGACTCCCTCCTGTCCAAAATGAACTCTACAATCGAGATCGAGGAAAAAGACCTTTTCAAAGGAAGAGAAGGGCTAAGAACAAAGCTATTGAAAAAGACACACCTGATCCCCTCAACTAATATAGAACAGGTCGATGAGCAAGGTGAATTCAAGTGTTGTGAAACATGTATTATGCCTCATGCAGATGCCCAATGTGCCATAGCCGTTGCCATAGACACCAATGAAGATGAGAGAAACAAAGAAGAATTGTATAGAGGCAGGTTTGTTTACATGCTGGATTTTGAGGAACATTCAATTAACATGGCTGAGACATATGAGCTCCCTGCACCTGACATTGCTCATCTCAGGGAAAAGGTGATAAAGAAGTACAAAAGAACAAGGCCTTCTGATGAAGACATCTGTGCCTTAACTAATGTTGTTGTCACCCAAGTCAAGAATATTACAATTTGAGAAGCAAACAAAAGCCTGCTGATAAGAATGAGGGAACCCCTATTCCAAAACTTGTTGCTCCAAAATCATCTGAAACAAATACAGTCCATGTTGAAGATAAGGCTAGAGGGGAAAAGAATACATTCCCTACTCCTGCAAAAAGAAACACACCATATGAGAAGAGGAAGCAACTTGCACCCAAGATTACCAATCAGAAAAAAATGTCCCAGGAGCTAAAGTGAAAATACCATTACTGTGTTGATAAAGAGCCAAATGAACCTAAAGAAAAACAAGAAAACAATTATCAAAAGTTGTCAAGACTGTTGAGCCTTTACATGTGCCCATCCAATTCCCTTGAAAATAATACCTCCATAGAACAAATGTTTGTCCCCTATATCCTAAATGTGAATGTCAGTGCTCTGCATCATAATACTCCTGTACAGGCCTACAATGTCTATGATTTGGCTTACGTCCTAAGTCACTTGAAGGTCCAAATCCCTGTTTTTGAACTAATGAGAATTTCTAAGCGTGGAGAAAGCTTTTATATTTAGGTGCCCAAGTTTCCCTGTTGAAACAAACTCACAGTTTTGTGTGCATACCTTGTAAAAGCACGTGTGCAAGCACACTATATTGAGAAAGAGAAGAAGCAAGGAAATGAGGAGTCCTTGAAACAACATCAGTCATCAAATCAGCCACAAAAAATAAAAATCAACCATCCAAATCTTGCACAAAGGGTAACTGGAAAGGTAAGAAAAATGTCAATGCTTTACATGTTTGCAAATATCAAAAGAAGCATTGTAACTGTTGTCAACTTGGAGCTGCGCCCTGATTCGAAGACGTGTGTGAAACGGCCAGTCCTCTATCCAGCTGAAACAATGGGATCTTCTCACGAGGGTGGGTGCCTCAACGGTGAGAAGAACCTCCAGAGAAGGCTGGTTCCTGTATGATGTATCAATGAAGATCCCTACTCTACACTGCGGACTACCATGGAAAAGGGAGAAGGAAAATTAAAGGGGAAATCCTACTTAAAAATGGTGATACACCAGAAGTTTGATCCACTTAACTTGGAACCTTGAACACTGAACAATCAAGGGAAAAGGAAGACCTTAGACTTCAATCAATCACTTATGCATAAATATTTCATGAGGTTCGATCAATGACTAAAACCTGAGGGAAAACGATGGAGAGAGGTCTGATAAAAGACACTTTGCGGCCACCTAGCATCCACTTACAGCTTCAGCAAAAGACATAAAGAACACTTTAACATGACCTGCACAAGGATAATCTAGCAACTAGGTATGAACCAGAATTTGGGAAGGGAGAGAAATCTACCACTTGTGCAAATTGCTAAATGAAATATACACTATGCCAACGCTTGAAATCTGAAAGTACAGTCCTATTCATCGAAGAGGTTACACAACTCACCAATGGCAGAGTCTGGTCTAACCAAGAGAGATTGGATCATCTTTTAAACAACGCTGAAAGCCATTATATAGAAAATTACAAGAGGCCAAAGATTGGCGCTGAAAATTTGATGAGAAGGATTCACTTTGGTTAACTCCAGGGTTTACTTGGCCTTTCAATAAAATATATTTTCCTTTTTGTCCTTGCATGAAGCTTCTTCGTTTGATGAAGTGAACTTATCTTTGTTATGAACCGCCCGCCTCTCTTTGCATGGAAATCCACGCAAATGTCAATTTTAGAACTTCTTCATGAGCTGCTTGATGCCGAGTTGTAGCATTTGAAAGCTGAGTTAAACGAAGAAATCATGCTGAGTCGCATGGAAAGCTCCTAGTGAATGCGGCGTTTAACAATTAGTCAACTCTAAAATCTGGAACAATCAACTTGACATTTGAATTTGGAACTTCAATTGAAGCTGAGTTGGACCCTTAGATGCGTGAGATGATCTGGCGATGAGCGGGACTTTAATAACCAGTCAATTGAAGCTTTGGACAGCGTTCGAAGATAGCCCCTGCTTGCATGTATTCTGTCCTATTCTAGTCTGCCTGTTCGTGTCTATTTCTGGCGGGATTCTATATTTGGCAATTTCCTTCGGACTTCTCTTATTTCCTGTTACTTTTGGGTGTCTCGGCTTGGCTGTATTTTCTTCGGGTTTATTTCCGCAGAATTCCTTCGGACTTCTCCTTTGGTCATTTCCCCGAATTTCTTCGGACTTTTTGTCCGAAGGTTTTCTCTGTTCTTCGTTCCTTACTCTGCTTGTTTTTCCTTGTCTTTCTTCGAACCTTCTTGCTTCGTGGCCTTCCGAATTTCTTCGAACTTTTTGTCCTAAGGAATTCCTTCAAACAAAAGTCTGAAAGAATATCTTCCCTTGCCTTTTAACTTTTCTGAATTTCTTCGGAATTTCTCATCGGCTCTTTGTCTTCCATGTGTCTTCCGAATTCCTTCAGACTTTTTGTTCGAAGGATTTCTTCCCTTGCCTTTTAACTTTTCTGAATTTCTTCGAAATTTCTCATCAGCTCTTTGTCTTCCATGTGTCTTCCGAATTCCTTCGGACTTTTTGTCCGAAGGATTTCTTCCCTTGCCTTTTCCTCCGAATGTGCCCTTCGGCCTTTGAAAAGTGCCCTTCGAGAAATTTGCCATGGTCCCTTCCGCCAACCAAGTGCCCTCCGCAAGGGAATTTAGCTCTCCCTTTGTGCCGTTCGGAAAAATTGTAGGGCACGCGGGCTTTTTGCTAAGGTTCTGAATTTGGTCCTGTGCCTTCCCGAAGGGTAGGTGCCCTTCGGGAATGTTGAAAACGATCCTTCCGAGGGTACTTCCTTGGCTTTTACCTGCCTTTTGTTATTTACTTCGGGATTTTGTCCGAAGGACCTCTCCGAGACCTGTCTTTAGCCAAACCTTTTTTGATGAACCATCCCCTCGGAATTTACCTGTTGTAGCAAAGGCCCCTTACCAAGGAAAACAATGTATTCTTCCTTGGCTAGAGACGAGAACTTTCCAAATGGCAAGAGAAAATCTGACTTGTGGAAGATTTGTCAACAGTAAACATTGTGTTCTAGATGAGCATACAGATGCAAAATGTTAGAAGTTTAATCCAGAATTGCATCCTAAAAAACACACTAAAGAGACCTACAAGAAGTCCATGTCATCCATGGTAGAAGGAAGAGGCAGAAATAGAGGACAATTCGGATGTAGATGAGAAGTTGGGTTGCACTGATACAAATGTGGCTAACAAAGAGAGAGAAAGACAAGAAATGAGCAAGTTTTCCAAATGAAAAAAACAAAGGTAAATGCTCTTGTTGAAACCGGCTCACAGTCTAATTTGATATTTAGATGAAGTTGTCAAGAGACTTGATTTACTAACTTATAATCATATACATCCATACCCATTGAGTTGGGTGAGGAAGGGTGTATAAATACAAAGTAACCAAAACATGCACAATCAAATTTGGCATTAATTCAGATAATATTGATGAGATCGAAGCATATGTGATTCTATTTGATGCATTTGATGTTGTGTTTCAAAGTCCTTGTATCTCAAAAATGCTATCTTCCTGAAGAGGGCAAACAAATACAGGAGGGTCAAAAATGAAGTTAGTTATATCATTAACGCACATCAAAGCAAGCCCAAGCTTGCCATGGTAAGTGGCAACCAAGCAAAAAGGCTCATTCAAGCAAATATGAAATAAAAAATTACTTCATTTTAAGGATAAACAAGAGGATGGACTTGTGATTCCTGAGATTAATTGTGCTATCAAAGGGTTGAGAGATTTGGATGAGTTCTTGCATTGTTTTCATGAAGCATACCAGACTACCAAAGAGGGAGGTAGAGTATGACATTTGTTTGCTGCCCAAATCTCCTCTACCAAATATTGGCTTCTATAGACAATCATTTGTGGAGAGTAATGAAGCAAAGTGACGACTTAAAGAGTTGTTAAAAAAAGGACAACTACTTCATCATGTGTTTTCCCATAGTAATAGTACAGAATGACAGCTCTTGGAGAATCTGCATTCACTATATATTTTTGAACATGGTTGCCATCAAGAACATGTATCTCTTCCAAGGATAGATGCCTTGTTGGAACGGCTTCAGCATCCTAAGTATTTCACAATTTGAGAAGATTTTGACTATGTTTCATGCTTAAGCAAAGGTAGTATTCTGAAGTAAATTATATGGTTGTTTTGATCCAGTATGTAGGCTACAAGGCATTTTTCTTGGGATTTCTGGCTCATAGGAAAATGCCTCATATTCTTCAACAAGTTGCTAAAATTCTCTTTTGCCTATTGTGCATAAGGAACTAGGAACTCTAGAAAAGGACGTTGCTTTAGTACTTACTTTCAAGAGCTAACAAAGAACGCAAATTAAAATACTTTTAACTTTCACACAAAGCAAAGATTCAACATAAAATTATCCTTATGGTAACAAGTTCTCCCAAGGTACAACATTTCATTACTAAATTCAAATCTAGACATGATAATTAGTTTGTTCTTTCATCAACCACTGAAATGTCTTAAAAGTATGGAGCTTGGACACTGCAAACGATCATGTAGATAAATACAAAGATAGACAAATAAAACATAAAATAGGTGGATTGCCCCAAACATAGATATTAACTTCTGCAATTTATAAGCAACTCAGAGGACTTCACATAAAAAGGATGCAAATATATTCACATGATTGTTTAATAAATATTAAATATCTAATTCAAAGAATTCCGTACATAATACAATCAGAATACAGATGGGCTTTCATAAATGAATAAAAGCAGTAATGAAAAAAAATACAAATTTAGTCTGAAGTATATGCCCAAACAGCTGACCTTTAATTACTTGACCAGTGCCAAGTTCAAATTCAATTGGATCACCCCTCTCAAAGCTTGAGTCAAAAATACTCCCATCTGTAAGAGACCCCTGAAATTCAGGTCACGTTTCATAATTAATTGCATGTAGATCCTTGCATTAAAAGTTATTAATTACAATCTTTAAAGCTCCACATTTTCAAGCCAATAAAACCTAAAGAATTAAAAAAAAAAGCTGGTAGCATACGTATTGTGAAAAAACCTAGATTTACTTCCAGTCCATCAATGTTGTCAAAGTCCAGTTTTAGTATATAATCTTTGTTACAGTCATTCTTTCTCATGCTTATAATTATTAATTTCCACTAAGATTGCTTCTTAAGGCGCACACAAACGATATCAAGACTAGAAAGCTAAAGAAGATAGTGTTCATATTTACAGTGATGTTTGGCGCTAAATATTATTTGAGAGAAAAACAAACCATAAATTCCCTAGATTTGGATTATTAGAGATGGAATATGCTCGGATATTTATACAAGTTCTTTTTATTTTAGTTAAGAGGTCAAAGAAGCCTGTGGAGTGCATCCCTTAATTGGTAAGCTATAAAAGCTAAATTACGCTTACTTTGTGCATAAGATACACGTTGACTTGCAGAAACTTTTCACTTCTAACTATATATTGTTTCAATGTTGCAGCCCCTCAAGTTTCACACTCTTTGACAAAGCTCCGGACTAAACTGGGCCTTGAAAATCTGCCAACATCTATTTCTCCCATAGTTATGCCTTTCAGCTGAGTGACTAGTTCAGTGTATGCTGAATTGATATTTGTAAGTACTTGACTTTGATGACTAAAATAAGATTATCCAGATTTGCAGTTCCCCACAAGTCAGTGCCTTCAACATGGCTAATAAGGTTATGTGTGATTTTATATATATATATATATACGACAGTGCATTTTCAGGCTGGGGATGTTAGTTTTTTGTTTCAATTAGTTGTAGCCAAGTTAATATAGATGATAAGCATTTTTAGTTTGGGGACATTAATTTTCAGTTTGAATCATTTGTAGCAGAGTAACAAGTCGCTAGGCAAAGAAATATGGAGAAAATGGAAGTAGCATGATTCGTACTCGGTGTCAACTCCCAAAGTTGAAGACTAAGAGTATGACACATACTTGTCATGTATTTGGCAAAAATTCAAACAAATACTTGGCAAATTTTTTATAAAAAAAAACCCAGCTCACAAGTGAATCAGGGACGTTAGCATTCTACCGCCTGAAAATTTACAAATCAGCACAGAACGGGTGGAAACCAAAAAATTCTTAGAGAAAAGAACATATGCCAAAACTAATAGAGCAATCAGCAGAAGCCTTGTTTTCACATGTGTGAGTTTCATCTTGGAATAAGACAATGCTTCCGCTGCTAACCTTATCATTGATAAGTTTGGTAAAAGAGACCCATTCTGAGACCACATTAGCAAGATTTTACAATATAGTCCTTTGTAGATAAAACAGTGGATCATCTGGACATGCTAAAATATTCTCAATGTGGCTAATTTTCCCCTCCTTTTGGGCTGAGACATCCTTTTGGTGCTGGTTTGGATTTTCTTCCTCCATTTGAGCATTTGCCTGAATCATTGGTCTGCCAATTGGATGGAGCTGGCCTGGCTTGGGGACGGTAGATGGTAAAGTTCCATTCAGTCCCTCTGATTGTGGCATCCACCAAACTTTCAGGCTGAATCGACTGTCTCTTGGCAGCAACTTCTAGTGCCACTTGTTGCTGAATAATTTCAGCAAGCCTCCTCTTACCTGTTTCAGTGGCTAAAAACTTTTCTATATCCTCTATACAACTCAGATTATACTGAAAATTGTGTTAGCAACCCCACACATTCTTTCTGCCATTGAATGCTTTCTGCTTCGTGCTGCTTCTGAATACAAGAAACCCTGTGCACAATGCATTTTTCAAAGAATGCAATCTGAACGCCTTCCACATCTACATTTTCCCCATACTTTGAATACTTTCAGTTATAGCATACAAAGCTCTGAAGTGAGCTGAGTCCCCTCTAAGTCAATGGACTTGTTTTTACTAATCTGAGCACCCTCAGGTTTGTCAGTGGGTTATTGGGTGGGCTGGCCAGAAAAGGTATCAAAAGGGGAAGCTATAGAACAATGGACAGGACTGGCACCAGTGGCTTGCTGAAAATCCATCTTTTGAGTAGTGATGAATCTACCAGGAACAAAAGTAGACATATTAGGAATCTGGTAGTTGAGGGAGATTGTATTCCTCATTTAATTCATTGGGTAGATAGAGACATGCACAGAACAAACCTGAGTGGGCTGTGACAAACATGGGGCCAAAAGTGGTAGATTAGCCCTAGGATGAAGTACACCAGGTTGGGTTTGACGGTTACCTGAGTGCTGACTCAAAACCCAAGTTTGGTGCACACCAGGACCTTGGACATGGAGGTGCTGAATGCTCCTGGTTCCCCAAGGTACAATGGCTGGCTCATCATCACTACACTGATTGGTTGATCCGCACTTGCAGAGGTACCACTTCCGACTGCTTGGAGCTGAGGGTTAGAGTTGTATGGCTGCATCGTTAATTACCCATACACTTCCTTTTTTCTGCTATAGACTTGAAGAGGCATATTGTCTGTATATCGGCATGTGCATTTGCAATATGGAATCTTGCCTATTATAGCATGTTCTTGAAGCCTAGGACTTCGCCTGACCATCACTGTCTCATCACTACCTACTGATACTCTGGAACAAATCAGGTTGGAATGTGCACAGAAAAATATTACATCAGCAGCAGAGACTTTTTGTAGATTTTGAACAAAGCCCACACTGCCAAAATTCCTTGCAATTAATTTACATTTAGTTCCATTTAGATCAAACTATCAGGGATGCAAATTTTGAGTGGCACGATAGCTCTAGAGTTTTCATTTCCATAGCACTTTCATATACAGATGTGGACTTGGTAGATGAGCAGCTAATCTGAATGGATGTCTGCTTGAATCAATTCACCATTAAATAGATTTCAACTTTTACCTTTCTGTCATCGCTCTCCATAACAACTCGCCTGCAATAGAGACGAATGTGCTTTGTGGAGTAAATGAAAGTAGATGAAACCCTGCCAAGCATGTCTGTGAAAATTTCCTATCCTTTCTGCTTGATATTAATCTCGTTATAAAACGTAATCAGGTGGATGCCGTAAGGAGTAGAGAGGAATGTGTGATGGCATTGCTTCCATGATAGGCAGTTGGATTTGAGAATCCATCTGTTCGATGCTATGGGCGTTGACATTTAATAGAGTATGGTGTTCATGGAAAGAAGAGGCAGAGATGTTGTTCGTGTTTTAGATGTTAGGAAGACAAGTAACAAAGAAGAGTATTATTAGTGTGTTTAAATGACTTAGGCGTTGGCAAGTAAAAATGAGTGCTTGGAAGTGAGGGGTATCACGTCCCATTGTGGGTGGAACATTTACATGAGAATGATTTGTTCTAAACATATAAATGGTGTTTTCGATGTGATAGTTATCGTGAGTTATATTGTAATTTTTAACTATTTACAAGTGGGGATTGATTATAGGACTTACGGTGGGAATGTTAAATTTGTGAAGGGGACATTGATGTCTAGTAAAAACATTGTAGTAATTAGACAATGTGCAAATTCCTATAAGGTAAATGATGTACATAATAAAAAAAGAAACAAGAAGAGGCAGTGTAGGAGTAACTGATGTGGATGCTTTTGTAGCGACACATTGGACAATAGAAGTTTGACTTTGTGATTTGGAAGTAAAGTAGATTGGGATCAATAGTTGTGAGCCTCCCATTGGCCTCTTGTAGCTTAGTCATTCACATTGGCATTGGAAATTGCTGATTGCTCCTTTTCTACCATGGCTTAGGAGCGGGAAGCATGTTTGCAGTGGAATGACTTGGTTTAATAACTAAATTTATAATTATTTTTAATCATCTTCCACTTGTAATTGGTGCCAGATTGATCCCTTTGCTTAGTGCCACTAACTCAGCAAAATTATTCGTTTGCTTCCCTATATGCTGCTCAAAGGAGAGAATAAAATGTCATGCATGATCTGTAATTATGCCCTCTATGCCAGATTTTTCCAGGTTCCTCTTGGCTGCCCCCATCAAAATTCAATTTGTATTGATGCCAAGTGTGGATGACCAGCGTCTGGTGTCCACTGACTTTGAAACTTGTGAATTTATACCTAAAAGGAATATTCCAGGGCTTGAAAAGACACATCCCACATACAGGAAGAGTTGAATCTCTCCGAAGAAGACATCATATAAATCAAAGCCATACTTCTAATTTGACAATTGATAATTCATATTCATGTGTCAAAGTCCCTGAAGGAGTCATCAAAGATTCTAGATTAGTAACCCAGCCGAAAGTCTATGCATGGTTTTTATTATTTCCATTTCGGATTTGATTCCAATCCATCTAAAATTGTTTGGGTCATTGTGCGGCATTTGGGATTTTGTCTTTCAAAATTGTTCATTAATTTTTCAAATAGCTCCCTTGCACATTGGCAATGTAGAAATAAATGCTCAGTAGTTTCAGTATCATGTTGGCAATTGGGACCCCTATTTGGGCCAATCCATCCGTTCTTCTGAAATAGATTCATTATTGGAATTTTGCCCTGAAGAATTAGCCATAAGAAGATTCTTATTTTAGGCCAAGTCTTAATATTCCATAGCTGATTCCACTGTACAATCCCTTGATTGGCTGCTGCTCATACCTGTCTGCCTTGGATAGTGGATGGTGAGATCTGCCTAGTTGCCAATTCCTTGAATAAAGGATGACTTGCATTGGGAATCTGGCCCCCTGCACTTTTACAAAGTTGGTGTTCCATTGATTATGATTGTCATTGTCAAGGCATGTATAATCCACACAGGTGAGGTATCCTTGCCTTTGAAAAGCCTCCCGTAGTTCAGGTAACATAAGGTTAGCGAGCGGCTGCTCTCCATTCCAACTTTCCTCCCAAAACAATGCTAGAGTCCCACTGCCAAACAGCAAAGCAATTCCACCTTTCAAATGCTTCATACCTTGATGGCTTTTCCATGCAATAACGGAAAGGCCAGCCTTCCACTGGCAGTCAATGGAACATCATTCCAGCAGATAAGATTTTAGTGACAGATTATAGAGGCCCAAGAGGTCTGCCCGAAAAGCCCAAGTCTCCATGCCATTTTCCTAGCGACGGCTTAATTGAGCAATTTGATGCTTGTTTGGATGGGTTGATGGTATTCCAGGCAACCGGAGAGTATTTGAAAGTATCATCAACCCCTTGCTAGACGAATTTCCTTTGGATTTTCACAAGCTCCCCCTCAATCTGAATTGGGATTGCCAGAAGAGTGAGATGGTATACTAAGACGGCTTGTAAAATAGCTCGAATTAACTGAATTCTTCCAGCTATTGTAAACCATCTGTTGGTCCAGTTTGCCAGCTTGAGTTGCATTCGGCTTTTAATTTTTTTCCCATATTGCTTTCAGTATATTTTCTATGGAGAGGAAAACCAAGATAAAACATTGGAAAGGTTCTTTCCCTAATTCCCAATATTCTGAGGACTTCTTTCCTTCATTGAAATGGAACATTGGCATCATATTTGATTCCTCCCTGTTTATCTGTTGTCCTGGCACTAACCGATACTTTTGACAAGGGTATCAATTTGCTGGATCTCCCTTAATATCACAGTTGAGAAGAGAGTATCATCTACAAATTGGTAGCAAGGATACCTCGATCCTCCTTCTACAGGTGGGAATCCATGAATTTTCCCTCCTCTTTTCGTTGTTCCAAGGAGTCCAAGCAATGTCCCCCCCCCCCATAACAATGAATGGATAAAAGGCTGTGTGGATCCCCTTGTCTAAGTCCTCAGGGTAGCTGAAAGTAATCACCAGAGACTCCATTAATAAAAACCTTGCATATGGGAGCCCCAATAGAAACCACTTCATGACTGAATCCAAGGATTCAAGTGTAAGGGCTATCAAGAACCAGTTGCACATGTCGAGATTCCACAGGTGGTCTGGTCTGTTATGAGTGCATATGAAGAGTACTATTTCCTGAACTGACAAAATATTATTCCAAGGAGTGCATATGAGTGCATATGAAGAGTATGATTTCCTGAAGAGTGCACATGTCGAGATTCCGCAGGTGGTCTGGTCTTTTATGAGTGCATATGAAGAGTACGATTTCCATGAATTTTCCCTCTTTTCGTTGTTCCAAGGAGTCCAAGCAATGTCTCCCCCCCCATAACAATGAATGGATAAAAGGCTGTGTGGATCCCCTTGTCTAAATCTTCAGGGTAGCTGAAAGTAATCACCAGAGACTCCATTAATAAAAACCTTGTATATGGGAGCCCCAATAGAAACCACTTCATGACTGAATCCAAGGATTCAAGTGTAAGGGCTATCAAGAACCAGTTGCACATGTCGAGATTCCGCAGGTGGTCTGGTCTGTTATGAGTGCATATGAAGAGTACGATTTCCTGAACTGACAAAATATTATCTGTGATTTGCAATCCAGGTCAAAATGTTGATTGATTATCAGAGACGAGCTTGGGCAGTAATGGTTTCAGCCTTATAGCAATCAGTTTCAGAATGATTTTATAAACCATATTGCACAATACAATAGGCTTGCATTGATCTATGCTTTCAGCCTGAGCAATCAAGACTAGCTTTGTGGCAATCAAGCCATGGCAAATTAAATTATTTCGTTTGGACTCTTCAACAACAGTGAACAGGTCACTTTTTATTGCTTCCCAGGCAGTTTGATAAAAAAAAGCGTTGACAAGGCATCTGGTCCAGATGATTTATCCTTCTAGAAGGAAAAGACAATGTCCTTGACCTCATCGTCTGTGATTGGGCATAGAATTCCAGCAAATTTTGGATTCTTTTACCACCTTTAGAATATTTTTGATAATTTATTTTTGAGACCGGAATTTCCAAGGATTATGAGGTTCGTCTGTGAGAATTTTATGAAATAACGCAGTGGCATGCATTGTTATTGTAGGAGCTGTTTGAAGATAATGTTTTTCTTATTTAGATAGCTTATGGAAGTAAATTGTATTTGTGTCCCCATGTGTGAACTAGGTTTCTCGAGATCTCTGGCGCCAACAGTGTTCCATTTGATGGCACAATGCAACTGGCTTGTATTGATCTATGCTTTCAGCCTGAACAACCTTGAAAATAAAGACTAGCTTCAAGGCATTTAAGCAACAGCACATTACGTTAATTCGTTTGGACTCTTCAAGAACAGCGAACAGCTCCCTTTTTATTATTTCCCAGGAGGTTTGATAAAAAAAGCATTGACAATGTATCCGGTCCAGGCGATTTATCCTTCTAGAAGGAAAAGACAGTTTCCTTGACCTCATCTTCTATGATCGGGCATGGAATTTCTGCATTTTTGGATTCTTTTACCACCTTTAAAATACTTTTGGTAGTTTCTTTTTGAACCCGGAATTTACAAGTATTGTGAGGTTCTTCTGTTAGAATTTTCCAAAATAACACAGTGACGTGTTGTTATTGCAGGAGCTGTTTGAAGATAATGTTTTTCTTATTTAGAACAGCTTATGGAAATAAGTTGTATTTGTGTGTGTCCCCTTGTGTGAACTAGGTTTCTCGAGATCTCTGGCGCCAAAAGTGTTCCTCTCTTCGATGAATAATGGCCAGATCACTTATCAGCTGAAGCTCTTGTGCAGCCATTTCAGTTGTAAATCCTTGCTCTTGGACTAGTTTCCGAAGGACAGCTATGTGTGGTGTTTTCTCTGTGGATTGTACAAATATATTTCCAAAAACAGTCAAGTTCCAGAATCTCATTCTGCTCCTCAAATGGTTCAATTTTTCCATAAATCTATACCTGGCATGTCCTGAAATATTATTGGCTTCTTCCCACCAGACTGCTACATTGGAGGTAAACTCAGGATGAGTTAGTCCCATGCTTTCAAATCTGAATTGTGGCTGTCGGTATTGATTTCTTCTGTGGGTAATTTCGTAAATTGTGGGCCAACGATCAGAGAGATGGGTATCATTAAAACTGGTTGAGACCTGCACTTGGGAGGAAATCCATTTTGATCAGATGACAGCCCTGTCTAAATTTTTCAGCAACAAAATGTCTACTTTTCCTTATATTTCTCCACGTAAATGTGCATACTCAAGGTCAATCGGTGAAGTGCTGGTGATCAAGGTCGTGAGTGCGCTTGCAGCTCATTGATTGAAGCCCTGCCTCCCTTTATGTCTTTTGGTGATTTTATGGCATTGAAATCCCCCATAAGAATAATTTTTTAATATATATTTGCCTTTACCCAATCCAACAGCTGTTCTGCAAAAATTATCCTATTGTTCCCCTATTACAAATACAATAGTTAAAATTTCTTAAAATTCATAAGACAGAATTTAGTTAGCCACACCCCATGGAAAATAGGAGTGGATTGTGAAGCATACCTTGTTGGATGCCATTGCAGCATGGCCTTAGTTATTGTGCAGATGTAGAGGTGTTTGCTGCTCCACATCCCAGAGTAGGTTATCCCTTTTAAATTCTCTGCTCTAGTAGCTTCTTGAAAATGGAACATATCAATCCTACCTTCTTTAACTTTTTCTTTAAGAAGATGGCGTTTAATGGGTGCACCAATCCATATAGCATTCAATAAGAGGATCTGCAACAGGGCGGGTAAGAGGGACTAAATTAATGACAGCCTTTCCCCACATCCTAGACATGGTAGTTTCCAATGGACACACACTTTACCCAGAACAACCAAACTTGACACCAAAACTCACACCTTATTGCATTGAAATGACAGTATTACTGAGATTGACAAACACACACACACCATTTACTTGTTTATTTAACACAAACATGAAGAAGAATACAGTACAGACACCGTCCTTCAATGGACATGAGCAGTTCCTGCTGCTCCCTCTTCTTAAATTCAGACGCACACTTTCCCAACCTCAAGTTAATCTCTTCCACACATTCTTAACTCTCTCTCTAACTAAATCTCCTCAGCCCTACCCTTAACTGATTTGAATCTCTGTTGTCTCTTTACTGACTTCTGCAGTGCCTCTTTGAGATCCGTGTTCCTGGAAAAGGGTCAAAATGTCAATTTTCATCCTCCTAGGAAGTTACTCTCTTTTGCCACCAGCATAGGAAAAAAACGAAGTTTACTGCAAACTGGCCTTAACCATCAGTTTCATCGTCTGTCCAAAAAGGTCAAATTGAAGCATATCAGATGAATAAAACCTTCTTCACTTGATGTGCCGAGGGTGCTAAAGTTCTAGAGATGTTTCTTGCACCTATTCTGATCATCTTCGACATGCACAACCATGTCGACAAGTTGCAACCATGTACAAACATACAACATGTTTTTAGATTATGCAAGATTACTCATTGACTCAGATGCTCCTACATCGTACATCTTGGATATGTAACAGTAAAACGATTCAGGAGCTCCTACTCATGAACCTTGAGTGAGATCCTCTAGTGGTTTTCCATAGTTGGAAATCTCAAACATGCAAATTCAAGTCTCATCTTGAGCTGCTCTATCCTTCTACCTAACCAAATAATCTTAGTATTTATTGCATCTTGTCCTCTTGATGATTCTGGAATCCGTCACATCCCCTATTTCTTCTATTGCCTTCTAAAGTAAGAGTTGTTTCCAATCCGTAATTGAAGAATCCAGATTCACATCCTCATCACTTACTTGTCCCTCATGGTAAGGGTACAAATCTGCTACATTGAAGATAGGTGAGATGTCAATCCCATCTGGTAGTTCTATCTCATAGGCATTCATTACAATTTTTCTCAGAATTTTACATGGCCCAATATTCTTCCACTTAAGCTTGTTGTATATACCTTTTGGAAACCATTATTTTCTCAAATGAGTCAAAATCAAGTCATCCACTTGGAATTCTTGTTCTCTTTTCTTAAGATCTGCTCGTTACTTGTAATTCATGACACTCTTCTCCAACATACCTCTCACTTCTTGATGTGCTTATTTCATATATTCCACATAGTCTTCTGCTTCAGCAATTCTTCTACTCACATCAGCTGAGTCTCTCAACTTGGTAATCCTCTAGGGCTGCAACCATAGACAATCTTTACTGGACTCTTCATTGTACATCTATTGACTAAGTTGTTGTAAGCAAACTCGGCTTGTGCCAAAACCACATCCCATTGCTTGGGCTTGATCCCTACCAAGCATCTCAACAAGTTATTGAGGCTTCTATTCACCACCTCAATTTGCCAAACCGTTTGTCGATGATAAGCTGAACTGAGACTCAACCTTGTGCCCAACTTTTTACACAAAGTTCTCCAAAAATGACCAATAAACTTGGTATCTCTATCTGAAGCTATAATTTTGGGTAATTTGTGCAACCCTACTACTTTGAAAAACAAGTTTTGCAATGTTTATGGCATCACATGTCTTCTAGCATGCTATGGAATGTGTCATCTTTTAAAAACTATCCACAAAAACAAAGATATAGTCATTACCTTATTGTGTCCTTGGCAAGCCACGAATGAAGTTTGTGCTTATATTCTCCCATGGTCTCTCTGATATTAGCAATGGTTGATACAAACCCACATTCTGACTTTTTACCATTGGAATGTTGGTAAAGGCTACAACTCTGCCCAAATTTCTTCACATCCACATTCATCCTAGGCCAATAGTATCTCTCACTCAGTTGTGTCAATGTTTTATCCACACCAAAATGAGCACCTAGTTCTCCACCATGCTTTTCTCTAATCGAGTTCTCCCTCATTGAATCGTAAGGTGTACACAATCATTGTCCTCTAAACAACAATCAAACTTGAAAACATATATCTAACCATGGAATTTTATCCATTCCAACTGAGCTCTTACACACTGCCCAAGCATCTCTAAAATTCAAATCTTCTTCATACAAATATTTCATTGAGTCAAACCCAACAACCTCTATTCTCATTTCAGTCGACATACATCCCATGCTCAATGTATCTACAAACTCTATTTGACTTCCCACTTATTTGCTTCAAAACAAATGAATAACTTTAAAGAAATTCAACCCACTGCATGTGTTTTTGGTTCAACTTACCTTAGTTGTTTATGAATTGTAGTGCTTGATGATCCATGTACAAAACAAATTCCTTTGGAAGCAAATAATGTCTCCATTTTTTGAGAGCTTGCACTATGGCATAAAACTTTTGATCATAAACCGAATGCTTCCACTGACCATCATTCAACTTATCACTAATGTAATGGGCTTGCCTTTTTGACTAAAAACTGCACCTATCAATGTCCTATTAGCATAACAATCAACTTGGAATACCTTGTTGAAATCCGGTAATGCTAACACCAGTTGTTTGGTCACCTTCTTCTTCAATATTTAAAAGGCGCACATATTCTGCTAACGTTTCTAATGAACTTCCAATTAAAACTTGCTAATCCATAAAACTTCTTGCTTCAAACATGCTCAAGGGCAATGGCCACTCAACAATGGCTTCTACCTTTTTAGGTTTATTTTCAATCCCTCGTGTAAGACCACAAGAACCCAAATAAACCAACTCTTTCTTCATAAAACTCAACTTCTTAAAGTTGACCAATAACTTCTCTTCTTTCAACTTTTGCAATACTTGCCTCAAATATATTAAATGCTCTTCTTTTATCTTGCGAAAAATCAATATGTCATCTAAATAGACAATAACAAACTTACCAATATGGCTCCAACACTTCAATCATGAGTTACATGAATGTGTTTGGTGCATTTGTCAACCCGAATGGCATAACTAGTCATTCATACAAACCATCTTTGTCTTGATCGCGGTCTTCCACACATCACCTTCTCAAAATCTAATTTGGTAAGACCCATTTTTCAAATCAATCTTTGTGAAGTATCTTGCTCCACTCAAAAAATCAATCATCCATCCAAGGCAATGGAAATTTTGTACTTAATTGTAATCTTGTTGATGGCTCTAGAATCCAGCACATACACCATTCTCAACCTTTTTTAGGTTCTAACACTGTTGGAACTACACAAGGCTCAAACTTTCTCTTATTAAACCCTTCTCTAACAGCTCTTGAACTTGTCTCGTCACCTCTCTCATTCTCTATAGGTGTCCAGCCTATATGTTGCCTTGTTTGGCAAACTAGATCCAAGAACCAAATTTAGGTGATGGCTAATTCTCCTCAAGGGCGGGCAATCCATCTAGAAAATCCTTTGAAATAATCCCAAAACGTTTCCCAAATAAATCCTTCACTTCGTGTGGAATTTCAAATACCTTATCCGATGTTCCAACTTGCATGGATTTGGAAATGACTGCAAAATGTGCCTTTTCCTTCTTTGTTTCTTTCAAAAACTGTTTTCCAGAAACTAACAAATGTTTAGGACTGATATGCACTCCATCTATGTCCTTCAATGAGCTCAAATTGTAGGTATTTTCTTTACCATCATGTATTGCCATCCTATCAAATTGCCAATGCCTACCCAAAAATACATGACATACATCCATGGGCATATGTCACACAAAACTTCATCTTTATATGACCCAAACTGAAAATTAACCATACATTGCTCATTCACTATAATCTAATGTTCTTTTTGCAGCCAAGCCACTGTATACGGGTTTGAATGTGCTATCCTTTTCAACCCAAGCTTCTCTACCATCTCATTAGACACCAAATTCTCCATACCACCACTATCAACACTAACTTTACAACAATTAACTCTAGATTTTCATCTAGTTCGGAATCAATTCTTTCTTTTCACCAATTCATTCTTCTCCTCAACTGGATTTAGCAACACTCTCTTCATCGTGAGAGCTTCTCCATATTCCAATTATTCCATGAGATTAGGCAATGAAACACTTTCTTCATCCCCCTAAGCAATGTGATTGCTAGCCTCATTTGTTCTACTATTGTTTTTTGTGCCTGCGGGTTCTCAAAGGCTCTATGCCCAAAATCTCCACACTTAAAGCATGTACCCATGAATCCTCTACCTCTTTCTCTACAATAGTATCGTCTTCCTTTTGGTGTTATATTATGATTGTGAGAAATGCTAATTTCTTCCTCATGAATATGTTGACCTCTTATGGTGTTAGCTTGACCTCTTCCTCTTGAAAACCTTCCTCTACCTCTTGTTGTATTTCATTGTCTTCTGGACAACTTTTCTTCAGCTTTCAAAGCACATTGATATGTTTTTCTACCGAATACAACTTACCCATCCTGAACTCATTTTGTATGAAAATACAAAGACCATTTACATACCTTGAGACCTTCTCTTTATCATCTTCAACATGCCAGCCCGAATTTTGAGCTTGTAAAACTCCTCCGTATAATCCTTTATACGCATGTCTTTTCGCTTCAAAAATCGCAACATTTTGAATAAACTTAGTTGATAATAAGGTAAAAACTTACCTTTAAACTTTGCAACCACTCTATCCCAAGACTTGATTTTGTCTTTGCCTCTTCTAATCCTTTTCAACTGGACACGATCCCACCACAAAGATGCATATCCCTTGAACTTTGTGCAAGCAAACTTCAATCTCTTAGGGTCCTCCATTTTCTCATTGTCAAAATATTTTTCCAATGTGTGGTTCAATCAAATGAGATCTTCAGGGCATAAACTTCCTGAGTAGCTAGGCATGTCCAACTTAGATTTGCCTCCCATCTTGGAAATGGCCTTCAACAACCTATCCTTTAGTTCATCAACCAGCTCTGCAAACTGAACTTATGCGGCTTCTCCTTCATCTTCACTCAAATCTGCAACAACTCCTCTCCATTGTGCAGTCTCCATGGCATCCAGTGTAGTTTTAATTCCTCTCAACATCTCCGTCAAGTCTGCAACTCTTGGAGCTTTTCGTCCTCTTCCAAGAGGTACTGCTATGTGTGCCATTTCTATATCTCACAACTCTCAACGATGCAAGAATGGCCTCACTCAACTATGTAGGACATTGTTGGCTCTGATATCAAATTATGCAAGATAGGTAAGAGGGGATCAAATTAATGGTGGGCTTTCCCTACAACCTAGTCACTATATTCTCTAATGGGCATGCACTTGACCCATCACAACAAGACTTCAGACCAAAACTCACACTTTATTGCATTGAAATGACAGTATTATAGAGATTGATATACAAACACCCTTTACTTGTTTATTGAACACAAACATGAAGAAGAATACAATTCAACACCATCTTTCAACAAACATGAGCAGCTCATGCTACACCTTGTTCTTACATTAACACCCACGCTTTCACAACCTAAAGCTACTCTCTTTCACAAACTCTTACTCTCTCTCTAACCAACTCTCCTCAACTCTTCCCTTAACTGATTCAAATCTTGCCCCCTTACTAACTTTTGGAGTGCCTCTTCAAGCTCCCATGTTTTTGGAAAATGGTCCAAATGTCAATTTTCATCATCCTGGACAATTACTTTTTTCTTTTCCACCAACACAAGCGAAACACTGCTTACTACAAACCGGCCGTTTCAAAATTGCTGGTTAATGCAAACCAGTAGTTTTGAAACCACAACGTATCTTAACTAGTAATTTTGTCATTTGTCCAAAAAAGGTCAAATTGAACCCTATCAAAGGAATGAAAGCTTCTTCACTTGATATGCCTATGATGTTGGAATTATGGAAATGTTTCTTGTACCTATTCTAATCATCTTCGACACGTGCAATCATGACAACACCACCGAAAAGTCGCAATCACATACAAACAAACATGTTTTTCGTTGACACGAGATTTCTTGTTGACATGGATGCATCGGCATAAGGATCTGCATTGAGACTACGTGGGATATGAAGCTCCTACCTTGAATTCCCTAGTTTAGCAAGTGGGTTTGGGTTCCCAAGCTTACGCAACATCTTTAAATCATTAAAGTCTCAAGTACACATCTTTGAATGCAATTTATTATTTTGGGGCTTATTGGCAAATTGGGTATGTAACCCTTAAATAGGCAACTCTTCACTACAAGGGAGGGATGTGCCAAACACGTGTGACTTTAGAAACTTCTATCGTGAGGTAATCCCACAAGATGCCACTGGTTGCAACATCTTCAACCAAATTCAAACCCTAGGGCCCTCATAGACCAAAATGAGATGCCATGTAGCTAAAAACAAATAATCAAGGCAGGACTTCAAAACAATAAATTACAAGGTGTCAAGGGAAGGGGTACAGTATAAGCAACAAAAAAACCTCAGGTGTAACTTTCAAGATATAAGTTCTAGGGGTGGAATCTTGCAAATTAAACTTGATTCTAATATTATTTGTGCTATCTACCTACTTCCTAAAATCCATAAACGCTCCATAGTGGGTTGACCAATATGCTCTTATTGTGGGTTTATGTTGGACACGAGTCTCAATGCTTCATTCTAAACTCTTGTCTATCCTTTCAAAGTAGTAAAACCACCTCATGAACTCTATTTCTCTAATAATCCAGAATCTTCATGATATAGTCTTTCCTAAGACATCATTTTCTTTAACTTTATGTTCAAAGCCTTTATCCTAATTTTCCTATAGTTTTTATTATAGTTACCAAGTTTGTAAATCCGAATCTGTTCGGGAGGGAAAAAAAATCCAAAAATCTGGAATTCTTGAAAAAGTTCAGAAAAATCCAGTCCGAAATATATACATGTGTAAGTGAGACTGCATGTATGTGAGCATAGTTTTATAAATATACAAAATTGACAAACACAATGAAAAACATTAATAACATAACATAAAATGTTAAACTTATATAATAATTATGGTTGTTGGACTTTGTTTCTACAAAAATCTTTTAAAAAAACGCATATTAAACTATGTTACCAAATATTGTTGTAGAGCCCCCTTGATACGATACGAAACTTGTGAGGGATACGCATATGGTGGGGATACGGCAGGGATACGTCCATGATACTTCCCTGGGACTGTAGATATGCCCGGATATGTCCTTGGATGTATCTGGCATATCCCTAGTCCCAGGGAAGTATCCTAGGAGTATTTGTTGAGTACCCAAGAAAAAAAACATTTTTTTTTTTGTTCTTTTTTTTCAATTTCATCTACTGAAAAGCCAAACATGGACTTCAAAATACAATTAAAAATGAACTAAAGTGGATTCTCAACCCTAGAAGCAACTTTCACACTCATTTTATCAAAAGCAAACAACACATTTACCTTTCATTGCATTTTTACTTCTCATTGCACATTTGTTCTCTCATCTTGATTTTTTCAATTGCAGAGGATTGAAACTTCTTCCTTTTGTTAATCCTACACTACTACCTCTACCCACTTGGCACCAAGAAGTTTAAGGAGCTTGCACGGAAGAGGATTTGTTGATTTAGGGTAGGTTTTCATTTTTGTGATTTTTATTTTCATTTTGTTTTTAAAAGTTTGCAACTAATTTTAAATTTTTTTTGTTCTTTTAAGTTTTAACCATCATTTCAATAAATACCAAATGCTTTAAGTTTTAATAAATCAATAGTAATATTATTATTATTTACCAGGAGCTAAAGGATTTGCTAGAATGTCTCAGGCTGCAAGTGCTAGTTCGGTGGGCCAAGGGATAGCCTTCGAATCCGATCTGCGAGCGCCTCTTTGGATGTATGTGATGATGTCGGAACAGCTGCAAAGTGAAGGGTGTTTCCTTTGGCTTTGCTCACAGTGTAATTGTAAATACAAGAGCTTGTACAGTCAGGTGAAAGCCCATTCGTGTGCCATTCCTAGCGTTGGAATCAAAGCTTGTGGTGGGCCAAGCATAAATGGAAAGTTAAAAAGGGCTTGCCACAGGCAAAGATCCTTGCATACATCAAAGACCAAGAAGGAGATGCCATTGTTGGGCAAAGAACAAAGCATCCTTTAAAAAAGAAAGGATCGACACATGTTGATCTATCTCATGCTAATACGGTGGCCGCATCACACCCATTTCTTGTACACCCGTCGTGGCCGTAGAGGAAGAGGATTCACCTCTTGGTCATAGGGGAACAAAAAATGCAAACCCATTGGAAAGGTCATTCTAGAATGAATCCAAGGAAATAGTGGAGCAGAGTATTGTGCGTTGTCTTTACGCAAGTGGGTTGTCATTTAATGTTGGTAGATCACCATACTAGCAGGATATGGTGAGATCTATCAATGTTGCCCCTAAAGGGTTCACCGGCCCAGGGTATGCAAAGGTGCGAACCACCTTGTTGACAAAAGAAAGAAAACATGCTGAAGAACAATTGAAGCCCATCAGGAATTCGTGGATCAAAATAGGGGTGTCTATTTTCGATAGATGGAAAGATACAAATAGGCCATTGATTACAGTGGTTGTAGTGAGCCCTAAAGGGGCAATATTTTTGAGGGCCATTGATTGTGAGGCGCAAGTGAAAGATGCATGATTCATTGCCGACATCTTGATAGAGTCTATTGAGGCAGTGGGGCCTCAAAATGTTGTTCAAGTTGTAACGGACAATGCTAAAAATTGCAAAGTTGCAGGCATGTTGGTTGAGGCAAGGTATGGGCACATATTTTAGACACATATTTTGGACACCTTGTGTCGTTCATTCACTCAACCTTATGTTGTAAAAATTGAGGACAAAAATTGACTAGATCAAACAAGTCTATAAAGAGGCAAGCGAGATCCAAATGTTCATAAGCAACCATCACATGTCACAGAGGCATCTTTAGAGCCTTCTCGAAGTTGCAGTTGTTGAAGGTAATTTTTTATTTAGTCATTCATGAATCATGTATATTTATTATTTAATTTTTTAAGTTTGTAATTTGAATATATATATATATATATATATATTTTAAAATTTCGTATTAGGTTGTTGAGACTCATTTTGCCTCACACATCCTCGTCTTGGGACAACTTGTTAAGGTGTGTGAAGCACTGAGTCGCATGGTCATCAACAACCTTGGGAGTGTATGGAGGTAGGCAAACAGTGAGAGGACCACAAAGATGAAAGGGTGGGTTCTTGATGACATGTGGTGGGAACATGTGGAGTATTTGTTCGGTTTTACTATGCCCATCGTCAGCATGTTGAGATATATAAATAATAATCATCCATGTTTGGATGAGGTTTATGATGGAATCGACTCAATGATTGAGAAAATTAGATCCATCATAAATGCCAAAGAGCAGTATACTCCAAATAAGTTCTTCAACGAAGTGCATTCGCATCTCATTGAAAAGTGGAACAAAATGACCAATCCATTGCATCTTCTTGCTTTTGCCTTGACGCCCAAATACTACAGCACCGAGATCCTTTCTTTGCCCAAGAGGGTCGCACCATATAGAGATGTTGAGGTTGGTGAGGGATATAAGGCCGCATTCTCTAGACTCTTCTCCGATCCAGAAGTAGAAGACCAAGTTAGGGAAGACTATGCATTTCATAACCTCCGCGGGTCACTCCCTTGGCGCTCTTTGTGAGAAGTACAAGATGGAAGCTCACTTTTGGCGGTACCTTCATGGTCAAGCATCCACCCACCTCTAGCGAGTTGCAATAAAAATTCTATCACAAGTAAGATTTTAATTTTATTTAACTCTCTACCCTTCTTTTCGACATTTTGTTTTAACTTTTAACTTTTATAAATTCTAATTGACATTGCGTCTTGCCTCAACGGGTTTCAAGTTCCTCCGTAGTTGAGCGGAACTAGGGTACCTACAGCTTTATCCACTCAGTTACGCGTAACAAATTGGCAACGAAAAAGGCGAAGGATTTGGTCTATGTGCATTCCAACTTGCATCTTCTCTCACACGAACAACCTAAGTACAAGGCAGGGAAAACAAAGTGTTGGGATGTGGACCCAAAGACTACTGACTTGGATGTCTCCATTGGCTTCCTTTCATTTCTTGACATGGATGTAGACAATGCTTCACATGACCTGCATGGTGGAGCTAGTGCGAGTGGCACTGTTGCTGCTTTTGGTTCTAACGAACCACATGTTGATGAAGGCATCGTAGCCGAAGAGGAAAATGAATAAAGTGAATCATGAATATGCTGAGTTGTCTTTATTTTTGTCCATACATTGTAACATTTGCACTATGTACCTATTACAAAACTAATATAAGTTTGACCGTTGAATATTATGATATTTGGCATTGAATTATGAGTATGTTTTGTGGTTATTTAACTTAATTTGTTTCATCTATGCATATTATGTGGTTAATTTTGTTTATATGGCTATATTTTTATATTTTTTAATTTTTTATATATTTTTTTGTATGGCCGTATCCAAAACCCAAAAAAAAATCCTCATATCCACATATCCGATTCTCGTACCCGTATCCTTATCTATATCCCTATCGGCAACATAGATATTAAATTTTTTGAAAAAAAACAAACGCCGACTCGGACCTAACTTCTCCAGGCTGGCCAAAAAAATCGGGATCTAGCTAGATTTGGTAACTTTTTATATTATAGGCTCACAAAATTTTCATCGTAAGAAGATTTCAAAAGATTAAGTTCACTTCATCATCAAACTAATGGATCTTGTTCTTACAGAACACAATCTGGACATACAAAAGAGAGGTACACTCATGGGAAACAATTTCAAAATTGTTTAAGTTTTTCTCTTCCTCTAGTTTCTAGAGCTTCAAGTTGCAGCTGGCATGGATGTCAGCTTCCTCCTAGGATCACTCAGCCTGGCCCTCTCATCCCTAGGCACTCCCCGATGAGCATTATTAGACCCTGCATTGGCCCTTTCATAGTGATAGACGATGATTTAGATGATTCCTCTGACTCGAGCATGGTGAGAGATGTTTATTGAGACTAGCATCTAGACTTTCCAACTTTCATCAGTCCATGCTCTTTGGGAGTTCTTGCTCCCCTGGCATGGCAATTTGAATTGCTACCTTAACCGCATGGGTTGGGGGTTTACCGCTTTGGGTATACCCCTCGTTTATTTTCAGTGGCTTTAATTATTTCTTATTTAGTTAGTCTTTGATCATAGAGTCCTTTGCCTTAGAACTTTTTATTGTAACTGGATGTACTCGTGGACATTAATATAATTACTTTCCTTCTTTCTTTCTATTTTAGGAGGTTCATTGATGATGTCATGAGATTTTCTTTTTTGGTAAACTCTCTAATTTGCCTCCAAGATGACATTATAATGTCTCCTCGACTAAACTGTTGCATTTCTGATGCAGTTGATGTTTCAAAAATGTCCATCTGAATGGTGGGCGTTGGAGAAAATGTTAACTTAAGCAATTTTTTTTTAGTATTAGCCTAGCATTCAACGCCAGTATGGGGTGCTTACAGTGCTTGGTAAAAAATATATGTTAGTTGTGGTTAGTTGATATAACAAAACCAACCAACATTATGATGTATCAAATGATGCACGTGTTCCATCTTCTCCACATCCACAGACCCCTTTCCATCCGCCTCTGTTTTCTGGTACCTCAAGTTGCTACTGTCATGCATGTCACCTGTCTTCTCTATTTTGAGAGGCTTGTTGATGATGTGAATAGATGTTTCTTTTTTGGAAAAGAATCCAGTTTGCCTCCAAGATGAAATTATAATGTCTTCTGGAATAAAATGTCACATTTTTTATGCAGTTGATGTTTCACAAATGCTCATTTGAATGGTGGACTTCAGAGAAAATGTCAACTGCACCATCTATGTTTTTAGTATTAGTATAGCATTTAATTCCAGTATAAGGTGTTGGTTCTTACAGTGCTTGTTAAAAAATGTGAGTAGTAGTTGACATAACAGTACGAACCAACTTTATGATGTATGAAGTATACTCCATCTTCTCCACATCCCCTCTCCCCTCTCCCCTCTCCCTTCCTTCATGCCATCCACCCCCCGACCCACCCTCTTGCCAATTTTATATTTTAGATGCTAACAAAAACAATAAATCAATCTTCAACTAGATACTCAGCATAAACAAAAAGCATATTTTATAAATAAACATCTGTGATGACATAACTCTAAACAGTTGCTTCTCAAAAACATGAAAACAAATTGAAGTAGTTAACATGCATTTATATGGCAATCTAAAAATTTATTTATCCAAATATGTCCTCTCCATGAACAAACAGTCTCAGCCACTAATGCAAACTTCATATGAAACAAGCACATCAACAGCTTCATGAACAAGGATTCAAATCACGTCCTACACAGTACCTCAGTAGGAATCTGAACTCAAGTAACTAACTATCGATGCTACTCTTGTCTATATTCACATTGATAAAAAATACAACCACAAAATTGCTTACCCGGTAATGGACCTTGATTCTATCACCTTTGTGGGCTTGAATTTCACATGATCTGGGTTTATGCTGCATCAAAGAATATGACATTTTCTTAAAACTAACACAATATATAGTTAAGTTGGGCAAAGAATCAAAAAATAAGCAATGTATACCATAACACAAAATATTTTCTCAAAATTAATAAAAAATATAGTCAAACAATGCAAAGAAATCAAAATGTTTAATTCCATAACAGTGAAAGAGTAGCATCATTGTTGAAATGATCCATGGTACAGAGACTAGGATTTTCTGTTTCTGTTAGGTCCTATCTTGAGGTATGTCATGTGGGTCTGGTACACCACCCCCCTCCTCCATACGCCACTCCCTGCAACACCCCCTCGCCCCCACTGTCACACCCCCTCCCACCGACCCCCAGGCAACCTTATCAACAGGCTGTTCAAGGCTTGGAGGATATTCAAGAGAACACACTGACACAAGCGAAGAAGCTTTGGTATGCCTTGATGCAGCATATGTTTCTGCTAAAACCCACAATGACAAAGAAGTTAATGGTTGCTTAAAGAGGTATGGTAATAATCCGTGGCTATCAACAAACCTGGAGGCAATGGCTGAAGACGTATTTGACCTAAAGAATTGCATTCTTATATGCAAGTTTATGGGCATTCAAGAAACTATGAAATTCATGTTAGAATGGATTCCAATGGTCTAGGAACCATAAGGAGGCCTGGAACTCATCCTCGTGCCAAATGGCTACTTCAATGCTATTTTATCCAGTATAGCAGATAAGGTTAAAGCTTTTAAAAAAGGACCATATTTGCATGATCAGAGATTCATGTTAGAATGGATTCCAATGGTCTAGGAACCATAAGGAGGCCTGGAACTGATCCTCGTGCCAAATGGCTACTTCAATGCTATTTTATCCAGTATAGCAGATAAGGTTAAAGCTTTTGAAGGAGGACCATATTTGCATAATCGGATGGACCTGTCCATGAAACCATAGGGTTCCATCCCACACAAGAATCCCATTAAAACTACCTGACTTGATTCACCTATTCAATATTTCCTTGTAATAATGAAGGGAATACCTCTGCAAGCTATTGGAGATGTTCTGGGAGATTTTTTGGGAATTTCTAGTATAACCAGAGAGCATCAATTAGTGGTTGTTGTGGTCTATTTCATGAAGTATTGAATAGACTGTGGCAAGAGTGACTTCTCCTGAGGATGTTTTTGACCAAACCAATTTGTGTGGTTTGGGTGTGTGAGAGATATTTTTGTTCTTCAGTTCCCTTAATAGAATTTGGCACTGTTGCAAAAAATCCTTTCCCCGCCAATTGAATTAATCTCGTGTTCTAACTCACCGAATCCTCGTCATCATATTGAAGATAGTCCCTAATGTATTTGAGGCCCTAATCCTGCAGTACACGTTGCAGATCTGGTGCCAAAAGGGTGGAAAGGGGTTGACTTCCTCCCCAACTATCATCCCAGAAACTGATTCTCACTCTATTATCAACCTACCAAATGTGATATTGTAGTCAGATCAGTCCTTTCTTAATTTGGTTGGGTGCCCCCAATAAAAAGTGTTTCTGTTTGGCTTGCAGCAGATAAGCTGTTGGACAACTGAAATATTTACTCTTGAGAATTTAATACAAATAATTTAGGGTCTTGTCTAAATTTCCAGGCCATTTTCATGGCCACTGCTTTGTTGAAAAGCTTGATATTTATTATATTTAATCCACCTTTTTCTTTTTGGCTGATGGTGGACCATGAGCAAGGATGTTTGAATATTTAATCCACCCCTCTCCATATGAAATTTCTCTACATTGCGATTAGCTGATCTTCAACCTGACTGGGTAGGGAAAGAAAATAAACCGAAACAGCTGACAAAACTGCCCGAGTTAGTTGAATTCTAACTGCCAAGCTCAGCCACTTGCTGGTCCATCAAGCAAGCTTGATCTGCATTTTAGATATTTTCGGTTCCCAGATATCCTTTGTGGATTTTCAGCCAAGTAGAAAACCCATGTGACTTATTGAGAGACATCCTTCCTAAAACTAAAAAGTTCAAAGAACCTCCCCATTTTTCTGTCCTAAAGCCAGCTGATAAGTATTTAACAGTTGACAGCATAGTTCAAAAACTTATACTCAGCAATTACTAGGCAAATTTTCCACTTGTTAAAAAAATATATAAATTCATAAAATAAACTTAAATAACACGTAAAACATTGTTAAAAATCATGAGAAATGAATGTAGAAAAGGCATAAGTAGATTTTCTATTAGTTTTAGAACAAAAAAAGTGTAGTACGGTGCAGTTTTAGACCAAAATAGAGCACAATGCAGTTAAAAAAATATATAAATTCATAAAATAAACTTAAATAACATGTAAAACATTGTTAAAAATCATGAGAAATGAATGTAGAAAAGGCATAAGTAGATTTTCTATTAGTTTTAGAACAAAAAAAGAGTACAGTGCAATTTTAGACCAAAATAGAGCACAATGCAGTTTTAGACTAAAAGGAGTACAATGCTCAGTTTTAAACCAAAAAGGAGTACAATGCTCATCAACGCACCATAATATTTGTTGCACCCTAGAAATGGAATGTAAAGCTTCCTCCTCTTGTAAATGATAAAAAATATTTTAGCAGAGCTAAAACAGCAGAAAAATAATTTGTACGAGTGATAATGATGTTTTTTGTGAAGCGGTTGTTATTATTTAACAGTAGCCAAGTTTTTAGCTAGGACTCGCAGCTCACAATAAGTTGCACGGTTACTCGGCGAGCCAAAAACAGAAATACTCACAGTTTTCTGCGAGTTTTAATTCTATGGTTATTGGTCTTGTTGTACTTCCCACAGGGCAAGTGATGAGAAAAATTGGGTTTCATCTGCAAAATGTAAGTTTGAGTATCTTTGGTCCCTCTGTATTGTAGGGAGATCGTATATTTTTCCTCTTCCCTTAGCCTTGGCTATCTGTCTAGCGAGAATTTCACCGATGATGATGAACAAATACAGACATGAGTCCCCTTGTAAGTTTAATCTGAGGCCCAAGATCAACATTTTGCAAAACTGAGTATGCTTGTAAACGGTTGACAGATTAATTCCCAATTATGACTTCCAAATGCCTTTGATATATCTAGTTTTATCATTACTCCCAGCCTATGCTGGTTTCAGAGGGGATGAAGAATTTCTTGCACGGCTAATATATTCTCTATGATTTGCCAACCAGGGCAATAAGCAGATTGTGTACCAAAAATATTCTTTGGTGAGGGGGATTTTAGCCGGTTGGCTATCAATTTGGAGATAATTTTATCAACCATATTGCACAGGGCAATTGGTCTATATTAATCCATGTGATCAGCCTGATATTTTGTTGGAATTAATATTAGCTTGATGGCATTTAGAGCCTTATGCACTCCTTGTTCCTTCTCTATTATTTCATTACCATAAGAAAATCTGTCTTGAAAATCTACCTACCATTATGTTCGGTAGAATATAGCTGTGAAGTCATCAAGGTGAAGAATTTTTATTTTTGGAAGGAGAAGATAATTGATTTTAATTCTTCTTCCGTGACTGTTCTGATAAAGTTTGAGTTTTCCGTTGCTTTGATTATCCTCTGGATGTTCTTTAACTGGGCCCTTTGAGCTCTTGACTTGCTAGTGTTTCCTTCTTCCTCTTTGACTATGATCATAAAAAATCTGTAGTACAGATTATCATTTGAAGCTTGGATCTAAGGTGTCACTACCTGTTTTGAGTTGATGAATTGCATTAATATGCTGCTTTATTTAAAAATAGATTTGTGGAAGTATTTTGGGTTGACATCCCCTTGTTTGATCCAGTTTTCTTTGGATCTTTTTCGTCAATAACACTCCTCCCTATGTTGTGCCATCGCCAAGTCATGAACTAATCCTTGTTCTTGGAATGCCTGGTCCTGTGTCTCTTATTTGTTTTTGTAATTATGTATGATGTTGAAGTGCTAGTCCTGCTATACAAATATGTTTCCAAATGACTTTTTGTTCCATGCCTTCATTCAGGATTTAAGATAAATTGATTTTCTCAGGAATATGAATATTGGCTGTCCTATTATTTGCCTGACCTCTTAGCACCGGGTCTATACTTTTTGATAAAGCTTCGGGAGCTTTTAGCCAAACTTTCCAGCTGTATTGGCCAATGATCAGATAAGTTAATATCGATGACACAGGAATTGATATCTTTCTGACCATCTAACCATTGACAAGAAAGGAAAATCATGTCTATTTTTTCAGCTATATAATTCATTCCTTTTCTTCTGTTGTACCAGGTGAACGTCTATTTATTGAAGCATAACAAGATCTGTTCATTGATTAAATCCTTGACTTCTTAATTTTCCCCTTGGAGTTTTAGCCGTGTTAAATTCCACCATAAGAATGGTTTTTTGACGTGGGTTAAAAACCAATTCGTGATCTGATTTAACTGTGATCCTATTGTTCATGTATGGAGGGATATAAACATTGGCCACACAAATGTTTTCCTGCGATTGATGCAAGAAATAATATGTTACCATACCCCATGGAATAGAATAGTGAGGTTGGTAGGCATACCTAGAGGGATCTCATTGGATTACAGTTCTAGTGTTGTGGAAGAAGAGAATTTGTTTTCTTCCCCAAAGTCTTGTGTAGTGGAGTTTTTCTCAGGGACCCCATGAGAGTTGTCTCTTGCGGAAGGGTCATGTCAAGATGATCTAGTCTCCCAAGTAACTAGCATTTTCTCAGCACACCAAAGCCCCTTATAGGATCTGCTCTTGGCTTATGGAGTTGTGTTTAAACCATAGATGCCAAGTTCGGAAATCCGGATCCATTCAAGAGGGCAAAAAAATAAGAAAAATGGAATTCTTGAAAAAGTTCGGAAAAAATCGATCCAGAATATACATATATGTGTTTGTGTGCGTAAGCATAGTTTTATAAATATGCAAAACAAACAAATACAATGAAAAACATTAATAAAATAATATAAAATGTTAATATTATATCATATTTGTGATTTTTGGGCATGTTTTGTGCAGAAAACCAAAAAAATAAAAAAATTGAAAAAATAGGGCCAACCCGGATGAACTTACCTAGGCTGGCCAAAAAATTTGGATCCGGTCAGATTTTGTCCAGATCTGTCCGGATTTGGTAACTATGGTTTAAACTCCCAAATCTACTCCTTTTTCCCCACTGATTTGTTAAGACTAGTGTCTAAATAGATTTCTATCAAGTCCATAGATGGCTTTTGAATGCACCTTAAATTCGCTTTGCTAACATTTCTTTTGTCCAGGACTTGTGTGCACATTAATCTCCCATATTCGGGATTGGGGTGGGCCAGTTTTGGGCCAACTCTATAAGAGATGTGTCCTGGGTGCTTGTCTACCAGCTTCATATCAGATTTGTCATCCTTCGCAACCTGGTCCTTCCTCTAACCCCTTTTTAAATTTGTTTTCTCGCAACCAATGTCTTCGGATGGCATTTTAGGACCCCATTTTGGCCAATGTCATCAATTGGGCCAAAGACATAGGCTAAAACTGAGATTTGATTTTAGGGATACGTACCCCTATTTATAGATTTCCTTTAATCATTTTGCGATGAACAACTTTTGCTTTGCTTGCACTCGCAAATTTCCTTGGGGGAATTAAAGAGGAATTGGGATTAAGGAGCTTAAACAAAGAAATACAAGTTGCTATAGAGGTGTTAAAGATTCAAGAATTGGAGCTACACCAGAGATGTATCTCAATAAGAAATACAAGTTGCTATAGAGGTGTTGAAGATTCAAGAATTGGCGCTATGCCAGAGATGTATCTCAAGTCTCTGGAGACCCCATCTGTGGTCTACTTAGGGTTTCTTCTATCCATGTTGACTACACCTACAACCATCTCTCACAAAGCACTCAAAGCCAATGGGGAGATTAATGTGACAACAAGTCAAATCAAGGTAAGTATCCCTAACCCTACCCTCTTTATTTTTTGAATGGTTGGATTATGAATGTTGTATGTTCCATTTCATTTATGTTATAGCACATGCTTATTATCATTTACTTTATTGCCACTTTTAAATTATTGTTATGACCCTTGCCTTTATCATGATCCTTGACCTAATTACCATAGTTATATGCACACATTAAATTCACTTTACTAATACTTCTTTTGTCTAGGTCATAGTCACCAAGTTCGGGTTCGAGTTCAAGTTTGATGAGGATAAAATTCGATTCAAGTTCGCCAATAGATAAAGTTCGAAAAAAAATTCGCCATTAAATTCTATCTATAGAAAAACATAAAAAATATATAAAAATAAGTCAAAAAGAAAAACAATAAAAATAATTGTAAATAGATTAAAAAATAAAAACAAAATAAAAATTAATTTAATAAATAAAATAAACAAACATAAGACGAAATAAAAAAATTTAAAAAAAAAAATTGTAAATAAATTTAAAAAATAAAAAGAAATAAAAAATAAAATAAAAACAAAATGCAAATTAAAATAATTAAAAATTAGTTTAATAAAAAAAATAAAAATAAAAAACGTTAAAACACAAAAAGAAAAAAGATTTAAAATAATATTAAATAAAAAATTAAAAAAAGAAACAAATTCCCCCTTCCCCCTAAAAAACGAAAAATTAAAACAAAAGGAAACAAAAAGTTTAAATGACAAATGATCAAAATAAAAATAAAAATAAAAACCCTAAAATCATTACATGTTTTATGTCTTTTTTTTTAAAAGTCATAACAAACAACCTACCTACCTTGTGCCGTTGGGTCGCCACTCTCCGAACAGCGCTCCTCCCTCGGTAGACGGCTTGCAGCTGGGTGTCAGGGGGAGAAAATGGACAACGGCCTCCTTCAGGCAGTGTCCACGCAATCTCCTCGACCACACAGTGGAAAAGCAAACATTGGCCCTCCAACGATCAACTGTGGACTATGGTAAAACCATTGAAGCTCCTTCTGAACTCCTAAATTGCAGAAAAATCAAACGAAATTCTTCAAGGCTCCACTAGCCGTCGCATATTTTTCCTCTGAACATTTTCCTGCTCATGCTAGTTATAGGGCTCGCCATCTGAACATTAAATTCGACGAACACAACAAATTTGAGTGAATTTTTGGTGAAGGATATTAAGTTCGCCGAATTCCGAATTTTTAGGTAAAAATTCAGCGAACCCTGTGACTATGGTCCAGGTCTTGTTGGCGCATTAATCTCCCAAATTTGGGATTGAGGTGAGACCTGTTTTGACCCAACTCTGTGAGAGGTGTCATAGGTGGATGTCAAATTTGTCCTCCTCTACCTCCTGGTCCTACCTCTGACCCCCTTCCTAATTTGTCTGCTAATAGCCAAGTCTTCAGCCCTGCCCAAGACATTCTATAAGCACCCTATTTTCGCTGACATCTGATTTCTCTCAATGTCTTCGACCGAGTCATAGACATCAGCTAAAACTGAGCTTTGATTTTAAGGATCCGTAGCCCTATTTATAGGTTTCCTTTAGTCATTTGTCTACAAACAAAAGGTCCACCCTGGAAGGCCTGATCCTTTTTTTGTTTAGCGGAGAAAATGACCATGAAGTGGCCCTTTGGCATCATCAATAAGTCAACTGAACACAATGGTTTCTATTTTTAGGTCTCGGAAAAGTTCCGATAAATCAATATATCAGAACCTTCTCCTTAAACAGCCATAGTTTGTTCTCCATTTCATCCATGCAAAACTGTACCAAGGGAGAGTTTCCATTCTTAAATAACAGGTATTCTCTTTCTTTGAGGGGAAAGAGGTATTTATGATAGATCTCCGGGCATGACGCTGAATGAAAAGCTTTAAATCCTCCTTGCAGATCTGGCTGGGCTCACTAGAGACAGCAGTTCTGAAATTTGGGTTTTGATAGTGACATCTGGGGACAGATCTGCTTGTGGTCCACTTGGCCGTTGGCTGGATGGGAAAAGCCTTGCTCATTAGGTTGAGGAGGGGAAGATTCCAATGAAAAAAGGGAGAGAGCATGAGAAGAAACCTGGTAGGTGAAAGCTATCCCAGATAATCTCATAAAAATATTTAACTAATTACCAATGATATTGACCCTGCAAAACATAAGAATTAATATGGGAAATTTAACTCCCATTAATAATGAAGTGCCTAACCAAAGGCATATGACAATAATAATAAAGTGCCTAATCGAATGGTATATGACAATTTAGGTATGTCTAAGATTTATTTACTTGCCCCCCCACTTCAGGTAATGATTATTAGTGTGATTTTAGTGGCTGTTCATATTGTTTCTACCATGACTGCAAATCGGATCAAGCCAAAAGCTCTATAATACAGAGCCAAGCATACTCCATTCTATGGTTGTTATTAATAACTTTGGTATTATTACGGTTCATGTTTATGTCATGGATTCCACTTGGGACTTTGCAAAGCATCATTTCATTATACCTGTGACGAATTTGTGGCATATAGCTATGTACAGGAAAGAAGGATTAAAACACTGAGAATTTTTTGTACCATGGAGCTTTGGTTATTTATTCCACCAATGCCCGTAACAATCCTACTCTGTCATAACTGGTCCATTGCTCTTTTTAATTCTTTTGTTCTAGCATTTATTTTTAGACGGTAAAATGACAAGGGAAGGCCAAGGACAAACTCTGAATATAGCCCCTAAAAATTTTTGAACGTTTCACCTTGTTACAAAGGAGTTATGAGTTATGGAGCAGAATGCTTGTTTCACAGGGAACAACATTTACATCTAAAGAGCTGGGATTAACAAAAAGGAGAAGTGAGGATTCAATATAGAAGCCTTCAAAGATGAGGACCTGAAATGGTAGGTTCCAAAGGGGCCTAGCTACTCCCTATTTGTTAATATCACAAATCAGATTGCCCTTGGCATAGGCAATGCTATCCTGGAGAAACAGCATGTTCACTGCAAAAAAAATTATGCATGCCATTGGAGAGTTGAAAGAGGGCATGAAAGAAATGAAGCATGAGATGCAGGGTGCTGTAACTGTAAATATAGGAGTTTCTATGTCATTGCCACTAATGAGTCCAACGATCTATAAATATCCAGTATTTCAGCAAGTAAGTACATTCTGGGGATCTACACAAAAATGCTGTTGGATTCTCATGATACTGCCTGTCATCTGTAACGTTTGGGCCAATAAACGTTCCTTCGGAACAGAAATTTTAGTTGCACTTTAATTATGTGAATAAATGCATGCGACGACCATCCCATATATCCAAAAGGTGATGATTGGCATTAGACATAATGATGATAAGGTAGACACAGAATATTGAGCGCTCACTATAGTTCAGCAACCACCTGGCTTTCCACTTAATGGAAGAGAGCAACACTAGCAAAGCATTCCTGAGTCCAGCAAAATGATGAATTTGGCCCTTGCTTGATGTTTTGTTTCCAATTTACTTCTATAGTTTTCATGGTTACTGATTATGGCAGTCTTGAGACTACTACTGTAGTAGTTAATTACATTTTATGTTCAGACATAAGATACTCTATGGTAGCTCCCAATGCATGATATTATATTAAAAAAGTTAAATGTTAATATATTGTAATCTGGACTAGACTAGACCCTCTATGGCTGTTTTGAACTGGTTTAAAGTACGAATTATGGTAGCATATGTTTTTTATAGGATTCAATGTTATTGATGATTTATGGTGGAGAAGTTTCAAGCTTGGTTCATGGCATCGGCACAAGGTTTGCCAATTTTTTGGCAAAAAAAACGAAATTTGTCTTTTTTTCCACCAGCAATAAAAATCGTCTAAAATCGCCTAAAATCGGCATTCTACTCATGACAAACCCAAATCCTTTGAACCCAATTCCTTTTGTAAGTTTTTAACACAACGGTGGGAATGCATACTGCAAAGGCATGTCTCTGTTCCGCTAAAGGATTTCATGACACCAAACGCAGACTGTAGAGGCTTCGACGCTGACGGCAGGTTCGAAGCAAGTGCAAAGCATGGGGTCGACGCAGCAATCAACAGGTCGACGGCGGACGAGATCAATGCAGCATGTCGATGGTGGACGGGACGAGATAGACACAGGCTGCAGCAGGTCGATGGTGGACAGGACGAGATAGACGCGGGCTGCAACAGGTCGACGGCGGACCAGGATGGGAAAACCAGGGAGAGTTTTTTGCGAAATTATAATTTGTTTGTTATTAAGTTTTGTTTGTAATTTTTTTAAAGTTTTTAACCTCGATTTGTTTTGTTTTGTTTTAATTTTTTATTTTTTATTTTACGTTATCATTTTTAATTTTGTTTATAAATTATAATTTGTTATTTTAGATGTAGTTTTATTTTATTTTATAATTTTGTTTTAAATATTTTATTTTATTTTTTATAATAAAATTTGGAATATTTTAATTTTTTATTATTTGTTTATAATTTTAAAAAAATAATAATAATATTTTTTAATTTGTTAATTTTTTTTATTATGTTAATTTTTTTTTTAAATTATGTTTTATAATTTTGTTTCATATATTTTTTAGGGACCAAACAAGGACATTTCGAGCACAAGAAGGGGTGTTTGCAACAACCGAGGCCAAGTATGATAGGTCGCATCTTGAAGAATAAAAATGGTGGAAATTTTAAGGATCAAGTACAAAGGAAATACAATGCTTTGATATTCGAATTTTGGGTCAACAAGCAAGTGCGTCAACGTGTGAAAGGAATTAACGCTATTTTGACCACATTCAATTTAAGAAAAGAAATATGTTATTGTTAAGAAAGCTAGGAGATTTTGTATATGTTTGCAACAATTTGCGGATGTGCATGAACAAAATTGTAAAAGAATGTTTTTCTTCACAACCCCAACCCATTGCAACAGAGTTGGAGGACGCAAATGACCTTGACTTCCTTTGTGATGAATATAGTGATGACGATAATGTTGATAACCTGAGTGCTCTTGATGATATGAAACTTTTTGATGTAGCTAGTAACCTATAAGCCCATAAAGTGTATTAGTTTATGATGATGTAGAACTTTTTGATGTATAGTTTGACCTTTGAAATTTTGAGTCACTTAGTTTTTCAAAAAGTATCTTTAATACTCTGATTTGACTTATTTTCATATGTTTTTATGTTTCGAATTTAATGGCAATTTTTATGCGAACTCGAACTTGGACCAAATTTTATCCTCGTAGAACTCGAACTCGAACCTTGTGACTTGGGATCATGTTCTTGAACCCGAGAGCTCTAGTTTCTTACTACTAAACATATCCCAAGAATATAGCATCGTATTTCTAGTTTTATCAAAATAAACAGCCAAAAAGTAGCAAGTAGATGCTGGAGACCCCCAATGATGGGGTTCAAGAAAAGCGTTGATAGAGAAGTTGAATGGGAAACTCCTTCAGTTGATTGGTGCAAATTAAACATTGATGGTGCCTCTAAAGGAAACCTGGATCATTACAGGTGCGAGGAATTTGCTGAGACAACTTACGATCCCTGATCTTCTGGGATTTCATATGACCTTTGGATTTTGAAGAATAATGTTATAGAGGCATTTAAAATTTGGTATGAAATGATTATGGTCGGGGACTAGGAAAGCTCGAACCTTGTTGAATACACTAAGATTATCAAAACAACATAAAATACAATGGAGGATAATCATTATAACAACTTCAGGGAACCATCCTTTTGTAACATGTTTCTTTCCATCCACAAAACAATGAATTAAGTAGGAAAGCTCTCCTTATTGCAAATTTTATGATTTCAAACATCCAGTTCTTTTATATTAATAAATAAGAGCACAAGAAGCCACCTACCAGCTTTGATCTATATCATTTCTACACCATTAAAAGAATTAAAAAAACAGTAACCCATGCAGCCATCCGCATCATTGAAATCAAACTTGCTTTGCAAGCACATATCCCAATGACCAATAGAAAAATAAGTATTAATAATATATCAGTTCTACTGTACAATATAAAAAATTACATCCATCCACCACCATTGCAAGCATGTTTCCTTTCTATGTGGAGAAGAAACCAGATTACGTAAAACGTTGTAGTCTCAACATTCTATAGACAGTATGAGGATGAACACCAAAAGGGAAGATTTATACTTGAAAAAAAAACGATGCTTACGAAGTAATAAAGATGCCATATTGGAAATATAAGGACGTCAATTTTAATTGACACATTGGTTTTACAAAGTTCTTGCCCAAGCAGGGAAGAATCATCTTATTACAAGAGGCACTCATCAACATCAACAAAAGGAGAGACAGTATGGAGGAATGCATCCACATTCAAGCTCAAGTTCAATCTGAAGTAAATGCATGAAAACCACTCTTTATATTTTTCACGCTAAATTAAGGCAACATGTATCCCATTGGTAAGGATAGCATTTTATATAATTTTTTGAGCTGTCATTTGAGTCAAAATTAAAGAAAAAGGTTCAAGTCCTGCGTTTTATGGTGTAATATAAGTTTTTAGTCATTTTTTGTATTGAAGTCGATCAAAGTTATTATTGCTGTGATGAATTTATAAAGTGGTAAGAGACGAGTCGAGTTGTTTTTTATTAAGTCATCACAGTCTTGAGTTGAGACACGGCATTGTTCAAGTTGAAAGGCTTGATTGAGTCCAAAAAATTATTTCACAAATCAAAAATTAAGTTTTCAAATCGAATCTAAAGATGAGTCTAGTCATGCTTAGATTCAGTGAAAGGAAGCTTCTGGTTGAATAATTCGAAATTGTGTGTCAAAATAACTCCAGTCAAGTGGCCAAATAAGGGTAGCATTTTTGAGTCAAAAAAGTTCATCTTGGTGCATCCAGATAATAGTCCAAGACAATCAGTGAACCTGGAAAAGCCAAAGGTTGATGAATTGACAAAAAGTCAAAAACGTCATAAGTGAAAATTTGACTTAAGCCAACAGTTGCAATGATCTCAAGTGTTTACAACAACAGTGATATTGGACACCTTACTGCAGTGAGCTGATTGGAGCACTTCCTCTAATTGATAATTTTGCAAGACTCCAAATTAGGTTTGAGTTAAATCTGTTCAAAACATTGAAGATCCATTCTAGTGATTGAACTAGGAAAAGCCAGATCAAAAACAGCGGTGAACATATTTGATGCAGCACGAGTGGATAAAGCTTAATGTGATATCATGATCGAGTTATCTGAATTTGATAATTGATGCTATGGAATACTTTGGAATTTTTAACATTGATGACTGAGTTGACAAGGCTGGTTGATCCAAGTGGCATTTCGGATCAGAATTGGGTAAATTTTCAAAATTTGAATTTTTAGGTATTTTCAATGTTTTCACGTTTTACATCCTCGGGCCCTTTGAGGCGGAATTTGGCCTCGTAAGTTTGGCCGGATGCCCCTAAAGGGTGGTGGAGCTACCTCTTAGGGCATCCAAAACTTACATTTCCTAAGCTTTCCAACATGTCGCAATTTCAAATTCTGGGCAACTGTCAATGAGATGTGCAACCCCAACAAGTGGCACTACCAAAATAACCCCCATAGTAATATTGTCAACTACAATCAAGCTATTTGTCCTTGTCTGGCAGTTTGTTTCCACTTCCAAAGAGGGTAAATGTCATCCCCATGTGGGGTGACTCTTCAGTTCTCAAGGAGAAGGATAACCCTTCATTTATTATTTTTGGTAACTTTTAAGTTTCTGCATTGTATAGCCATAAAATAAATAGTTTTTAATGAAGAACACAGAGTTCAAGGCATACATCTCTCCATATAGATTGCCCTCTTTGTCCATTCTCTCATTTTTGTAATTAAATATTTTGTTTTGGCAAATTACAGTTTCTGCCAATTTCAATTACATTTCCATAACATAATATGCTTCATAACTAGTGTGTTGTCCACCGAATTGCACCTGTAATTCAGATAACTGTTTGAGATCCAAGTGAAAGTCACTTGAGGCTAGATCTCTCCCTTGGTTCTGAGTAATCCTTTAAAAGCCTTATTTCTTGGTCGTAGTTGAATGAAGGTAAGCCATACACCTCATGGTTGTTATTAGTTTGATGATGGTTCAACTTTCATCCAGAAACACTTTCTCAAATATGTTGATCGATGACAAATGCAGTAAATGAACTCCATAATCGGCTGGCTAAACAAATTTAATGAACAACAAGTTTCAAAGTGAAAGGCTTGTGTGCAAAGTTGACCAAGAGAAGCGGAAGCTACCAAGATGGTCTAGTGCATGGCATTATTTCTATAGGGACCAGAGGAAGAGTGGGCAGCAATAACAGAGAGATGAGAATTGGGACATTATTTGAATCTGAGGCAATGTTGGTGAAATTCAACAAAAGCATGAGGAAAGAGTTGTAATAATCCAGAGCTTGCCAAAATTTTAATACAACAAATAATTCAACATTTTTTGTAATATCATTCATAGTTGACAAAAAAAATTGACTATTCAAGATAGCAGCATCCAGGAAATATTTTAAGCATCACATCTAGATACCCAAATTTTATGGGGGTTGTTGGAAGATAAATTTTATTGTGTAACATAACTTCCAGGAGTCATGTGTCATGCATTAGTTGGTTAGTTTAGATGATGTACTAATAAGGTGGTGCATGTCATTAGTATTCATATGGAATCATTAATAATCACAAATATAATGTCGAAATATAAATAATCACACAAGGATTTATTATGCATAAGAGAATGGAAGACTAACAGTTCAATCAAATTCTGTGAGAGATTAGAGAGGTTGCCAATGTGAACGGTTGTGTGAATTATATAAATGCATTGGAAGAGTACACAATTTTGCAGAGAGTATGTAGAGGTTATAGAGGATTATTAACTTTATTTCTCCCATAATTGTTGTCATGAAGATTGTGAAAATTGTTCTCTCAAATGCACTTCTTCATTATTCATGAATTGCTCTGAATAAATTGCATGCATGTGTCCCATATTTTTAACTTTTAAGACAACCACGTAGAGTTACAAGCAAACAGAGATTTTTACTTCTAATATCATTATCCAGCTTTAATTTTTAACACAACCTTTGTAGAGTAACAAGCAAACGCAGATTGCTATTTCTAAAAAGCATGTTCTAACATGCATGCACAAGAAACTCGTCTACTCAAGCAATTTCAAATTGCAGGTACAGATAGTCAATTTATTGCAAGATGGTTACAAGGTTTATTTTCCTGTATCCATCAAGAAAAATTATTAAAACAAAATAACTACAAACATATCTGGTTCGTACCAGTTATTAAAGGTTGATAACCGATAAAAATGCATCGCACTTCCTAACAAAGACTGTGAAACTCATGCAATGTTCTTAACAAATAATGAGTGTTAAATAACGGCAATTCCAAGGCATGCTTCAAAGCTCATGCATACAATTGTAACATGTGACACTATTCACAAGTTCCAGTCTTTAACCTTACACATGAATTATAACCAGCTCAATTCCTATCATTTTTACATTTAGCAGTCATTATTATTTTTATTCAAATAGGTTGTGACTACAATAAAAATTACCTTCACTCCTATTTGCAGCTCTACAACATCACTTGACTTCTTAGCAACCACTGCATTGACAACAAAACCAATTGTTACTAAAACTCACTCTCCCCTCTTCTACCTATCCGTACATGTGAACACATGCAGATGTGTTATGCACATACAATTTTATGGAAATGTCAAACAAAATTTTGCATTGCATCAAGTTTAAGATGGATATGATACTCGTGAAATAAAGGAGGATAGCATCTGATAACTAATAATAATAATAATAGCACACTATTTGAAGAAACTCACAATTAGAGCAACAAACCCCAAACAAAAATGAGTCTATATTTAACATAAGGACCTTAAAGGCTATTACGGTATAGTAAAAGCACATAAGATACATTAATATTGGCCAATGATTCTAAGACTAGATGAAAAGTACAATAAATATCTATTTTTTTAGGATAAAACAGATGTTGAAAAGTTGGCGATTGCAAGAACTGCCATAATGCCAATCTTCAAAGTTGTGAACAACTAATTAAATAAAACCATGGTTTGAGAAAAGATGTTCCTTTAATTCTAAAAATTATATTTCTCACAAACGTCACATGCTACTTCTATTAGATATGTGTTTGTATAGCTTGATTTGATTTGATGTACAGCCCCTCTTGAAACAAGTTTCTAAAACGAGAAGCTTACAAAAGGAAATGTGTGAAAGTGGCCTAATAAAATAGGAAGGAGAAGAATTAGCGCACTAACATTTTAAACAAATTTGGAGAAGACTAGGATCACAATGGCCATAATGTGAGCAAAACAATAAAGATGATTATTTTTACACTTACTTAAAACCACAACTTATAGATACATTAATTGGCAAAAGATAAACAAATTTTAAATTATTGAAACTAGGATTAACCATGGGAAAACTATCGTCATATGACATTAAAATCTCTTATTAAAAAAAACTCAGAGAAAAGAACATACCTCTATTGCAACAAAGAAAAACATCAAATTCACCACCAACACTAAAGAAGTTCAAGCCTTGGAACCACATGAAGAAACCAGCATAAAAAAACAATACCTGAATCTCATGCCCTTAATCTTTCACCCAAAAATCAGCACAATTTTTCTTTTTTAAATGCCTACTATGTTTTCAAGGTTTGGTAATGGAAATGTGCAGCCACAACCTGAGACACGCATGCAATGCCAAGGCATTAAGTAGTTGGTACCATGCACAACGGAGCTTACAGCCCATTTCATAATTGTTATTCACTTCCTGTAACATGATCATTATCTTTATTTACATTAGATTTATTCATTTCACACAATCTACTTTCAGACTCCTTTACAAGCAATCTTCTCAAAAGCACATACTGCACAGCCACCAAGGCTAAAGATGAAATTAGCATAATCCATTTCAAGCGTCTACAAGACAACCCCTGCTAATGATGATCCATGACTACCAAGGTCCATACGTTCAATCCTCCCCGAGGATGACCAAGAAACAAATCCTAAAGACCCAATTCCCTATACCCATGCTCAACCCAGTGAGCTGTCTACATATCCATTTGTGGAATCAGGGTCTGATGTAATTCTAGTGATTTACCAGCCTAGTGCACATGCACATAGACTAGAAGGATGCATCCACCAATAGGATGACATTTGCCCAACAAGGTGTAAACTACATAGCTCAAGCTATACCCGATCCTCTTAACATGCTGGGTCCACATGCAAAAATGATCTTTTATTATCTCCACTAGGGTAAACATCATTATTTCCAATTTTATAAGGATTAGACTAAGGGTCAAAATTATGGTAAGCATCGAAGAACAAACCCTAAGGGTTAGTCACTAATGCTCGCACCCACTCCCAAGCTACATACATATCGGCTTATGCGCACCTACTGTTATCACTCTGGAGTGCATCCTGCTTGAAGATGTGCAAAGCACACCTTCACTCCAGCTGATACAATTGGAACTTCTCCGAGTGTGGGTGACTCTTTGATGAGAAGAACCTCCAGAGAGAGCTAGTTCCCTTTAGATTTTTCAATAAACTTGACTACTGTGATTTTTGTGATTTTTGAGGTGAAAAGGGAGAAGGAAACTGAAAAAAGAAATATAATTAAAAGGGAGTGATACCCCTGAATTGTAAAAACCCTCTGAAGTTACTGAAATCAATGCACATATATAATCAAATAAAATCTATAATTCTGTCCTTAAGCATAAACATTTCAGATGAAGGGTTTGAAACCTCTTCAAATGACCTACAATGGGGTGAGAAAGGGAGAGATAGGTGAGGAAGGGCCCTGCAAAAGGAGATAAATCTCACTTATTCGCTAATACACAATCAGATTACACACTATCTTCCGTCAAAACTCAAATTCAGAACAATAACTTCTTTATTGATGAATGGTCCAGCTTACAATTTCTTTCTTCAAACTTCAGGGATCCTGTTCAATGGCTTGATTAAGCCAATAAATAGACTTTTCCAAAACCTAAAATAGCCTATGTGGAGTTCCTAAAAAAGGAAAAGGTTAGTCTTGGTTAATTAACTCCAGACTTAACCCCTTTTACAATATTTTAGAATATTCAATAAAATCTTTCTCTTTCAAAATCTGCATGCATCTTCAGCATTGGCGTAGAAAATAAGTGATGGAGCCACGTTTGGAAGATGAATTCTTAAAATAAACAATACATTCTCCAAAAACCAAACATGCATGAATCCAAGGTGGCGTGGAAGTGTGAATGGTGGGCCCATTGAAAGTCAAACTTCTCCTTTGCATGGAAAACTACACCAAATCTCTAAATAAGGAAGTCCATTTAATTCATTTGAACGCTGGGCTAGAGGAAGAGATATTCCATTTGCATGAAAACAAGGAAGATGTGTAACAAGCTTGTCTATTCAACTCCAACTCAAAATCAGTTAACCTCCAATGAACTCCACTTGCATGAGAAGCTACGCCACCTCATATACTCTATTGGAACCACCTAGAACGTTGACAGCTTTGGATTGTATGAAAATCAAGGAGAAGCGTGATTTAGGTCAAACAGTGAACTGAAGCTTTGAACAGTCTATTGAAAATAGCCTATGCTTGCATGGACAAGGATCTTGCTGAGTGAGAGACACGTTCAGATTGAACCTTGTTATTTGTCAGCTTCCTGTTCTCAGCTTCCTCGCTTCTATGCATGCATTTTACTCGACCTTATCTGTTTGTGGCCTTTGTCTTTATCCACTCCTTGACCTATCCGGACAAATATCTGTCATTTTCCTGTGTATTTTTTCCTTCGGGTATGTTCTTTCTTGTCGGGCTTTATTATCTCGGACTTTCCTTTGACTTATCGTTCGAATTATCTGTCAAGTCATTTTCCCGTGGACAAATTGTCCATGGGAATTGTCTAAGGCTTGTTTCTGTTCATTTTTATCGTGTCTTTTCCCCGCAGGAATTGCATCTCCCTTAGACTTTTCTCGAGATTATTTCCCTTGATTTGTTCATTTCTTCGGACCTTACTGTCTTTTGCTCGGACTTTTGTCTCTCGGATTTTGCTCTTTCCACTTTCCCGAGGAACAAAAAGTCTGTGGGAATTATCTAAGACTCTTTCTTGCACTTATGTCCTTTCCTTTTCCGAAGGAATTCCTTTGGACAAATGACTCTTTCTTGCACTTATGTCCTTTCCTTTTCCGAAGGAATTCCTTCGAACAAATTGTCCGAAGGAATTCCTTCATATTTTTTGTCCGAGTCTTCATTTACGTCTTTTCCTTGTTCCTTCGGACAAAAAGTTCGAAGAAATTGTTCCTTTCGGCTTGTTTCTTCGACAGCATTGTAGAGTAACTTTCTCGAAGGGTACATACCCTTCGAGAATCTTGTAAATGTACCTTCCTGAAAGGCACATGCCCTTCGGGTTTTTGTAGAGGTCCTTAGACTCATGAGATGAACCTTCCCGAAGGGCACATGCCATTCGGGTTTCTTGCAAACGTCCCTTCCAATCTTGAAGTGAGCCTCCACATTTTATCCCTTGACTTTTCCTGAAGGATACCTACCCTTCAGGGTTTTGTAAAAGTTCTCCTTCGTTTGAAACTGTCCCTTTGAATTTCCATTTTGAATTTTCCCGAATGGTACATACCCTTTGGGATTTTTGCAATGACCCTTCATGAAGGGCACATACCCTTCTGGTTTCTTGTAAAAGTCCTTTTCTTTGCCAAAGAACTGCCCCTTTGTAATTCCATCGGACTTATTTTAAAGTCCTTGAAATCTCCTTTTCCTCAGACTTTTTCCCTTGGACAAAAAGTCCGAGGAAATTGTTCCGACACTTAGCCATTTGAGATATGAAAAGACAACACTTGAGGAAGAAAAAAAACTAAGGAAAAGGCCTTCTTGGGAGAAACACTTGATGAAAAAAAAAGGCCAAAACTTATCAACCTGTATTCTGCTTGGTCTTGCTTTCATCGTGAGTGAACTTACAACCCTGTAGGCTAATGTTAAAATTGTATGTGATGCTTTGAAGGAGATATGTTTTTTTCAAACTTGTTGTAGGTGTCTTGTTCTTGAATGGATTGTATCTCGTTAATGACCCCAATGAAGGCTCAAAAACAGATTTGATCTTCATTCTTCTATATAGTTGCTTGATATGTCCATTTGTAAACATGAAGTATATGAAAAACCTCACTGTCACCTTAAAATTCATTTTCATGCCTATATTCTCCTCTGTATCACAAGCACTTGTCACTAAATCTTGATAAAGACCCTTCTTACTTGATTGTGAAACGTTTGCTGTAGATCCTCATCATGACTGTATTTGATACTTGATTGTCCACATTTCCCTTTGCTCAAGCTTTTAGACTATAGTTTGACCAACTGTATGGGGAAAATGACCGCTCTGTTGAAAGTTTCGAATAGTAGGGGTAGTAATTTGGCCTTGATAGGCCAAATTACTAACAATTTTGATAACTCTCAGGGTTTGACCAGCTCACTGGTCAAAGAACTCAGAAACTTTGGTTATAGCAAACTTGGATATATACTGAAAAATAGGACAAGTTGGAGACCAAATCACAAAAGAAAAACTGACTCAACAACACGTGCATGTGTGCACTTAGAGAAAAGGACAACAACAAAACTGAGAAAAAAACTACTACTGAAAACATGTGCTGTGAAGCACTTAGAGGAATGAAACTATGACTATGTACAAAGGAGTGACTCTCCTAATAGCAGTATTTAAGAAAGATCCCATTCACAGGAATGGGAAGTTCTCCACTCAATCTGGATAATTGAAAGGCATTGTTCTTCTTGCAATCAGTGATAATATAAGGTCCACTCCAAAAGCTATCAAATTTGGAGTGTTTACCTGGCTTTGCATGTTCTTCATCCCATTTGAGTATGTCTCTTTGCTGAAATGTTTTTGATGAAGCTCTCTTGTCAAATGTTTTCTTGACTTGCTGCTGATTTGACCACATGGTATGCATAGCATCATCTCTTATCTCTTCCAATTCTCTCAATTCATTCATTCTTACCTCCATCGCATCACTTTCCAAAAGTTCTAGCTGATGTGCAAGCTCCAATGAGATAGGCAGCCTTGCTTCTCTTCCATAAACTAGGAGATAAGGTGAATGACCAATAGCTTTCTTAGGGGTGATCCTATCAACCCATAAGACAATCTTCAACTTTGCATGCCAAGATATCTGATTATCCTCCATTGTTGTTTTAATGATCTGAATCAGAGTCTTATTAGTAGATTCAGCGAGTCCATTACCCTATGAATATTAATTGGATGAAGTTGTCAAATAAATATCATGTTCAAGAGCCCATTCACATACCTTTGTATTGCTGAATGCCAAAGCATTATCTGATATGATAGTAGAAGGTGCTCCAAAACGAGTGACTAGACTCTCATAGAACTCAAGCACGGAGTTCTCATTTGCTTCTTTCAAAGGTACTGCTTCCACCCACCTGATGAAATAATCTGTAACTGTTAAAACCCATTTATGGCCAGCACTAGATGGAGGATTAATCAAGCCAATGAAGTATAAACCCCATTGCATGAAAGGCTGCTCAACTTGAATTGGCTTTAGTGGCATGACTGTTAATCTCTGTTTTCCTACAAACATTGCACACTTTGAACATTTTCGAACCCATGCATGTGCATCTCTGAATAAATTTGGCTAAACATAACCAGCTCTAATGATTTTTGCAGCTGTGGTCTTGGCTGCAAAATGACCTCCAGAAGAACTATCATGAAATTGTTCAAAAAACTTGTCAAATTGACTAGTTTCAACACACCTTAGAAGCATACCTCCAATGTCTTTTTTGAAGAGCACTCCGTCAATCAGAATATATGGAACTGATTGCAGCCTGAAGTGTCTTCTTTGTGATGCATTCAAACCCCTTGGACATGAAAGAAGCATACCTCCAATGTCTTTTTTGAAGAGCACTCCGTCAATCAGAATATATGGAACTAATTGCAGCCTGAAGTGTCTTCTTTGTGATGCATTTAAACCCCTTGGAACTCATTCTTTCTGAAGGAGAAGATGAAGTTGCAGCTGATGTAGATGGAGATGAAAGAGTATTGCATGATCATAAGGACATCATCATTGACACACTTAGTGTCAAAGATGAAATTGATGAAGTCAAAGAGGTTGCTGCTGTAATTGAAGATCAGCTGAAAATAGATGATGACATTCAAGAAGAAAACACTTCAATTATTCAACTTGAAGGTGTTTTCCATGAGCTTATTGATCCAACAAGGGCTGCCATCCATCATGAACAACAAGAGCTTGCAGAAGTAATAGGAAACGAGTACCAATTAACAAAAGAAGTTGAAGATAATTTGCAGCGTTATGTTCCAATTGTACTTCAAATTCAGGAGTACAAGTCTTTAGATTTGTTTGATATCTTTTGTTCAGGGTATTCTTTACTAGAATGTGGTCCATTGCAAGATGAGAAGAGTGCTTTCACCAAGCAAGAAGTGGTTGTTTCATCAAAAGATTGAGTGGAGAAGAACTTCCCATACCTGTGAATGGGATCTTTCTTAAATACTGCTATCAGGAGAGTCACTCCTTTGTGCATAGTCATAGTTTCATTCCTCTAAGTGCTTCACAACACATGTTTTCAGTAGTAATTGTTTTTTCCTTTCAGTTTTGTTGTTGTCCTTTCCTCTAAGTGCACACATGCACGTGTTGTTGTTGAGTCAATTTTTCTTTTGTGATTTGGTCTCCAGCTTATCCTATTTTTCAGTATATATCCAAGTTTGCTATAACCAAAGTTTTTGAGTTCTTTGACCAGCAGGCTGGTCAAACCTTGAGAGTCGGCAAAATTGTTAGTAATTTGGCCTATCAAGGCCAAATTACTACTATAGTTTGACCAGCTGTATGGGGAAAATGACCGCTCTGTTGAAAGTTTCGAATAGTAGGGGTAGTAATTTGGCCTATCAAGGCCAAATTACTACCCCTACTATTCGAAACTTTCAACAGAGCGGTCATTTTCCCCATACAGCTGGTCAAACTATAGTCTAAAAGCTTGAGCAAAGGGAAATGTGGACAATCAAGTATCAAATACAGTCATGATGAGGATCTACAGCAAACGTTTCACAATCAAGTAAGAAGGGTCTTTATCAAGATTTAGTGACAAGTGCTTGTGATACAGAGGAGAATATAGGCATGAAAATGAATTTTAAGGTGACAGTGAGGTTTTTCATATACTTCATGTTTACAAATGGACTGATCAAGCAACTATATAGAAGAATGAAGATCAAATCTGTTTTTGAGCCTTCATTGGGGTCATTAACGAGATACAATCCATTCAAGAACAAGACACCTACAACAAGTTTGAAAAAAGCATATCTCCTTCAAAGCATCACATATAATTTTAACATTAGCCTACAGGGTTGTAAGTTCACTCACGATGAAAGCAAGACCAAGCAGAATACAGGTTGATAAGTTTTGGCCTTTTTTTTTCATCAAGTGTTTCTCCCAAGAAGACCTTTTCCTTAGTTTTTTTTCTTCCTCAAGTGTTGTCTTTTCATATCTCAAATGGCTAAGTGTCGGAACAATTTCCTCGGACTTTTTGTCCAAGGGAAAAAGTCTGAGGAAAAGGAGATTTCAAGGACTTTAAAATAAGTCCGATGGAATTACAAAGGGGCAGTTCTTTGGCAAAGAAAAGGACTTTTACAAGAAACCCGAAGGGTATGTGCCCTTCGGGAAGGATCATTGCAAAAATCCCGAAGGGTATGTACCCTTCGGAAAAATTCAAAGGGAAAGTTTCAAACGAAGAACTTTTACAAAATCCCAAAAGGTAGATACCCTTCGGGAAAAGTCAAGGGATAAAATCCAGAGGCTCACTTCAAGATTGGAAGGGACGTTTGCAAGAAACCCGAAGGGCATGTGCCCTTTGGGAAGGTACATTTACAAGATTCTCGAAGGGTATGTACCCTTCGGGAAAGTTTCTCTACAATGTTGTCGAAGGAACAAGCCAGAAGGAACAATTCCTTCGGACTTTTTGTCCAAAGGAACAAGGAAAAGACATAAATGAAGACTCGGACAAAAAATCCGAAGGAATTCCTTCGAACAATTTCTCCGAAGAAATTCCTTCGAAAAAGGAAGGGACATAAGTGCAAGAAAGAGTCTTATATAATTTCCGCATACTTTTTGTCTGTGGGAAAGTGGAAAGAGAAAAATCCGAGAGACAAAAGTCTGAGCAAAAGACAGTAAGGTCCAAAGAAATGAACAAATCAAGGGAAATAATCCCGAGAAAAGTCTAAGGGTGATGCAATTCTTGTGGGGAAAAGACCCGATAAAAATGAATAGAAACAAGCCTTAGACAATTCCCGTGGACAATTTGTCCGCGAGAAAATGACTTGATAGATAATTCGAACGATAAGTCAAAGGAAAATCTGAGATAATAAAGCCCGACAAGAAAGAACAGACCCGAAGGAAAAAATACACACAGGAAAATCACGGATATTTGTTCGGATAGGTCAAGGAGTGGATAAAGACAAAGGCCACAAACAGATAAGGCCAAGTAAAATGGATGCACAAAAGCGAGGAAGCCGAGAACAGAAAGCTGTCAAATAACAAGGTTCAATCTGAACGTGTCTCTCACTCAGCAAGATCCTTGTCCATGCAAGCATAGGCTATTTTCAATAGACTGTTCAAAGCTTCAATTCACTGTTTGACCTAAATCACGCTTCTCCTTGATTTTCATACAATCCAAAGCCGTCAACGATCTAGGCGGTTCCAGCAGAGTATATGAGGTGGCATAGCTTCTCATGCAAGTGGAGTTCATTGGAGGTTAACTGATTTTAAGTTGGAGTTGAATAGACAAGCTTGTTACACATCTTCCTTGTTTTCATGCAAACAGAATATCTCTTCCTCCAGCTCAACTTTCAAACGAATCAAATGGACTTCCTTATTTAGAGATTTGGCGTAGTTTTCCATGCAAAGGAAAAGTTTGACTTTTCAATGGACCCACCATTCACACTTCCACGCCACCTTGGATTCATGCATGTTTGGTTTTTGGAGAATGTATTGTTTATTTTAAGAATTCATCTTCCAAACTTGGCTCCATCACTTATTTTCTACGCCAAAGCTGAAGATGCATGCAAATTTTGAAAGAGAAAGATTTTATTGAATATTCTAAAATATTGTAAAAGGGGTTAAGTCTTGAGTTAATTAACCAAGACTAACCTTTTCCACTTTTAGAAACTCCACATAGGCTATTTTAGGTTTTGGAAAAGTCTATTTATAGGCTTAATCAAGCCATTGAAAAGGATCCCTGAAGTTTGAAGAAATGAATTGTAAGCTGGACCATTCATCAATAAAGAAGTTATTGTTTTGAATCTGAGTTTTGACAGAAGATAGTGTGTTAAGTGAGATTTATCTCTTTTTGCTGGTCTCTTCCTCACCTATCTCTCCCTTTCTCACCCTTTTATAGGTCATTTGAAGAGGTTTCAAACCCTTCATCTGAAATATTTATGCTTAAAGACAGAATTATAGATTTCATTTGATTATATGTGTGCATTGATTTCAGTAACTTCAAAGGGTTTTGACAATTCAGGTGTATCACCCCCTTTTAATAATATTTCAGTTTTCAGTTTCCTTCTCCCTTTTCACCTCAAAAATCACAGTAATCAAGTTTACTGAAAAATATAAAGGGAACCAGCCCTCTCTGGAAGTTCTTCTCATCAAAGAGTCACCCACACTCGCAGAAGTTTCAATTGTATCAACTGGAGTGAGGGTGTGCTTTGCACATCTTCAAGCAGGGTGCACTCCAAAGTAATAACAGTTTCTGGCATGCCCGACATCATCTCAAAAAAATCAGCTCTCTGCCATTGCAATTGATGAAACTACCACAATTCCAATAAGCTTCTCTACGCTTTAGAAGTGTGAACTAGAACACTATCAATCTACTTCTATAAGACAAAACTTTAAAGCAACAATTTATCTCATCTTTTGATACTAGTGAGAGATGGGTACAAGGTACTCCAACATTCTAAGTTCATTGTGCTCTCACCAAAGTACCATCTGACAGTAATATAATCTAGTGTTACTAGAATTATCAAGGAAGCCTTTATTTTCTTTCTATAGTCATTATATATCTATGGAGTTCCCATAACAATAAATTTTACAACATAACCAAGTGTGTACTAGGACTAAAAAATCCATTATCATTCTTGTGTCCTTACACATTGTCATACTCATTGCTATAACAACTATATGATAGTCGATGTAACGTAACAACCCTACTATGATATATTCATAATAATAATTTTATTTCCTCACATCTAGGTAAATAGATACATAGTAATCTCAGTATATAGTTAATTTGTAGTTTTCTAAACATCTTGGAATGCATCTATTTAAAATTCCATATTTTCCATTCAAACAACTCTTTACAACATTTATAATTTATTCACATAATCTATGTTATAACATAACAAAAGGATTTTACCAAACTCGTGTCCTTAGGAGACGACATTTCAAGTGGGGTATAAGCTAGCCAGTTTTAACAGAGCCTTTAAACATCTAAGACTAGCATCCATTAAACAAATCCTAGTAACCACCACGAAAAAATCCCATTATAAAACTTTGTATGACAATATAAGATAGACAAGCGATGACTATATAGCCTATATAATAACCTGGGTAACCACATAATAACTTCCGAACATCTAAGGCCCCCTTAGCTACCATTGGATAACACTATGAGTATATAAGCAACACTGTGATATACAAAGTTTAACATAATAATAAATGTTCTAAAGTTGATAGTAACTACCATATACCGAGCTCAACATATATGGCCAAATTTCCATGTGATGCCAAGTTTATAAGTTTATCTTATGGCATAAGGATTTGTTATAATTTTCTCGGCCTAACGATAACAAGTCAAGTCATATGTATATGTGGGTTCCTCCTTACATACTTATGATTAGGTGTCAATGATTCAATCAACATCCTAATGCCACAACCTATATAAATCACTTATAGTATAATAAGATAAATTAACATAAATTAACGTATGATGATATCCTAGCATTGTAGCCATCTAAGTAAGCATTAGGTTCATTGGGATGCCTGGTTATACTCCCGGGCTGGTGCTTAGGATATTTGGTTATAATCGTAAGTCAAAACCTAGTCACGTCAGTCATGAGTTGTCAAAAGAAAGATATCAAAAATTTAGCTCTTATGTTTTATGTTTTACCTCCTTTATCCTTTGCAAGTTCTGATTTGAAATGTACTTTTCTTGAAGTCCTATTAACCTGTTATGGTTAATTTAGCACAATAATATATACATTCATATTCTTATTAGAGACAATATATAATTATTTGGACAATTAAATATATATATTAAAGACAAAATAAATGCTGTTGTTTTAGATAATAATCAACTTAGCATTTAGCATAAACATGTTCCTTCTTGAAGTTCTATCCACTAGCGACTTTAACCAATCAATACAGTCATTTTTTTTAATTACGAAGTACTTTAGATTATAAATTAATCATTTTAATCTTCCAACAACTATATATATGTATATGTATATGTAAGTATGTATGTATGTATGCATGCTGTTGTTTTAGATAACAATCAACTTGGCATCTAGCATAAACATGTTGCTTCTTGAAATTCTATCCACTAGCCACTTTAACCAATCAACATGTTCATTGTTTTTGATTAGGAAGTACTTTAGATTATAAATTAATCATTTCAATCTTCCCACAACTACATTTCATACAACAACAACATATATGAACACGTCTACCATATGGTTTAGCTACTGCAGATGACCGTAGCATAGGTTTTATGGCTCGGTTTTCATGCCCATTTGATTTTGTCCATATTAGGACACCACAGTGTTCAGAGACTATAAAAGCTTTAATCAGGACTAAGAAAGTTCACCAGAGGAGTATAATATGATAAATTTTTAAAGAAACCAAAAGAGCATACACGTTATGAAATATTCTAATGCAAAACTTTCTTAATTCCATCACCCACGAGTGGAGAAGATATGGGTACCATAATTTGAAAGGAAGGGGAAAAGTCTCCTCAAATGTGATTTAAAAAATGAGGCAAGACTCAAACAAGATTGTTTTGACTTAAGTTGATCCCATATATCTAACGCATGTCACACCTACACAGACCCAATAAAAAACACAGTAGACCATAAAAATGGCCTGGCAGAGTTTAATAATCCCCCACGGTACAGCCTTATGGTCTAACAAAGAATAACCTACATAGCTCTACAAGAGCACAACGCAATGCAAGGCTTAATTTCAACTTCCAGTCAACTGAGAGGAGATGTTGATGGCTAAAATCTCCAGACACAGTCAGTTAAACACAATATACAGGTTTACCATTCATCTTTGGCCTAAGTAAAACTAAACTGCATGGGGAAAGCATAATATTTATGATCAACTAAACCAATTTAAGCATGGTTGAAAATGGACTGAGCAAGGTACAGAACGAAAAGAACCAAATTTCCACAGTTCATAATTAAGTTCAAATTTCATATAACACAACACTCTGAATTTAAGGGCACTCCTTCATGTTATTTCACACGTAATAGTATGAGGACCAACCAGATTTTAATGATATAAACCCAATATGTCATCCTAACGGCCGTCCTTTTTCCTACACAACTGCAACAAAATCGTCTGCTCCTGCCAACTCATCCCCAGCTATTTCGCCCTCTCCCAGCCACACCATACTAGGCCTATGTGTGGTTTGACAAAATGCCTCAAAGAAATGTGGTCTCGCTGAATGCGATCCCCCAGGAGACCCCCCTAAGCCTCCTACAAAGAAATCCTCCTCCCCCATGGCATGTGGGTTGTTTTTATTTTCCCGAAATTCCTCTGCAATTTAGCAGATGGCAGGTTCCTTCGACCTGACATAGCCGCTGCGCATGAAGTAAGAAAAATAGAGCTTCAAAGCCTAGTCCACTTTTATTAATTACACACATTTCCCTTTTGGAGATCATTACCAAAAAAAAATACAATTTTACAACTTTTCATTTTAAATTTATGTATCACGAATAAAAATTACCAACATATGTAACTTAACGCACGCTGCAAGGGACAGATGGCCTATTAGCCGTATACACATTAAAGGAAGCGCCCATGTCAGGGCTGTTAAGTCATTGTACACCATCATAAATAATGGTGGCTATCATCAATGGCAAAGGGGAAAATTGTGGTGTCCTCGCCCTTGGGCCATGGGGAGATGATAACAAGGGCGCTTTCATCACATGTTCTTGGTCCGCCATTACGTGCTCTTCACTCTTAGGCTATAACTTCAACTTTTAAGTTCTTAATTAATTTCCCCCAGCTAGCAAAGGGTTTGGGGACTAAATATTTACGAACTTATTTTGTTTTAAGTAGAATTTTTTCACACAATGAAGGCTTCACTCCTCTATTGCATACTTATTTTTCTAATGTTTTATTTTGTGATGTGTGGATATTTAATCACTTATACCTATAACCATTTATTAATACAAGATACTCTCTCTCTCTCTCTCTCTCTCTCTCTCTATATATATATATATATATATATATATATATATATATATATTATTATTTAGTCATCACCATCATTATTATTATATTATTTTAAATATACATGTATATATACCAATACTTATATCTTAAATATATCTATTTGAAATACGCCAATGGATAAAAATATATTAATCTCAAGGCGACTATCATCAATTTGCCACAAACCATAACTACATTTCATTCTCTACAAAATTTTCCGTTGGGCACTACCAAATGGCATCGATCTTGCTGCCCCACTTATTTCAGGCTCGTGGGACCTTCATTGGAAATGTGCGGCTCAAAACTCCACCATATACCCAAGACATCACAATTTTAAACGCCTTCTATAAGCATGAAGGAAAGGTTGAGACCACCCTACGACGACCAACTATAGACATCACATACTTATACACTAGCACAAAGGAATGTTATGAGATATGTAGTCCCATGCCAAAATTAAGCATTAATGAACTCATATTCGAAACAAGTCTGCCGACATCCACAAAACCTACTCACGATGTTTTCTTTCTTACCTGCAACTGCACATGTAAATGACAACCTTCATGTAGCCAATAGCCCAACAACACGGTCTCCCAACAAGCACGTCATAGCACAAGCCACCAGGAAAGGGAACCCATTCAAGCACTTGACATGACAAAACTTCATTAGGAAGACCATAATGTCCAGCCACCACTAGGGTTAGAGATCCCTCCTATTCACATTGGAAGCAAAAAGTGCATCAAAAACAACAATTAAGCCAGGATTTTCGAGGAAGACCACTGCAAAATAGGAGGGCATTACATGAGGAGTTGCTAGGAATGAAAAATAATTAAAATACAACATCCTCAAGAAATGAGACAATAAGATCCTCTCCATGCAAACCGTTATGAGAATGCATAAAATTTGACATGTTGGCAAACTAATTCAAGCTGATCTTATTTCAATAGAAATCATGGGAAGGATCAAGATATGGTGTTAAAGTAGAGTAAACAAATCATTTTGCGAAAGATCTATGGTATAATTTGGTCATCTTTCAATTTGAATATTGAAGCTTCCCTATGGCATGAGGGACTTTGTAATGTCCCTTTTTAACCCGCAACATTGAGTAAGTGCTTTGTCTACAGTTAGAATAAAAGATCAAGTCTTTCAATCAGATTAAAGCAACTAAGTTTGTTTGCAATTAGAATAAAGTCAGTTGGGAGGTTACTCCATAAAATAAGGCAGAGACAAATTGTCCATCTCAGTCAGTTAGCATCACAATTAGAGGGAGTTGTTGATCAGTTAGTTGCCTACGTTTGAGAAAAGTAATCATCAATTAGCTACCACCATTTGTGGACTGACTTCCTCTGATTTAGGATCTTCGGGAGCTGGGCTACAAAACAGTGCATAAGGCAAAGAGAGAAAATATCCTTTTGAATATTAACAATACTCAACTTTAGCTACAATAAGGTGACGTTGCTACAATAGGTTGCTTGGCGCTTGGAGACAAAACCCTTCAGGCATGAACCTGATCCTATTGGAGACAACAACCCTCAAAAGAATACGTGGTGCAGGGCATTTCAGATTTGTGCAGAGACTCAAGGATCAGCAAGATGAACAATTGCATGACTGCATGTGTGCTACAGATACTTCAGAGTTCAGAACAGCATGCTTGGCATTTTCCCAGTGAGTTGTACTAATTTAGGTGCTCTCCATTTGAATGTATGTGTTTCATGAAAATAATATTGAAAAACTTTGTTCTTAGAGACTTTGTGGGTTTGATTATTTGTATGCATTTAGTTTAGAACATTTCAGTGGTATCAAAGTTGTGGTCTTGCTAGCGTGTGAAAAACACACCCAAAAAAAAAATTGTATTGCATGTCAGAGAGTGATAGGGAAATGAGATATCAATAGAGGGAACATATGAAGTTGAAAATGGGACATGAGGATAAAGAGAGAAAGATGGCAGAAGATGAAAGGGCATATCCTTTTCAAGACACCCTGATAGGAACTCCACGGGGACAAAAGGCACAAATGTTACATTTCCAAAGTAACATGCAAAATCCAAATCATGGCAGAAGATGAAAGGGCATATCCTTTTCAAGACACCAAGAAAGAATGGCAGAACTAATGGCACAAATGTTACATTTCCAAAGTAACATACAAAATCCAAATAATACTAAGGCATCTCAAAGAGAGGGAAGTTCAGCATTGCATGACCGAATGCACAGTCAGTCAAACAAGTCTCCTTCAAAAACCCGCCAAACCCATGTTTATGTAAAAGAATGAAAAATCAGTTGGTGAGACAATTTCTCCAAGGGAGTTAGACACACTTTTTGTGGCATATCAAGAGAAATCAGAAGATTTCAAGGCTACAATAACTTTTTTAATTATTTGGAGATACTCGGGAAAAAGGTTTAAGGCAACATAACCCATAGTAGTAACTAGAATGATGAAAGGAGGGACTTGAAAAAAAAATTGAACAAATTGAATGCTCCTACCTTTGATGGAATAAAATATATGCCCGACATGGTTGCAAACGCTGTAAAACTACTTTACACTCAGCCCTATCGTGGAGGAAGTTGCCATTCAATTCGCCACATTGCGTTTGGAGGGTGTTGCCTATGACTGGTGGCACCATGGTTTGGTCACACAAGGGCATAGTCATGTAAATAATTGGAATGATTTCAATCAAGTATTGTTGGACCATTTTGAGCGAAAGGAGGAGGACGAGTACTTCAGGGAGCTTGACATAATCAGACAGCAAACCCCAATGGATTTATATGTTGTTGAATTTCAACGAGTTGTGGTTATGGTGCCTAATGTATCGGAAACGAGAATCACTTCTCGCTTTATTGAAGGTTTATTTGAGCTCCTCAAAGGTCTAGTTAAAGCCTTTGCAACCCCATCACTGCAAGAGGCTATTAGGAGGGGCTTTGACACTCGGGCCATTTGTGCTAAGGAGCAAATTTTTATCTCGACCTAAAGCACGTACTATGGGACAGCAAAGGATAATTTTTAAAAAAGGGGATTTAATTCATACCCTCAAAGAGCTAAACCTCAGTGAATTGCAACATAAAAATTGATGAGCAGACTAGAAATGAGCTCAAAAGGAAGTTGTGTTCTTCATGTAAAGAGCCTTGGAGGCCTAGTCATAGATAAATCCATTACATTGAAGTAATTTCTAATGAAGAGGAGGCTGGTTATGAGACCGATAAATCAGAACAGCAACACACAATAGAAGAACCAATTGTAGGGAATGAGCCTAAGCAGTTGGCGACAGATAATACCGACACCAGAGAAGGGACACTTGCAACTCTTTCAGGAACACCACGCTATCACCCATTCCAAATTCATGGGGAGTTATCTGGATAGCGGATTACTGTGCTTATTGATAGTGGGGCCACCCACAATTTTATTGATGAAGGCCTTGTGGCTAAGAGGAGATTGAAGGTGAAGGACTTCTAAGGGTTCAATGTCACTGTTGTTGATGGTTTCGCTATCCCATGCACCAAGGTAATTAGACAGCTCATGTTATCCCTTGAAGATTATAATGTATATGATGATTTGTGTTGTTGGACTAGGGGAAGCACACATGGTTCTAGGTATACACTAGTTGCATTCCCTTGGAGAATTCTCCCAAAATTATCAACCCATGCAGCTGAAGTTCAAATCTCAAGGGAAGGACGTGGTACTTAGGGGCATACCTGAGGGGTCACCTCGGGTGGTCACAGCTATGAGTATGGAAATGACTTTTTGCAAGGGACAGGGCTCATAGGCAGCCAATTGCTTTGTGATAGAAGGCAAGCCTACTACTTTGTCTTCGGATAAACACCACACTTATCACGCAAACATTCAAATATTTTGGATAAGCATAGTATTGTGTTCAGTGATATACCTCTAAGTTTGCCACCGAATTGGGGATTCCAACACATCATAGAGTTGGAACAAGGTTCTAAGCCCATCATGATCACCCCTATCGCCATCCGCAGATATATAAAGAGGAAATAGAAAAGGCCATCAAAGAACTATTGGAGATGAATCACATCAGACCTAATTCTAGTCCATTTGCATCATCAATGGTACTTGTAAAAAAAAGGATGGTACAATGAGGATGCATATAGATAACAGAGCCCTAAACAAGAAGACAATAAAAACTAGATATCCCATTCTTGGGATCGATGAGCTTATCAATGAATCACATGGAATGGTCTATTTTTCAAAAATTGAATTGAGGTCCGACTACCATCAAATTTGAGTGTGTGATAAGGACGTGCACAAGACGGCCTTCAAGTGCCATTGTGGATACTACGAGTTCTTGGTCATGCCATTTGGGTTAACAAATGCTCCAACTGTTTTCAATCAGCTATGAACTAGGTATTCAGTGCTTAGTTGAGAAAAATTGTTTTGGTATTCTTTGATGATATCTTGATCTCTAGTAAAACTTGGGAAGATCACTTGAGACACTTGGATACAATCCTTTGAATATTGCAACACCAAGTCTTTGTTGCAAAAAGAATCTAAGTGTGATTTCGGAGTTACAGAGATTTTGTGCTTAGGTCACACCATTAGTGCTCAAGGTGTTCAGGTGGGGATCAGCAAAAGATCCAAGCCATTCTGGATTGGCCAACCCCTACTACATTGACTCATTTGAGAGGCTTCTTTGGCCTATGCAATTACTATCGGAGATTTGTCAGGGGGTTCTCACCGCTGACAGCACCCCTAACTGGCATGACTAAGAAGGAAGCCTTCTTATGGAATGACACAACTCAAAAAGCTTTTGAGAAGCTCAAGAAGGTAATGAGCTCATGCCGTGTACTTGCCATCCCCGATTTCTCACAACCATTTGTTGTAGAGTGTGATGCTTCAGGTGAGGGGATTGGAGTTGTGCTAATGCAAAAGGGGCATCCGATAGCATTTGAGAGCAGAAATTGAAAGCTTCAATAAAGGTATTTTCTATTTATGAAAAATAAATGCTTGATATCATGCATGCTTTGGCTAAGTTCAAGCAGTACTTAGTAAGTGGCAAATTTTTGGTAAGAACGGATCACAACCATCCTTGGCCAACGTGATTTGAATAGTCGGCAACAAAAGCAGGTGAGTAAGCTTCAAGCTTATGATTTTGACATAGTATATGTAAAGGGTAAAAAGAATATGGTTGCTGATGCTCTTTCCCGAATGCCTACTTTCTACTCCATGTCTTCTATTGCTGCTGATTGGAAGGCTGCTATCATGTCATAATATGCTAAGAACACCTTTGCTACTAATATTTTAGATGAAATTGTGAAGGATGACAAGTATACAGGAGCAAATGATCTTATCTTGTATAAGAACAGAATTTTCCTTGTACACAAATCCAAGATGAAGGAGAAAATTATGAAGAATTTGCATGATGCACCTATCGCTGATCACCCATTTTTCTACAAGACCTATAGGCAGCTGAGGGAGAGGTTTACCTAGAAGGGCCTCAAGGAAGATGTTCTCAGGTATATTAGTCTTTAGAGAGTGTGCTACTTGCCAACAAAATAAGGCAGAGCATACTTTTCCAGCAAGTTTACTACAGCCTTTACCCTTTCCCAACCAAAAATGGGAGAGTATATCCATGGATTTCATTTCAGGCCTTCCTAAGGTAAATGGCAAGGACTGCATTTTTGTTGTATGGATCAGTTAACTAAATATTGACATTTTGTTGCCATCACCACTAATTTCAGAGCACAACAGGTAGCTGACTTGTTTTTCAGAGAGGTATTCCCGTTACATGGTTTGCCTAAGACTATTGTTAGAAATAGGGATAGCAGATTTTTTAGCTCCTTTTGGTAGGAGTTTGTTTGTTTGACGAGCACCGAGCTCACTCCTAATACTAGCTATCACCCCCAGATCGATGGACAGACAGAGATAATAAATAAGTGGGTCGAAGGGTACTTAAAGAACTATGTTACAGATCAACAACAACATGGATTAAGAGGCTACATCTTGGAGAAAATTGTTATTATACCACTTACCATATGTCCATTGGTATGAACCATTTATGGCACTAAATGGATATGATGCACTTACTTCACGGATATGGTGTTCACTAACAACAGACTACTAGTAGCTGGTAACTGGTGGAGCAGAGCCGAGACATTTTGAGGTCACTCAAAGATCATTCGCAGTGACCCTGAAATGAACAAAAGCTTTATGCAGATCGGCACCACACGAAGAGATCCTTTGAGGTTGGAGATATGGTGTTTCTACGCTTGCCGCCTTATAGGCAGACTTTCATTAAGAAAAGTGGGGCTGAAAAGCTCAAACCCCACTTCTATGGACCATACAAAGTCTTGAGGAGATTTGGTGAAGTGACCAATGAGTTGGAGTTGTCGGCTAGCAACCGGATTCACAATGTTTGCCATGTATCTTGCCTCAAAAAAGCACTTGACCAGCATGTTGCACCATCAATTCATTTTCCACCTTTGGATGATGAGGGGAAACTTGTAATGGTTCCAAAGGCCATCATTGACATTGGGAGAAGCAACTGAGGGACAGGACTGTCACAGAGTACTTGGCCCGTTGGAAGAACCTACCTGCCGAGGATTCTACTTGAGAGAGACTAGAGATCTTCGAACATCCAGCACTGCATTGCTTGTGGGTAAGCAATTCCGAGAATGGCGGATTTGTAATGCACCCTTTTAACCTGCAACACTAAGTAAGTGCTTTATCTACAGTTAGAATAAAAGACTGGGTCTTTCAATCAGAATAAAGTAACTAAGTTTTCTGTAGTTAAAATAAAGTCAGTTGGGAGGTTACTTGATAAAATAAGGCAAAGACAAATTGACCATCTCAGTCAGTTAACATCACAACTAGAGGGAGTTGTTGATCGGCTAGCTGCCTATGTTTGAGGAGATTAATTATCAGTTAGCTGCCAACATTTGTGGACTAACTTCCTCTGATTTATGATCTCTGGGAGCTAGGCTATAAAACAGTGCATAAGGCAGAGAGAAAATGTCCTTTTGAAAATTAACAAAACTCAACTTCAGTGACAGGAAGGTGACACTACTACAGCAGCTTGCTTGGTGCTTGAGGACAAAACCCTTCAGGTATGAACCTAATCCTCTTGGGGATGACAACCCTCAAGAGGATACGTGGTGTAGAACATTTAAGATTTGCACAAAGACTCAAAAATCAACAGGATGAATAATTGCATGACTACATGTGTGTTAAGGATACTTCTGAGTTCAGAACTGTATGCTAGGCATTTTCCTAGTGAGTTGTATTAGTCTAGTTGCTCTCCATTTGCATGCATGTGTGTCATGAAAATAATATAAAAAATGTCTGTTGTTAGAGACTTTATGGGTTTGATTATTTCTATGCATTTAGTTTAGGACATTTCAGACTTCCTTTCCAAACACCAACAAGTTTCAGTTTTTCATATAAAAAAAATAGAGTATGAATTGGATAATAGTTGTTTGTATTTTTCCTTTACCAATAAGTAAATTGCAATAAGGTATAACGCTATCAGTTGAAGACATAAGCTTATATGAATATTTATTTGGTAAACAACAAATTAATAAACTTGATACGTTTTTATGAGAAATATTCAATGCTGCACATAGATGATTTAGGGGGAGAAACTAAAACCTGTAAAGCTTCATGATGTGTGCCTAAACACAACTATTTATCACGTAAATAAAATTCATAGGCGATGGGCTAAGGTCTATAATCTCATTTTTTATGATAAAGTTAAAGTTCTAAATCAATAAGATATTTTTCATTCATATTGAAAAAGACCGTTTATCTGAAACAAGGTCTAAATTAAATTGCAAAGTAAACCCTCATCCCACGTGCATATATATTTAAGGATTATATTGAATGAGAAATTCCCCCTCACTTATGTATTCAATTCAATATCAGATGTGGGAGTTAAGGTTTTCTCCAAGACATTCACGTAGGGGCACAATCTATGAATTTAGTGCGCACAAGGTGAATCAGATGTGGGAGTTAAGGTTTTCTCCAAGATTGATCTCAAGTCAAGGCCCTGTTGCAAGAAATGTAACGGCCTCTCTGTTTCACGTAAAAATGGGTGGAAACGTGCACAAGACGGCAACGCCATTTAACGGTCGTTTAGCCGTCACACAAAATTTGAACGCCGTTTCTCCTGTCGCGCACGTCAGCAATGCAGAACTGCAATAGTGAGAAGGCAAGCAGTCAAAATGTAACGGAATGAATGCAAAGTATACTTTTCTAAAACTTTAGTAGTGCCTACATCACCAGTTGTTTGTTGGGTGTCATATTTTGAAAAGTAAAGAAAATAAATATTTTAAAATTTTCATGATGAAGGGTGTGCTCTCGTGTCCCATGTGCTGTGTGGGAATGATAACTAATTTTTAGAATTTTAATAATTCGATATGATAGGTCCTCCCACTGAAACTTTTGGGTGAGATGGCTCTTCACGCTCTTAAAAATCAAAGAAAATGAATTTTTAGATCAGACTAAACTCAAATTTTAATTTGGAAAATTTTAGATGGAAATTTTTATCATTAAATAATTTTTATTATTATTAATTTAGATAATTATATTGTATGTTTTAATAAATAATATTTTTAAAATAGTTTTTTAATTAAATTTAAGATAAATTTGATAATAAAAATTTGTGTGAGATATATTTTTTATATTAAAAATAATATATATTTTTTTTTAAATTATATTTGAATATATTGTATGTTTTTAATTAAAAAATTCAATTTAAAATATTAAAAAGCAAGATTAAAAATTAAAATATTAAACATCTTAAGTTTGAAACTAAAAATTTGGTTGTTGTTAAATGTTATTTAAATTTTAAATTAATATTGTATTTAATTTAAATTTATTTTACATTACAGATGTTTAGTTAAAGTTTAAATTAATATTGTATTTAATTTTAATTTATTTTGTTTCACATGTATTTAGTGCTTGTGCATGTGAGTGGAATTGGAGTGAGTATGCCTTCATCCATTCAGTGAAGTTTAATAGGCTTGGGAACAAAAAGATGGAGGACCTTGTTTATATACATTCCAACCCTCGCCATTTGTCTCGTGCTTCGCTGATTATCTTTAAGGACCTCATAAAATGTGGGATTATGCTAGCTCTATGAATGGTGGTGATGATGAGTTGCCAATTGAGTTGTTATAAGATAATGCAGATATCCTATTCTCTATCCCTAGATTCCAATCATCTAGAGAAGAGAGTCAAGAAAATAGAAGCACTAGTAATCCTTCAACTTTGAGTGTTGTACAGCCTATGGAAGAACAACTAGACTATTTCGATGAAATTTGATTTTATGCAAGACATATATTGTATACGTTTTTATTTTAAACACTATTACAATAATAATTAGATCATAAGTAAGAAAGAAAACATTTAAAGTAGATTTATTTTTTCAAAATTATATAAACTATCTATGATTTTTTATGCAGATTTAAATGTTTAGCTATAATTATAGTCAAATTTAAATGATTTTAGAAATAAAAATTATATATACCCAAATCCGTTTCTTATGCATAACCTCTCCCAATCCCGTTTCTCGTACTGTTTCCGTTTCCATTGTTCTCATTTCTTGCAACATAGAGTTAAGGTACCACCAGTTGAGGCTCACCTTTAACAAAATAATGCGTAAACATATATAATACAAAAATTTGTCTCTGCCCATGTACAATCGGCTAGCAGCTTTACACAACACAAACCTATACACCTCCAGCTACAATCATGATCAGGGATACATTAAGATTGGAAAATTTGATGAATGTAGCAACTTGCAAATCGTAGATCGGTTGTCTTAGATTTCTCGAAATATTCTAAGCTAGCCTTATTACGGCGGCAGACAAAATAGACAGATTAAAGGGAAGAGATGCTATAAAACAGGAAACCCTAGACAAAGAAACAACGAAGTCGATCGTTCTTCTAACATTGGCGGTTTAACGTCACAAAATGAATTGCAAATGTGGCTTACCTGATAATGGGATTGAAGTCAGCAAATAAATTATCAAAATGCAGGCCCCCAAGTTAATCCTCACCCGCGCCATTTTTGCTGTTCTCCGTCCAAAATCCCAAATGGATATGAACACCAAGATTTCTAGATTTTTTCCCGGAGATTAAACTTGCCCGTATCACTTTCTTACCCTGCCTATAGATTTCAACTTCTCTATTAGTGGGTTTTCTCTACTCAATTATGGTTTGATATTTGTGAAATTTAAAATTTGATATATAGTTTGAGTAAAAATATTTCTCTTTTTTTAATCATGTTTATTTTGTATTTTATGAGGGGTATATATATATATATGCGTAATTATGTAATTATGAAAGTATTTTTAATTAATTAAAAATAGATATTTTTATTTGACGAATTAAATTGTAATATGGAAAAAAATTATGTGGGTCTATAATTTTAGGAAGAAAATATATATTTAATTGAAAAAAAGGGTACATTGAGTTTGTATAAAGATTATATTATAGATTTTGTTGATTGTGTCTCATGCCTTGGTATTAATAGAATTTGTAAATGGAAAGATAACTATTAGATGGATTGAAAAGATTATAATTGGTTTTGGCGGATGTGACAATACCTATATCTTTGACCATAAAAACAAAATAGAGCTTTATTTGCACTCAGTGTTTTTCGTAACATTCTAGGTTTTTTTTTAATAGCTTTGTTCATTTGTAACACCATTTTTCAAAAATTTAGCCTCTAGATTCATGTCTTTGTTCATTTATTCCTTTTTTTCAAAATTTGGCTTCTAGATTCATGTCTTTGTTGATTTATCATTATAAGCCTCTAAATTTATGTCTTTGCCACTTTTTTGACATATTTTTTAGTTTTTGCTTGAAATTTCTATTTATTGACACTTGTTTTGATTGTTGCCTATGTGAACAGATGCGTTGACCGAATGAGTTGGAATGTCTATCGAGCTTCGTGGACGATTGATTTCTCCTGAGTGCTTTATGAGAATTTCCTTTCTACTACCCTCTTTCACATCTCATAACTAGAGCCATTGATCGATCCCCTAAAACCAACTGCTTCTCAGTGTGTAATTGAAGTCATTTTGTAAGGTTTCAATGTGAGACTTTTGAATAGTAGAGTTTGTGTTGTAATATGCATTGCATTGGGGGAGAGATATGAAATTATATCTTAATTCTCATTAGGATGGATGAATCATGTTTTTTTTTTTTGTGTTTGTTTTATAAGAACTGTGATTTTTATATTGAATGAAATGGTAGAAGAACCCAAGTTTATGCTCTATGTTTTGTTTATACAAATGAGAGGAGATATAAAACAAAGTGTGTAACAAAACCACACACTTCATCCTATTTTTTTACAATTAGGTATTTCTTAAGTTTATAGTAGGTGATCTTTAGTGTGTCAATCTACCCAAAGTGCTAGCATCATGGAGACTATTTCAAAAATAATTGCTCAGACGCCTAAGACCATTGTTGTGCTTACTTCAATGTAATCAGTGCCTTTTGTATCCACTCTACTTCTATCAATGCTTGGTGTTCCAATTTTTGTTTCAACGACCTCTCTATTTTTTAGTGCTACTATGTTTACCTCTCCTCCACTTATCTCGATAACTTTTGTTATTAGGTCTTCTAGGCAGATTTTTCCTAAAGTTACACACATACAACCACAAGTTCTAAAGGATCATATTCCTCATCCCCATGTTTTTATAGTTCTATTTGGCCAAGTTTCATTTCTAACCACCTCTCATGTTTGTACAATTCATATCAAGGTCCTAGTAAAATCGAGGCATATGAGCATTGTTACTCTTCTTGTGTCACAACCATTGGAGACTCTTGAGCACGCTATAATCTTGTGTTCCAATCCCATGCCTAGCAGTTTCACTTTATATATTACCATGTTGCATATTCCCACTGCATCTATAGCTTCACCACCATTGATCATCATGTCCCTTGTGATTACTTCCATTCCACTGATAGCTTGAGCTTTGCTCACATTGTCCACAGTGCCCATAGTGATTGGACAAGACAAAGGAGGAAATTTTCAATAAGACTAGATTCAAAGTATGTAGTTGGTGAAATCCCAAAGGTCTAAAATAATTATTAAAGATAGGCCCAAGCTCATGTTGAAATATAAAAAGACTACATGAAAGCTTATAGGAATAACTATAAGAAAAGACTCCCATGGTAGAGCCTTTACCCTCTGTGAAATGGAGGAATTATTTTCCCTAACCAAAAAAATAAAAACGTTGAGTAAATAGGTAGCTAGAGCTCTAGATTACTTGAGCAATGATGAAGAATTTGAAGAAGATCCCAAATCTATAGTGAAGTCCACCAATCAAATCGTGGAAAAATGTAATTGAGGGAATGAAGAACAAGGTAAGGAGACTAAAAGTATAAATTAAATTTAAAGTCTTAAACAATATAATGAACAAAGTTAAAAATTCATTGAATTCACTTTTCACTTCCCTTACTGAGGTCCATGAAGCCAAGAAGAAAAAAGACTTGTTGTTGCATAATATCCATAATTACTTGGCAAAAATCACTTGGATGGAATGAAAAGTGGCTATAATTGCCCATGTAGTCAAGAGAGGTGTGATCTTTAATCTCAAATGTATAACATTATCCGATGTGAACTTATGTCAGAACTTCATAATCAACATCATGACTTCATTAGAGAAAGCCTCTTCGAATTTGAAAGTTTCTATGTCTTCTTTAATGGTTTTACAGGAGATATACTTGAAATCTTCAAAGAAGCCAACATGCCATTGTTGCTCATATATGATAATAATGTGATTGGTGTTGGAGAATTCAATATTTGGCTTAACATTTTCATGGGCTCATTTAAAAATAAGATGATGCATGTGAATAGAGATGACACTCAACATATCATTAAATTCATTACACATGCAACTGAAAAGATAGACATGACAATCAGAGTTTATCTTGGGACTCTTTTACATCGGCATGCATTGTTAATCACCAAATTTGAACTATTATTTAGGAAACCAATTATAAACATGTCTCGTATTGACAAATATTAGTAGTTATGCGCTCAAGTATACAAAGGAATGTTGAAGGCCACATGATACCCAATTCATGTGAGAAGTGCTTGCATGGATGTGGAAATTCAATAATATTTTTTAGAATTTTGCTTTAAGCCTGAAAAATCTTTTAACTGGATACTTTAGTCTCGTTGCTAGATTATAAATAGATTTTTTTTGGCTTTTTGTGCAATTTCTTTTCGAATGTGGTTGCAGCCCATCAAACTCTTATAAATGTACATTGTGGTCTAACTCATTTTAGAGGAGAAGAAGGCTATTGGAGACTTCACACAAGATTTAAGTTTTTGTAACTTATATTTGATTTTAGTTTGATTGCTATGAATGAATGTGCTTCTCTATAATTCATTATGGTATATTTATCCAGTGAAGTTACACTATGGTAAATTGTTCACAATTAATTTATTATTGGACTCTTAGTCGGGTTTATTTAAATCTTATCACCTACTATATTTGATAAACATTGGCTAGCTTGTAGAAAGTCCTAAAAAAATGTTTCGCTTCAGCAAAGAATATCTCAGTATAAAATCTAGGAAACTTATTTTCTATCCCACTCTTTCTCTCCTCTTTGACTTTTTTTTTAATTTTAATCGGATTCAAACATTGTAACATAGCATCATTGTGAATATCCATATTTAAGTTAGTTTTGTATTTTCCAATTTTGTATAGAGTTTTTTTTTATGTATCAAATTATTTTTTTCAAATCCTCGTGCCTCTTGGATCCGATATGAATAATTTATTCTTGTTTAATACATTGTGGAATAGGTGACACACCCCATTCCTTTTGAAGAAATGGATACCCTTTATTTTCAAATTGTGAAATAAATCATAAGGCATAAATAGAGAACTTCTTTTAACAAGTCTCATGAGGTTTCCACGATGCATTTAATAATTAGCTGCAACTAATGTTGTTCATAATATTTAGTCTCTTATGTACCTTTGTGAACCCTTTAAATAACACTTAGTGGTCACTTTAAAATACTTTTTATAAGATTGCAAGTCTATAGTTCATGCTCTCACATTATATAAACCCATGTGATCTAATAGACTCAATTCCACTTCATATTCAGTGTATATATTTCATGCGTCCACAAGGTCACTTTATGGTTTATTTGCATATTTGAACTTCATGAACCTCGTGAGTCTATTGGAGGGCCACATGTCTTAGATTTTGAATTTATTCATTTGATGGTCATATGTATTAGTTTTTTATGATCACAGGTTGATCTCTTTATCTTATGTAGTAAAAGAACACATGGAAATATAAAGTGGAAGTGATAGTTTGAATGCATCCATGGACTTCATTACAATATAATGAGCACGTGTAGTGTTATAAAATATTTTAAAACTCTAATAGATCTACACAGTCACACGAGAATGCTATGATAATAAAAGGCAAGTTCGTGAGCCCATGGATGCATGGTCATTTGATGAATTCCACATGTTCACTTATGGTGACATTATATATTTGTTTGTTAAAATTTTAATACAAGGGTCACTTATGCTCTATCCTGATATGTAGGTGCAAATTTCAAATATATTAGAAGTAGAATTTAATATCCCAACGTATACATGTGCTCCATAAATAATTATGAAATGCTCCATAAACCTGTCTAGCCCATGACTAGGCAACAATAAGAAATGGACACTTGTCAAAAGTACAACAAAAAGTATAGTCGTAAAGAAAAATGTATAACTCAATGAGTCCATATAAGGCATTATAGTGAACATTTCCACTCTTTACATTTTGTGGCCTTGAGGCCATAAGATTGTGACACATGGATGGGTCAAATGCTTTGTTCAGGTATTAGCCATGGAATCACCAAAATCATATCACAAATGGAAATTATGAACATTAATTAATAAAAGATACCATTTTTTATTGATTCACATTTATGAAGGTGGTGTGATGTGATAAAGGTGCATTTTTCAAATATTTGAATTACGAGGGAACACATGCAAAGTTAATATAGCCAAGTTAATTACAAAAGATTGCCATTAATAAAAAAAATCATAGAGCTAAGAGCATTTATTAAGTTTACAAGAGACTAAAAGAATTTGATTGGAATATTAAAACCACCCTACTCTTCACATAGAGTACCGTAATCTTATAGAGAACATATGATGGCCACATCTTCTTCTTCAAGCCCCTAGCAAGAATTTGGGGACACGATTTTCTCACCCAAATTTATCCCATAAAATCATTACAATGCTCTACTTTGAGTAATTGACGAGGCTTACTCCATCTCAAATGAAAGTGCCACCACACAAGATGATTTGGTGGCACTAAATAAAGTTGGCCTTCACCAAGTAGCTGTCAAACCATAGGTATTCCCATGCACTAATATTTTGCATAGTGCATTTACAAAATGTGTTCTTAGATACAATGTGTTCTCTTCTCCAAATCTGAGGAATAAGGTAACTTTTATTCCTCAGGTTGCTTTAAAAAGTTACAATAAACTTCTAGATCCTAATTTCACCTACAATCATGAGGTCACCTTGAAATGGCTTGAAAACTAATGATCTCATGGAAGTTTTAAAGGATTGAGCGGAGGACCCATAACATTGGGGTAAATAAGGGAGACACTAATGCATACACAATTAAGACTTTCAAGAAAGGATTTAGGGAAAGCATGGCTCTCGTGAATAGACTATATGGTGCTTTTGATATCATTCATGTAAACATACTCTAAGACATGGTGTCGATTCAAAATTAAATCCCACGCCTCTTTTTTCCCCTCAAATGTTTCAAGTGTTCGTGTTAGTTGTTAATTACTTCCCATTCAATATTGTGTTAAATAAAGTTATAATATCACAAGGTTTCCCAAAAGAAGTCATTGAAATTATTGATGTCATTTCCCCTACCACATTTAATGTTACCCTGCTAGTTTAAATCTAATTATGTCAACCCCACTTCTTGTTAGTAATTCGAATGATATAATTTATCGTGTCCCATCCTGTTCATTTGATACTATTGGTCATATTGTTTCTCCTTATTTGTCTAATTTATCCCTAGAGCAAATCCCATTAGCCAATGTTATTGGGAATGTATTTAAGGATCCAATTGATCTCCAAAGCATTGAGGAAGGTCTCCCTAGGTCTTATTATCATAATTGGAGACAAAAGTTTGAATTTGAATGAAGGAAATGGGAAAATGTAGACATGATTATTACTGAGGAACCCAAGTTAGAACTCAAATATTATCACATCCCATTTTTTTATGTCAAGTTTTAGGGCACTTGTCAGTGATACCCTATCGATGAGCTATTACTCTTTTGTCGATGATGGTGTATGTGTCATTTACAATGTGTTGGTTGTGGTACATGTGCATGCATTTTGAGTGAGATGCCTTGTTGGTGGTGATGTGATCTAAATAAGGGCAAAGAACTATTGTATAGAGTCATTGTTCACCTTGAGCTATTTGGTAAGTGGGCCGATCTGGGTTAACTGTAGTGCTTACCTTTTGGCCAACCCTCGTTTGGTATGCTAACTTATTGAGCTAAATTAAATACACTTACCCTTTCTATAATAATTAAAAAGCTTCAACTTAACCTAGGACATGCATGACCAGTTAAAAGGCAATAAATGATTCTGGTTGAAAATATCTTATTGCATGGTAGAAAAGGAAATGTTATAAAAAAAATTGAATCATTTAATTCTCTTTCAAATCAAATCTTCAATTTTCAACCAATATGCCACCCTTGGGGGGGGGGGGGGGGGGAAGTTGGTATTAAATTTAACATTGACTAAAATAAATATTTTATCCTGCTGCGCCACATGGGGTAATAGTGAATTAGATGGAGTAAATAGTGAAGTGGGTGATAAAAATTCAATGCATGAGTCTATTTATTTTCCTTTTGAACTAAAAAGGAGGGATGCAAATAATTGGGATGATGGATGGTTGGTAGCCTGGGAAGGTTAATGTAGGAAGAGAAGAGGATGGACACAAAGAAGGAGGTAGGAGAAGTAAGGAGATGGGATCTGGGCTTTTCAGTCAACGGTTGGGGGAAACCAATTTCAAGGGCTGCCATGCTAAGAAGGAAGGGTAAAGTAGGCAAAAAAGGGAGAAAGAGGCCGATGAAAATAAAGAAGAGGGTAGCGCCACTATGTTAGATAAGGAAAAGAGCAGTAGAAAGGAAAGGAGTAGAGAGAGAGGTTGAGCTAGAGGAGGTTACCGCTTCTTTCTATCATGGCTGAAACATCTAAGGACCAACTAAGTAAATAATAGTTGTTTAAAATAATTTGATTTGTGATTTATTACCATCAGTTATATTCTATTAGGGAATGAAATTCTGGTGATTTTATACATATAGTAATGGTTGTATCTTTGATTAAATTGCTATGGATTTGAGGGTAAAATAGTTACAGTGGAAAAATAATTGATTTGTGCCTTTATGATGAATGGATCTGTTTTAACTATAATTCCTACGAAGGGTGATCCCGATGTCTTATCCATTGAATTTATCCTAATTTAAAAACCTATAGAATCTTGGGTTACCTTTATTTTGATAAGGATTTGATATCTTGCTAGAAGGAATTATGGGAATTTATTATTTTGTTTTAAATTGATTGTTTCCTCTTCTTAAAACTACTTGAACCGTTTTCAATTGCCCAAGATAATTATAAATTTGATTTGTAAGAATTTAAGTGAGGTTTTGTTGACTTTGTATAGCTAGTTATAATATATGGGTTACATCTAATATTTAATGAAGTCATAACCGAGTTGTTCCTTTTCCAAAATCTTTATAAGGAAATTGTAAGGAATGAAGCTGTAGGGAATTATTTTAGCAGGCTATTTTGTATTATGAAAGGCTATTTTAAAGTGTTGTCCAGATTTGCATCACTTTTATGGCACATTAGATATAAATTGTATGCCTTGCTAAATCCCTCACTTAATGGAGTTAATGTTTTATAACCAAAGTATGCCTCCTTATCAAACCTAGGCTTTTGTATGTATGTTGTCTTTATTTGTATGCTTGGTTTGATCAGTCACTCATTGGATTCCAGATTGCATCATATCTTGGTTGTGATGTTTTCATTTATGAATCATCTAAGTACACTTAGCATGTGTATGGATTTGTATACTTCAGCGTTATTATTGAGATCAACTAGATGTTAGTGGACTCAGGTCAATAATTTAGATTTATTGTGAATGATATTGCATGCTAAAAATAGTCTTGGTAGAGATGAGTAGTGATTTAATGCCAGTTGGAATAGATTTTCACTAAGGAGAGAGAAATATATTGTTTATTTACCATTTCTGGTGGTTGGAAAAATTATGGTGCATTGTTCTGCTATATACATGGTGCTTAGTGTACATTGTTTATTAAGGCTAAATGGCATCACATTAATGTGTGGACAGCTCATAGTATCTTGTTGGCAAACTCCAATAGTTATTTATGTGAGTTATAAGTCATGGTGTCAAGGGTAGTGAGAAGCTGAGTAAAATAAGATTATATATTAAATCTATCCCTTGCAAGGTTTGATAATTTCCAATTCTTAGTATAGAGCTGATATTTTCTTTTATGACATATTTATTACAACCACTCTCTGTTTGGTGTGTATAAGTGTGATCCACTTTAGAATATAAGCTCGTTAAAATATATCTCCCTATTTATATATAATTGATATTTTAAATGGGCTCCAATTATAAATAAAACCCCTTAGAACTTACAATTTGAATGCCAACATTGGTTTTCAGAAAATGATTAATTATGTTCTAAAAGTTTGTGAAAATGCATATTATGGAGCTTTAGAAATGCTTTTGTTGCTCCTAACTAAAGTGGAACTTGATCAAATGGTTTATGGGTTTCATTCCCTTATTTTTTAGCTTCAAAATGCATATAAGGAGTCTTGGTTTTGTTATATAATGAAAAATATAATTAAATTCAAAGTTTTGAATTTATTGATAAATGTGGATGCATAAATAATTATTAAAATGATTATCATTTTAAATATTATTTGAATAACTCATAATTCATTAGAGATAAATTTATGTACGTTAAGATCTAGTCTAAATTATCTATAAATACATAAATAAACTCTAGTCATTTTTAGAAACCTTTGTGATACCTAAAAAGCAGGTTTATAAATTTAGTAACTATGCTATTATAAATATTGGATCCCTAAAGTTGACTCTATTTTCAAATTATTAAAGCAACCAAAACCTTCACTAAAGTATCGTAGTCAATGATAAAGACATCTTTTATCTAAGGTTAGATAAACTCATATGTAGGTGATTATAGCCATAAGATTGGTGATGGATAAAGACATGATGATGATGATGATGATCATCACTAATCCTAATGGATGTATGTTGGTTGAAAGTTTTATTGTTGTAAATATCATTGTGGTTTCTCACTATAGATAAGGAAAGTAATATAATATTTATCTTATACACCTAGTTATTCTCGGATACATGAACATTAGAGATAACTTAATGCCCTTAATAAGAGGACAAGTGAACCTAGAACTGTACTTTTGTAAATAGAGCACCTTTCACAGTATGACTTGAGGAAAAGTATTTTGACCTTTTGTATAGAAATCAATATAGCATATATGTCTGATTTCATAGAATATCTATGATGTATTGTTTGAAAATGATTTGCTTTGAAATGATTTGGCTGCCTAGTGATACTCCAATATGCTCAAGTCTAATTATTATTATATGTATATTCTTTATAAACATCGATAATGTCGTATTGGGGTAAGATGAGGTATTATAGAATAAGGACTCTTGAGTCATATAGTTGCAAGAACAAAAGCATATTTACTCTATGGATAGATAACCCATCTATATGTAAACATTATACCTTTGAAGCTGGAATTATGGTTTGGAATTATTTAAGGGTGTTCTTGATATATATTGGTATAAGTGACAAACTATTCATTACTCTCTTTGTATGTGGATAAAGTCCATATCCTGGTAGTATATAAGGACACGAGAGTGATGGTGGACATCACTAGTCCTAGATTATATACTTTTTGATGTGAATGATATGGTTGTAAAGAGTTTTGAGTATTCTCTTTGTGATTAAGGAATGTATTTATACCTACCTCCTTATATGCGCTCATGTGAGAATACTTTTGAGTAAACATTCATATCTTTAGTGGTTTTGGAGAACTACATTTAACCTTGATTTTATGCATATAGATGATATTATAGATATGTATGGCAGCTCGGGGAGTGAGCACAAGCATAACAAATTAACCCTAATATGTTTTCCTTAGTGTGACATTTATGATTATCTAAGTGAATTATTAGATCATGTGTATAATAATTTTAATCTTGTAAAACTTATCCATAATGTGAATGTTCAATGTTTTATCCATGTATTGATAACCATGAAATATTATTAAGGTGATTCTTTGTGGATCAAGAAATGTGGGTTCCTTCATCATTGTTATTATCTGGGTTATTATGTGGAGTGCTTGGGTAAGCACACAAGCCTTGATTTGTAAGGTGTTGTGCTATAAGTGACTTGAGTGTGTCATATAGCTATGGGATTGATGATTAGAGCTTTAGAAGCTTGAATAGATTGTTCCCCATTAGCTTAGAGTGCCAACCTCTTCGATGATGACATCTCATGGAGGAGACCATCACAAGTGAAAGGAGAACTACATTGGACCCTGATTCTGAGGAGTGGATATGTAGGTTGCCCAAGTTGAGATGGGGGCATCAAGTCTAGAACCGTAGGATAGGTTAGGGTTGGCTTAATTGCATAGTAATCTTTATGACCATTTTAATTGATTTCAGTGCTTGTCATGTGATTTGCATATTGTGCTAATGTCACTACTGAGATAATGAACATTCAGTGTCATGCATTATTATAAGGTGGTTGTTGTATTTTATGTAAACACTGACTCAGTGAACCATGATGATTCACACTTGTTGAATTAGGGAAGGAAAAGTAAGAATGCCTTTTCGAGTAAATTTTTAATTAAAAAAAATCCGGTATATTTTTTTGGTACCTAACTGGAGGGTTTCTAACAAATATGAGAATAAAAAGATAAAATTAGTCACATGGAGTAAAATGAAGAGATAAAATTAAAAATTTAACAATGCAAACATAATTTTTGGCAAATCTGACTAAAATAAAAAAACCAACAACCCTCTCCATGCCCTTTAATGATTTGGTTGTTGATAAAGTTACAGAAGATTATGAGCAATAACAGAACATAATTGTTGATTTAAAAAAATTGTTGAGCCAAATTAAGGGAAGCTCTAAAGACTTAATTGTTGTGAAATAGGCCATATGGAAAGTCTTTTATGAAGTAAAACTTACCATGGTTAATTTTTTCTCAGCTTTCCTACATATACAAGATTATTTATCCCAACTCAGGTCAATTTATAAAATATTAAAAGGAAACAAGAATAAATTGTTGGGAGTCAGGGAGATGATTGAAATTATTACTATAGCCTAGACCAGGAATGTTTTAATGCACTTCACAAAATTTGAATAAGAGATAGTTCTCAACTATGTGAGTCATTATTTAGAGGGCTTGGAAAGAATAAGAATAAGATTTGAACAAATGATTGAGACACTCAAGTCCTTTACAACTAAAACATAAGAGTTAATTTTTTTATAATCCCTCATTTACAAGATAAAAATTGAAAGTGGATACGAGAAATAATCAAGGGTGTGGTGGAAAAGATGTTAAATATAGTAAAATTTGAAGTCACCATTTGGAAGTGTATCCAAGATTACCAGATAGAGGGTTACATCATTTCTCTAGATAAAAAAATGGAATTTGTGTGCAAGCTATTAGGAGATGTTGCACAAACATTCTAGTAGATCAAAATGGGCCTTCAAGAAAGAGACAAAGGAATTGAAAATCACTAGTTGATTGACATAGTTTATATTTAGGAGTACTCTCATAAATGTGTCAATTTTATAGTTGGTAATTTATTGGAAGGAGGATCTTAGGATTTTAGTTGCCAAAAATCAACGGCTTAATTAACCAACCATAATTCAAGACTAGTGAAGATGAGTTAATATTAAAACACGTTACTTATAAAAGACCCTAATCCGTTGTTTTTTTTTAAACAAAGATATTTGAATAGATAGAGAGCATAATAAGAAAAAAAATCTTATAATGTAATTACTTTCATGTTAAGACAATTCCAATTAGAAAAACATCTATGAGATTTGCTTTCCTTTGTCATGTTCCTATGAAGGCAATGTTTGAATAAAATAGATAAAATGAGACTAGTTGTTACCCTAAATGGTATTTATGATTTGAATTTGGCATATATCATTATTGTTAAAGTTTTTTTAATATCTTATTTGTCACTTTATATCAAATTTAAGAAAAAGGTTTTTTTTTGGTAGTTATAAAGAAGGCCAGGATTCAAACCACCTTAAAGATTCTTAACACAATTTGCATCTCACTAGACCGTGCCAAATATCCTTTAAGTCCTAATAAACAAAATGGTGTCTACCTTGTTCTATGTTCTTGTGGAAAACCCTACATAATTAAAACAAAGATATCTCTCCAAACCATACTCACAGAGAGTTCTCAGAACATAAATAATTCTAACATTGAAGTGTTCGCTCTTGGAGCATTCCCATAAAACATAACACCAAATGTGTGTCGTTGAAGCTAGATTAATTGTTAAATAAGATGGTGTTAGAGAAACCATCAAAATTTTAAAAAGATCAGTTCATCTTAATAGAGATTGTAGACTCATGATTGGAAATTTGTGGAGACCCTTATTAAACCACATAGGCTTGAGAGACAATACTATTTCAAATATTAACAGGTAATTATATCCTTTTCCTATGAGGAAGGCTAGCATTCTTTCTACCCTTTTTTAATTTCTTATAATATTATTTATGATATTTTTATCTATGCAAAAAAATCATGTTCATTCTCTCCCTGATGATGCGTACACATATTGCACTCAAAACATTGGATATAGTTCCTAATAATATGATGAATCTAGAAACGCTACTTTCAACCACTCTACATCATGAAAACCTACATGATTTCAAATTAATAGATGTTACAAAGTGATTTTTATTTTATTACTAGTTACTAAAGCTTTGTAAATTTATGAATATTGTAAAATATATGAGAAATATCATAGATATTAAAGTTTGAATATGCTCCATGGGATTCAGGTGTCATCTTTCTAAAATAATGGTCTCTAGACATTGATTTTGTTATTAACATAAGAAGGTTGAAATCTATTAATATAAAAGTTATCATGACGTTTCTCTTTTCTTTTTTTTAACAATGACACCTAAGTTTATATATATATATATATATATATATAAGTAACCTCCTAAATGTCTAAAATGGGAGTGATTTTCACTAAACCATTTAATAAACTATGTTAGTTTCTTTTTTTGAGTTCTTATTTACTTGTGCCAAGTCATTGTCAAGGGATCTACAAGTTCACATATAAATTAGTTCTTGAGGTGTTTTGATTAATTCAACCTTTGTCTCTAGATTATGGAGCTTTTATGTTGGTAGTATGACTTCTAATCCATGACACTGTAATCACTATATTAGAGACAAACAATATCCTTGACCTCTAAAAACAATAAAAAAATTTAATCTGTAGAGGAAAAAGTGGTCACACACAAAAGCCAGAATATCACCATAAATTTTTCTACTGCAAAAATCATGAAATAAAATATGTGTTTTAAAAAAATGTCTCAAATGGATTAAAATTTTGAAGATGCATAAAATGGCATATTTAAATAATGGGTGAATGCATTCAATCAAATTAAATTGGAAGGTTTGAAACCAATGTCAACATCCCCTACCCATATACTACTACTATTTGCCTAAGTGTGCAAGTGATCATCGATAATGAACACTTCTAAGAGGTGTTCATATGAACTATAAATGTATATTATGTCAATGTGGCCTAATATTTTGGTTGTAGACACATAACTTAACATTTAAGCTAAAATAGTGCACTTATGACCACCCTTATTATACACTTAACTCTTGCTTTATTCCACAACCTTTTAAACATTTCCGTCATTTTCCTTGTGAATTTGCTCGTAAGACAACAACACACCATTTAGAGCAGCACTCCCTGACAGTGTCCAGTTTAACTGCTCTTATCCTTCCACCAAATAATGACTAATTACTCAAATTTAAATTCATGTATGGGTCACCCAACAAGTTTTACAAGCCCCATATGAAGGAATTCTGAAAATATCACTATAAAGCAACTTTTTAAACTATTTTGCATACAATAGACTTCCACACTAAAAACATCATAATTTTAATTGCACATTGAGAGAAAATTCCCTGTTTCTCCCAATTCTAAATACATACAGCCCTGATAGCCCTGAGCTAAAGTCTAAATACACTTATAAGGTGACAAGTAATGGTTGAAGCACTTAATAACACTAGGATTGTTCCATCATTTAACATTTTTCTACTAGTCTTTCATGCACACCATCATACCATAGGAGAACTACATGGAGATTGATACCTCTTCAGAGTATTGGTATGTAGTCAACGCTTAACACAAGTGTGTTGAGGTCAATCACAAATTCAACCACCAACCCATTTTTACCTTGTGATTACATTTGTACACTTGATTTATTAAGTTAGGGTTACAAATGAAGGAGAAGATATATAGTGGTTTTCATGATAGATCGAAGGCTCCATTATAATCAATGGAACATATAAGTGAAGGTGAACTTATCACATAAAACTCATAATTATATCATTTACATGACATTGGCACTCCTCAAGGACAACAATTCCCCACACTCATGTCTAAATATAATGTTATTATTTAGAGATCGAGCAAAACCTTGTTTTGAATCCACAATTAGTCTACATAGCTCCATAGTGATTTTTAGCCTTAGACATAGTCATGTATTCCAATTTTCCATCTAATTTATATTTCCTTCCTACTTTCACCTTTTATCATATTTATAAATTTAGTAAGTTCTAAATTAGTTTGTATCATTTATTACATATCTATAACATATTAATTTTACACAATAATTTCTCTTATCTAAGCAATTAATTCACTTATTTTCCAAATTTTGATAAAATATATTGGTGAACCTAGCTATTGTTCAAATGTTACAAAACCCTAACCATAAATGTTGCTATGGTTTATATCCTTTTTTTATTTCCAATTATTATTTTATGGTTTTCAGATATGATAAATTATTTAATAGCTACAATATTCCAAGTTTTTATTTCTTGTTTCCTCCAAGTTAAGCAAATTGTTTCTATCTACCTTAGACACAGTGATACAATAAGTTGTTCCCAAGTTGAATATTTTGAAATTTTAGTTAATAGTACCATAATGGCAGAACCAATTAATAGATTTGATGATATAATTAATCAAAAGTTACAAGGATATCTTGTAAAGAGTAAAGATATGCAAGATATATTTCTGAAAATTATTTGAGAAGAAATTAAGAAATCATATATAGGCCAATCCTCTAAGACTTCTAACCCTATATATTCCATGGATATAAATTTTATGCCACCATTTAATTTGGGGTAGCTCAAGGGCTTTTATAGATTAATATGTTAATTGTTACTTGGTCATCGAGAACATTGCCTTTGGTTAGCACATTTTCTATTGATATACAATCCCTTATGTATGAAATCTAATATCTGCAAATTAAGGTGTTACATTTGGAGCAAGGCATTTTGAAACCTAATCAGGCACTATAATCTCACATTTTATTGCACAACATATAGCAATATATCCTCTACTTATAGGTTTTGTAGCACCCATGCCTACACTATATGATGGAAAGGGTGACCCTAAACAACATCTAAGAGTCTTACACATAGCATGTTTGGATTACATGTCTAATGATAGGTTATTAACTAAGTTATTCCTAAGGAGGATAAAACAATATGCCCTATAATGGTTTTATAATTTACCTCATCAATCGGTGCATGTATTCAATTCATTGGTCAATATGTTTCTCGCACATTTATTAATCAATATAAGTGAGAAAATTTCATATGCTCAAATTGCTCAACTCAAACATAAATATAATGAGATTATCACATAATATGTCTTAAGGTACAAGACTCTAAAATGATAGGTTCTATGAAACACAAATAATTATAAGATATATTGAAAAAAGTTTGCTTCAACCCCTACACAAGCCCATCGTGTTTAAGAAATTTATCTTATTTATAGATTTGTGTCATGCAATAAAAGAAAGGGAAGTCAAATTATTGGCAATAAATATCCTTTAGTATGCAACTTTAGACAATATTTTTGAATTATATAGCACCTCAGTCTTGAACACTTGGAAAATATGGACTTTGGTTATTCCTCTTAGTTATATACCTTTTCTTGCTACTGAAAGGCTCGCATCTGCTATCTCTATGTGTTCATTACTTATCTCTTAGTCTGACCAAAGTTATTCTAATGACCTAGGCCTTCTACCATGCTCATAATGTTATAAACCTACTTATCATCTATCTCTACAAGTTTGGGACCTATCCTTGCTTTCTAGATTCCCAAACACTTGCATCCCAATCAGATGCCTATGTCAACACAAATGTTTTGGGCCAATACAAGTTTCTAGTGTCCTAAAGTCATCAAATTTGCAAATGAAACATATCCATATGGTCAACCTAAGTGATTCAATGTAGGATATTTCCCAAAAATATTGGTATATATTAATGATCAATCACCATTCATTCCTCACCTAATAACTTCCTACCTCTCACAAGGCAAAGTACCCAAAAAAATTTCAATCAAGCATTAAGTGAGTAAAGCTTCCCTATTTTCTCCTATTTTTATATCAGTCATAGGGATAACACATCTACAAATATAATGTACTAAAGGAGCATGCCACGAGTCATATTTTCCAAGTTGTAAGCTATGTCATTATTATACTTACTTTCCACATATTGCACCCTTATGCACACACAAGTCTACAAATTAGGGGACAACTACATTAATTTGAGGCCCTCTTCAGAGTGGTGTCTATGTACGCAACACCCACTAATAAATGGGTCTTTTGGGATAGATCAACACCATGATCCCACTAACCCATTTTCCCAAGGTCACTATAAAGATGAAGAGCTAGTATTTTGATGATTCAACAAGGGCGACAATCCATGAGCTAGATCTAAGCATACTAGAGTGAAGGTGACACAAAACCCATTATATCTCAGTTGGTTCCATCCAGATCTAGCATGTATTCCATACTTTACACCTATGTTCAATTTGGATAAAAATTTTGACATAATTTTCTAAAGTTGATGTAAGTATCTAAGGCTACAAAGGTCAAATTTATAGAATCCAATTATTGATCTAGGGCATTGATCCAGTCTATTTCTAACATGTTTCATATTCAAATCTACATACACATAGTAAACTAGCTAATTACTCTTGTGTTCATTTCATTTCTATATCAATCAATAGTTGCACTTGCTATTGTTAACATAACTTAATATTTAAATATAAAATACTATTTATCTAAGTTTACAATTAATTGGCCTGCTATAGAAATAGTTTATCCCCCCGTACCTAGGCTATCTCTATCCCTTTAACCCTAGATTTGATAATCTAGATTTTAAGGTTAAATATTTGGTGAACTTGACCTTTGGTATCCAAACCCTATGTTGATATAGGGCATGTTGTTGTTGTTGTTCCTGATTGTTGATTTATCTAATTAAAAAAACATTTATAATTTTTGAAGCAGATTTTCTTTTCTATCAGTATGTTCAATATAGATGCATGTGTATATCATTTTATGTTAAAATTTATAATTATAGTGGTAGTTTGATTTTTTAATAAGTTAATCAATGATTAAATCCAAAAAAATAATCAAATCATATAATATAATGAGAGGGTTTAAAATTGGAAACAACACTTACTCTCTCTTCATAACTCTTTTTGAAATATTATAGAGCCAATATCTAAATGCCAACATGCATGATATCAATCATTTATCTTCCTAGATATTATTTGGGTGACAAATACCATCCTATGTTGATTATTCACCCATGACTTATATTAGATTCTACAGTCCATGTTCTCACTACTCAAAAAGGTAAAGGTGTCCAACCTAATCCACCACCTATTAATATACAACAAGTGCCTCCTAAGATAAAACTTGTGATTAAATCTAAAGGGTATGACCTTGTTAACCAATTGAGCAACATGCATGTTAAAATATTAGTCTTCAAACTTCTACGATAATCCACTATCTATAGGGATATCCTATACGAAGCATTATGTAATATCTTTTTTAAATGGAGCATGAGTGGGAGAAAGAAAAGCAAGAAAAAATGGCAATGGGGATTTGTAGGTAGGTAAGGATAGTAGGGAAGAGAGCCTGGATAATGACATTGCTAGACCTGATAGGATAGTAGTTCAAACAAGATCATGCAGATTCACATGGGCTAAGATAGTCCAAAAGGAGAAAAAGGAGGCAAATAGGGTTTCAAATAATGTTGAAATACCCAATTCAATAGAACCAATAAAATTTCATTATAATAAATAAGGATTTCACTACCTCATACCAGACGCAGTAGTTAATAGGGCTGTAACTAGAAACAATATGGCATTTATAGGTAAATTTGGTGGCCCTCATCCAAATATAGACATTTTTAGGAAATGGGATTCGAGGAAATGGTCACCAAAGGGTTGCATGGAAATCTCAGCCATGACCAGGGGTTTTTTCTTCATTCAGTTTAATAACTAGGAAGATTGTCTCAAAGATTTAATAGAAGGACCATGGTCCTTGGGAAATATGGGACTCTTCTTGATAAAATGGACCCTATTTTTTTATCCTCTTAAAGAAAATATCAATGTCATGCCTATTTATATTAGTTTGCCTAGACTTCCGTTAGAATTCAGGGATCCATAGGTGTTAAAGGGTATTGATACTTCGATGGGCTCCTTAATAGCCTATGATGGAACAACAAAAACTAGATCAAGACTTACACATGCACGGTTCTGCATTAATGTTCTCTCTAATTAGGTACTTCTAGATTTCATCTTTTTGAATTCTAAAATGGGTGTTTGGAAATAAGATATATAATATGAGAACAATAACTATAGATGTAACAAATGTTATACTATGGGACATTCTTAACATTTTTTCCTAGAAAATGTTAAAGAAAAAGGAAGTAAAAATAAAGATGGCATGACTAGCCAAAAATATTGAATAAGAAGATGAAAAAAGATTACAAGAAGAGAAGAGCCATCCAAATAAAATAAAAGTTGTGATAGAAGATAATACTGAGCTACATCTAGACAAGGAACTTCTATAATCCAACCAGGCGATGGAACATATGATGCTTAGAACCAATCTGATTTAGAGTCCTGATCAAGAGAAATTTTTTTCTATGAAAGATTTATAGTTAAACAACCCATTAAAAGGAGGTCAAATACATGGCACTATGGATGGAAATAATGGAGAAGACATACTTTGTTCAGAGAAGGAAATAAAACTACAAGGTACATTGGATAACAATAGTGAAGAAGTTGTAATATGTATAGTGGAAGAGGTAACAATAATACAAGCGAAAGAGCATTTTGGACAAGGAAAATAAGACTTTTCAGAATAGGGATAAAAAAGTTTTGGATAATATTGGAAGCATACTAAAATTGCCAATCAAATTTAAAGCAAAAGGTACTTTAGATCTACCCAGTTCTAAATGCACAAGAAGCTCAAAGGATACCATGAATGTGGGAAGCAACAAAAAGAAAGGGGGACTTGAAAATAAAAAACCTAGGGAGCACAATACTAAGAAGGAATTGACAGAAGGGACTCAACAACAACTATCCTTTACTATCAGCAAGAACTCTCAAATAGGTAAAAGATAAAGTAAATCTCTTGGAACATAAGAGGAGTTAATGGTAGTGGTAAACATAGAGTTTTGAGGGATCTTAGAATAGCTAGTAAGTCATCTATTTTAGCAATCTAAGAAACTAAAATGAGCAGTTCAGGTTTCAGTAAGATCAAAAATTCAATTTATAAGGAGGTTGAATTCTATAACACTAATTCCATTAGATCCTTAGGAAGTTTGACCACACTTTGGGATAGTAGGACTATCAAAGGTGAGGTAATTTTTGATAGCACTGGTCATCACACAATTATTTTTACCTTGGTTATCAATAACAATACTTGGATATTTTCAAATATTTATGATCCTAATATGCAACATGGTAGAAGAAGGCTTTGGAATAACATTTCTTAGTTTAGAAATACTTGTTAGGATATGGACTAGATCATAATGGGTGACTTTAATACGCCTTTATTTCCTAGTGAAAAACAAGGGGGAAATATGGATTTCTCAGTGAGTATGGAAGAATTAGTAGACTTCATTACTAATAATAACCTTGTGGATGTGGATATGAGGAACACCACTTTTACTTAGACCAACAGAAGAATAGGTCCTAACTTAATTCAATGCAAACTTGATAGATCTTTAATCTCTTTAAATTGGTTTACTAGGAAAGATTTATGCCTCTCTACTCTACCAAGAACTGGTTCAGATCACAATCCAATTGTTTTGAGTTTTGTTGACATATATAAGAAGGACCCGACTCCCTTTCAGTTTGAAAAGATGTGGATTAAGTATCCAGGTCTTTATGATAAAATCAAAGAGTGGTGGGAATTTAATGGAAGAGGGGCAACGATGTACTCCTTAGCTCAAAAACTAAAAAATGTGAAAATCAATATTAAAGTGTGGAACAAATAGGTTTTTGGTAACATTTTTATTAGGGAACAAGAATTAAAAGACAAAATTAGTAGGCTTCAGAATAAAGTTGAGCAGATTGGTATGAATTTAGAAGACTATCTAGAGTAAAAGGATCTTCTTTGTTAGTATCACAATCTTAATGCATTTGAGGAGACTTTTAGTGACAAAAATCCAGAGCTTTATGGCTCAAGGAAGGTGATCACAAGATAAAGTTATTCCATATTAGAACTCTCAAGCATAGTATATTTAGTAGAATATCTAAAGTGATAAAAGAAGATAGTAGTCTCAGCTCAGAGAAAGAGGTTATTAATAGTGAAGCCATTAAGTTTTACAAAAATATTCTCAATAATAATGTTCAACCACTTCAACAAGAGGAACACTTCATCTTGGACTCTATCCCAAATGGCTTGATAAGTCCTCCTGAGCTTCTCTCCTTATACAAGCCAATTGTTATGAAGGGGCTTAAAGGTATCATCTTCTCTATGGATGGAGACAAAGCTCTAGGACCAGATGGATTTCTAGCCTGTTTTATTCAAATTTACTGGGATATTTACAAAAATGATCTTCTAAGAAATTTAAATGAATTTCTTGATAAAGGAACTCTTCTCAAGGAGTTAAATAATACTTTCTTAGTGTTAGTCCCCAAGAAAAATGGTACTCGTAACTTTAAAGATTTCAAGCCTATACGTCTTACTAATACAGTGTATAAAATTATCACCAAGACTTTAGCTTCCAGAATTCAACCTTTGCTCAATAAGCTCATTTATATCCAACAAGGAGGTTATGTTGGTGAAAGACAAATTCAAGATGGGATTGTGGTTGTTCAGGGAGTAGTCCATTCCATGGACAAAAGTGGTAAATTTGGAATGATTCAAAAATTGGACATGAATAAAGAGTTTGACAGGGTCTCTTGGAGCTTTTTGAATAAAGTCCTTGCCCGCTTCGATTTTGATGAAAAGTTCAAATGTCTTTTCCAAGAATGTATATCCACTCTAATGTTCTCTATTGTTATGAATGGTTCACTAGTGGGTTTCTTCTCTAGTAATAGTGGCATTAGATAAGGTGATTCTCTTTTACCCTTTCTCTTCATTCTTATGGCTAAAGGTCTTAGTAGAGTGGTTTCTAATGTCGTTAGATAGGTTTGAAAGGTTTAAAACCTTCAACTAATGGTAAAACTTTATCTCATCAATAATTTGTTGATGATACTAATTTATGCTCTATGCCTCAGTTGTGGAAGCTAGGAATTTGAAGAGATTACTTACTCTTTATGAACAAGTTTCAGGTCAGCTTATCAATTTTGATAAAAGTTTTGTGTACTTTGATAACACTCCAATAAGATGTCAACACAAAATTTCCAATATTTTGAATGCCAAATAGGAACTCTTCCAACTACTTACCTTGGCATGCCACTCTTCTCTTGCAGATTATCTTTAGAGGTTTGGAATTCACTCTGAGAAAGATTTCAAAGGAAGCTCTCAGGGTGGAAAGGAACCTTGTTATCTCAAGTTTCCAAGTGCCTTATTATTCAAATCACTCTTCAAAATCTACCGCTTTATCTCATGTCCTTGTTTAAGATTATGTCTAGTATTATTATCAAGATTGAGAAGATTTAGAGGCATTTCTTATGGTCAGGTGCTGATGAGCATATTAAATATCATCTTATAGCTTAGAAAAAAGTTTGTCAACCTAAATATTTGGGTGGTTTAGGTATAAAGAACTTAAGATTAATGAATTTAACTCTTATTACAAAGATGTGTTGGCATCTTCTTAAGGAAAATATGTTGTATACTGATGTTATTAAAAATAAATATCTTAATCATTTGGATATTTCTAATTTTATCTCCACTAATAATCTACCTAGTGGCTCCTCTTTTTGGAATAATCTTGTTCATTATAGATCTCTCATCTATAATGGAAGCCAATGGAAGATTGGTAATGACAATCTCATATCCTTTTGGAAGGATAAATGGTCCTTTTCAACTCTTCTCTCTACATTTCCTTATGGGTAGCCTTTATGCAATCCTCTTTATTCTATTTTTAGGGATTTGGTGAGATACTACATCAATGTGGACAACTCAAGGAAATATTGAAAGCTTTTAAGCTTGCAAGGGAGGAATCAAGAGTTATAGGTCCATCTTCAAACCCTTCAAAATAATTTATAGCATGTTTGTATCCCTTCTAGTGATAATCCAGATGAACTAATGTGGACAAGCACTAATCATGGGATTATAGTGTTAAAATGGGTTTCTTTCTTCTTAATAATCAAGTTGAGCTTGATACTCTTTGGAAGGAAGTTTGTAAAAAGGGTCTTTTTCCAGAAATCAATATTTTTCTTTGGATTACAGTTCAAAATAAAGCTTTCACAGTGGAAAACTTAATAAAAAAAGGTCAAATGATTCCCAATAGATGCATTTTATGTAAGAAGCATGAGGAAACAACTAATCATCTTTTTATTCATTGTCCTTTTGAAACTACTCTTTGGAACAATGTTCTTGCAAGTTTTAATCTTCAGTGGGTCACACCGGACAATATTCAAGATTCTTTAAAGCAATGGAAATTTCCTTTCAAGAATAAAAGAGTGAAAATGCTTTGGAAACTATCCTTTCCCCATACTATATGAACCACTTGGCATTAGAGGAATAACATAATTTTTAAAGAAATTTACAACAATACTAACCAGGGTAGTATCAATCTTTTCTCTAGGATCAGAGAATTTTTTTCCATTTGTAACATCAAGGATGATGATTTAACTATTTTGGGAATATTGAAGTCTTATTCCTAATTTAGTTAAGGGTCTGAGTTAACTAAACCAGTAAATAATATTGAAATAATTTAACTACTAATTTGTATAATTTAATTGTATTTTTAACCTTTCTATAAATAGCAATAAATATGGATAAATTATGACTTAGCTTAAAATGAATTGAAATAGATATTGCAGGGTCTGATATTGGTTGTGCAGGATTGGGATAGTATCACAAATCAGGATCTGGCTTTCATTTTATGAAAGGATAGGAGCACTAAAATAGGACACCCTGGGGTCCAATACTATTGTCTTCTTCTGTCGTTGTTGTCCAAACTACTCGTAGAGACCTATTTTTTTAGGTTTTGTTCACTGTCTCTGTGTGAGCTTGCCTATGAAATATTGATTATTGAAAGTCTACAAAACTATTCATAGAGATAATTTAATCTTTAAACCCTAGACTTCATTGCTTTGATAAAACTTTAGAAAGAAGGGGGGTTAGTGTGTTTAAGATGAACTGAATGTGTATCCACACCCCTTGTGTGGGCACACTGCTTACATACCAATACCCTAAAGAGGGATCAAGCCATATGTAGTTCTCCTACTTATTATGCTTTGTGTAATAGTGAATACATATGCAAAATATTAAATTGGGTGTGATTGAGGTGGCTAGGGACTGGTGTGTGGATTTGGATATGCTTGTAGCTATATTAGATGGTTGTATTAGAGTATAGGGAAATTTACCTCAGTGGTTTTGCTTGTATTCTTGCTTGCTTTGTAATATTTCCCAACCTCCTTATAATTGAACTTTGAATGGTATTTTATAAAGATATATTGGTCATGGGTCAAATGTATTCACGTTAGGGTGACAAGATGAAGGATATGAACTAGAAGAAAATAATGGTTGGAGCTCAAAATGCAATTGGACAGGAGCATCAAAATAGGACACCCCAGGGTCTGGCGCTATAATCCAAGTTGGGCACTCCTATCCGACAGGTGTGAGACCTAGGGGGGATAGGATTGGCCTAGGAAATGCTACTTGGCTGAGGTGTAATGACTATTTGGAAAGCTTAAGATGACTGAGAATAAGTAAAGAGGTGTCTAGAAGGGTCATGAGAGCATGCAAGAGGGATCTATGGGCTGGGTGTCACAAGCCACACTAAAGCTACCAATTTCAACATTTTATATGGCTATAGTTGATCTTCACCCTTGTAGGTAAGTTTAGGTTTATTCTAGTGATGCAGTAAAGCAAAATACTAGGATAAAAGAAAAGTAGAAAATGTACCTAAACGTACCTACAAGGGTGAAGCTCATGAAGCTGTATGATGCTAGGTGTGCATAGAGAAAGCACATCATAAATTATAAATCTACAACATAAAATTTTCTAGACATGTTATGTCTAAAGTAAAAATGTACAAAAGCTGGGTAAAAAAGAGAGGAAAAGAAAGGAATGAATACACCTCACCAGGTATGCGGACCAATATAAAACCTATTGTGATGCTGAGTGATGTTGGGTATGTACTGAATGATGTTGTACCAAGAGTAATATCATGAATATAAATTAGTGCTCAATTCCCTAAGAGTGGTTCAAGAATGCAAAGTCTAACCCTTTGGATCCATCATTGCCCACTAAGTGAATCTATGTGATCATGCATGTGTTAATCAATGTTTGGATTGTGTGTCCAATCCCTCTGAGTAGGTGGCTCAAAAATACAAAGGCTAGATAGTCCTTTGGCTCCATCATTTCCTCATAAATTGAAGTTATGAATTGATACTAGTATGAATGTGTGTCATATGAGATGGCTCCTAAAGCCCATGAATGTTCTAGAATATTACAATGTGGTATGGATAGCCAAATGTGTGTTGGAAACTAGGCCACTCTTGGCCTCTCAAAAAAGGTGGAGATTAAGCTTGTATGAAAGCCACTCCAAATATGAGCAATAAGCTTATGTGGAAGCAACTCAAGAATGATACTAACCACCTACAGATATAATAAGGCATGCAACTACTAAGAATACCTAGGTAATGCCATAAACTGTAAAGAAGAAAAGCAAATGTGTCACACACTTTGCCCCCAATCACTGGTATTTATAACATGGATTTTGATCTAAAAGTTATACCAACTATCATATTTGAAACTGGAAATTAGAGCCATCATGTCATGCATGATGCCCCCTATATCTAGATTCTTTGAGAAAAACTGTATTGAAACTATTGATTCTGAACTGAACTATTCTAACAAAATTACAATTGTACTTACTTTTCTATCTATTTCTAGAAAATCTAGTTTTTTTATTGTTTAGATAGAAGCACCAAAATAAGACACCCTACTATCTTACACTATAATCCAAAGTTGGCACTCTTGTCCTATGTTGATTCTAAATACTGTTCTATAATTATCATTGTCTATCTAGTCTATTCTACCTAGTTTGAGGTCTAGTTGTTGTTCTGGGTGTTCTAAAATCTAATTTTTGATCGATTAGAGGCTCTGATCTCTGTGACAAAAACCCTTGTTTGTTGCCTCCTCTTTGAGGGTAGTAATGAAGACCGTACAATGACTATCCTTAGAAAAATATCCATGCAAGTGTGTTATGCTATGATAATACATGATATAACAATGATAACATGGTTTGTAATGGAGATTTTTAGATCAAGAGGGATATGCCTAGATAGATATAACAATGTAATAGCATGTGCAATATAGTAAATTAGAACTAGAAGTCTAGTTAATTATTAGTTGGTAGTGTTAGTTGTTAGTTGTTAAAGAGGGATGGAGCATGATGTCCATCATGGCATCCAAAAAATCAAGATAATGCATGATGTGGATCATGGCATTGCAAACAATTGAGAAGATAATAAGCATGTAAGGCAAGAAGCATACAAAAGTGGCCAAGGGGCCAAGCAAACAAGAGACATGGGTACATGTCACTCAATCTAGAAAGCAAGCATATAAAGCATGTTCAAATGCCACATACACATATAGTTGAAAACAAGCAAGGTTGGCATGAGGGCCACAAGCACATATAAGAGTGCAAGCAAAGGACATTGGCAAATGTCTTAAGGCACACACAAGAATGGAAGCAAAGGACATTGGTAAATGTCCTAAGGCACACACAAGAGATAAAATATGAACTAAGAAATGCAATCACATCTAGCTACCTAAAGTAAGGAATTAAATCATGTAAATATGATGGAAATACAATCGCATCTAACTAATCAAAGTAAGAACTTAAATTATGCAAGACATGTAGTACAAGACTAGGTATATGCTAAGAAATACACAAGTGCTATATAGTAGTGAGTGTCGATAGACTAATTTTTGTAATCTAGTAAGTAATGTCTATCAACATGATAACTAGAGTGTGTGATGTAGGAATGACATAACCTAGATGGTGTAGTCATGTAGAAGATGCTCCCAGTGGGTAGGTATATCAATGTGTGTCTTGAATGTAGAAGTAGGATGCCCCCTCAATGGGTAGAGTGAAGGAATAAAGGATTTGAATTTCACTACACACACTCAAATATGATCAAGTGAAGCATGGTAATGTAGATAAATCGATAAACAATATCATAAAATAACAAAATGTAAGTCTAGCATGGTAGTAGAGATGTAAAGCATGGATAATGCATGCAATTGAAATGTTTTTGTGTTTTTGAATTATTTGAATATTTTTGGATTTTAAAATATTTGAATGTTTTTGGATTTTAAAATTTTATATTGTTTTTAGTATTTTTAGTATAAGCTATGTACAATCAATCATAAGGAGACTATGTACAAGTAGTTAGAAAGAAACTATGTACAATTAATTGAAAAGAAATGATACTAATTGATGAGTCTCATGGGAGACTCCCTATCATGGTGTCTTGTATTAAGGAGAAAGATCATGCGTGATCATGAATCACGATGGAAGGGCTAAGACTGTGGCTCTAAAAACTGTATATACTATAAATGTTATGAAATCTTTGAAGTAGAAACCAACTATGGGGTCCCCCTATAACTCTGAGAAGTGGATGTAATTATGGGGTTCTTAGGGACCCATTTGGTAGTAGGAGAAACTCTTTGAATATGTGTTTTATTTGTAGAGGCATGATACCTCAATGATACTACCTTGGGTGTAAACACTGTATCTAAAAATTGTCTAAAATCCTAAAATTGTGGTTGCTCTAAAAGAGGCCTCTATAGAAGTGTATGAACTCTCTGTGCTGGCGATAGATGCCTTGATTGTGTGTGAATCTAAACTAAAGGAAGAACTATAACTAGTAGATAAATTGAATTTGGTGGATAAACTAAAAATGGTGACTACAAAGTAGTAGATGGTTCTAAAGTGTGGAGTGGTAACTCATACGAAACTCCACCGACTGTAACAACCTAATTAGCATGAATGAATTTCATGCATCTATGAACTGTAGAAGGTACTGCTCAAAGTTTTTAAATCCAAGGTTGACTAAGCAATTTATCAAAGAATCCTACAGTAGGAACTATAGTAAATGGTGTGGCCATGTGTATTGGACCAACTTATAGAGGAAGTACAATCTCACATAATGAACTCTATATGTGCCCATTTAATCCACTGATAACTATGTTCATTGGGGTAATATCCTGCTTTGAATATCCCAAATACTACAGTAATGTCATAGTGCACATGTTCACACTGGATCCATTATCTATGAGAACACTATAAATGAGATGATTATGAATGTAAGCTCTAATAAAGAGTGCATAATAATCTAAATCATCCTCAACTATCTCTTGCTCTAAAAAGGAGATCAAAGGTCTAGTTGAAACTCTAGAATTATACACACCAATCATGTTACTCAAAATATGTGACTCTACTGAAGGTGCATGATATGTAGATGGTGGAGGATGTGCATGATATGCATGGTGAAACCCTGATGCATCCCCTTTCTCTTTTTTAGAATGTTGTGGGAAAGGATTTGAGAATTTTTTTAAAGCCTTGTCTTGTGTTTGCTTTGCATGCGAAGGCTCAACTAGAGTACCAAGATCAATAAGATTGTTATATATCAAGTCTTGTATCTTGTGTTTTAAATTGATGCATCTATTTATTGTGTGGCCTGGTGCCCTGTGAAAGTAAAAAAATGAATTCTAATCATATCCCCATGGAAGAAGCTTTGTTGGATCAACTTCCTGAATAGGAGGGAGAGATATGATATTACATTCCAAAAGCTACTATAAAACTCTGACTACAAAAACTAGTAGATTGGTAAAAAGTCATCGAGGAGGTGCTGATAAAACCACTCATTGAGGGGGATTTAAAGCCACATTGACTATAGGTTGATTCTAACTTTTGTTATCAGTGACCTTGACTTTATATGGGACTTTGTTTTTACTCTTAGTTATTGTTTCTGATATACTTGTGTACTTGAGTTTGCCCATTGAAATTAATTTAATTTCCCTTTCCTTTAGTGTATGACATAACTCAGTGAAGGAAGAAAACCTTTTGAACGTTATTGACTCATGTAAAGTTGGTAGAAGATTCTATTTGAAGAGATCTTGTAACTCTTGATCGGTCATGGGTAAGTCATCTTAGCTATGATAGTCTTATATCAAATAACATAATCTATGAGATGTTCATTTGATCTTTGATTCTATTGTGCAACTTGGGCAAATAAAACCTTATCACCAATGTTAATGCTAAAATAAGCTAGGAACATGTCTGTTAAAGGATTGAATGCAATGATCTACTGATTTGATAGACAATAGAACCATTGTAAAGGATAATACTTTATACTCTATGGAAATAGATTGGTTAGTAACTAGTCATTTGGCACATAATCCAAACATGCTGCTTGAAAAGCTCTCAAATGTGTCTCTAGATCACCCTTGCCATCATAGATAGTGAACTTGGGTTGATCAAAACCTGGTGGCAAGGTTGTATAAATGATATGGTGTGCTAATGGTGTATGTAGTAGAGCCAAAGAATCCAAGGCCTGTGTTGGTCTAAAATCACCTTGATCAAGATGTAACACATTGGATTGAAGATATTTTAATTCTTGCACAAGGGTTGCCACATCAGGAGACAAAGATGTACTAGTCATAACTAGTGGTGCCTCATAGGAAGGTTGGGCTGCTATAGGGGGTTATTGAGACATAATTGCCCTCACAATGTCATTTTCAATTGGTGGTTCTGTGGTTTGAGAGGATTGACCATTTTTCACTTTTTGTTGTTACTCTTATAGTATTTTAATCATATCATCTTGCATGTCAGGGTGTTTAGTTAAGATTTATTAAAGTTCCCTTTTATCAGTTTCATCAAAACCAGTGTATTTGACCATTGTTAAAGTAGGAAAATAAACTGAAAATTGATTGAGTTTTGTAATAAGCAAAGTGTTATGGAAGGAAATTACTAAATATAGGAATTGTAAAGTCCTAAAAACAACAAATTGGAAAATGCATAAAAAGGATATGAAGCTCACAAACATGTAAGGTGATACCTCAAAAGCAATGGGACCTAGTATATGCAACTAGAATTTGAATGAAATTATATTTTTAAAATTACTATGAATTTTTAAAAATAAATTATGAATTTTTTATTTAAATATGCAAGTAAAAAATGAAGAAAATATTGGAAAAACTCTTGATTTAAAAGGACATAGTATATGTAACTAGGGTTTGAAAGAAAATGATTTTTAAAAAATTACTATGGAATTTTAAAAAATTAAAGTGAATTTCTGATTTAAATATGCAGGTAAAAAATTAGTAAAATATTTCTAAAATTAACAAGAAATTTTCCCTAAGGTCTCTAGGGTTTTTGTGTGCAAAAGGATCTAGTAAATTCGACTAGGGTTTGAAATAAATAATTTTTAAAATTACTAAGATAAATTTAAAAATTAAATGTAAATTTTTGATTTAAAATATGTAGGAAAAATTAAAAAAATATTGAAAAAATCAACAAGGAATTTACCGTAGGGTTTTTAGGGTTCTTATGCACAAAGGAAGTAAGTCAGGTTCACGAATGTTTTAACTATTTTAGGAATATTAGAGTCTTATTCCTAATCTAGTTAAGGGTCTGAGTTGACTAAATTAGTAAATAATATTGCAATAATTTAACTACTTATTTGTATAATTTAATTATATTTTTAACCTTTCTATAAATAGCAATAAATATGGAGGAAACAAGACTTATCTTAAAATGAATTGAAATGATTATTATAAGGTCTGATATTGGCTATGCAGGACTAGGATAGTGTTGTAAATTAGGATCTAGATTTCATTTTGTGAAAGGATAGGAGCATTGAAATAGGACACCTTAGGGTTTGACGTTATTGTCCTCTTCTACTGCTGTTGTCCAAACTATTAATAGATACCTAAGTTTTCTGGGTTTTGTTCATTATCTCTATGTGATCCTACTGATGAAATATTAAATTCTAAAAGTATAAAAAAATACTTATAGAGATGATTTAATCTTTAAACCTAGACTGCATTATGCTTTTATAAAACTTGAGAAATAAGGGGGGGGGGATTAGTGTGTGTAAGATGCACTAAGCATGTATCCACACCCCTTGTGTGGACACGCTACCTACATACCAATACTCTGAAGAGGGATCAAGCCATATGTAGTTATCCCATTTAATGTGCGTTATATAATAGTGAATACAGATGAAAAAATGCTAAACTAGGTGTGCTTGAGGTGGCTAGAGACTAGTGTGAGGATTTGGATATGCTTATAGTTGTATTAGATGGTTGTATGTAGAGAATAGAGAAATTTGCCTCAGTGGTTTTGCTTGTATTCTTGATTTCTTTGTAATATTTTCCAATTTCCTTCTAAATGAACTTTGAATGGGATTTTATAGAGATCTATTGGTCATGGGTTAAATGTATTCATGCTAGGATGACAAGATGAATGATATAAATTGGAAGGAAATAACCATTAGAGCTCAAAATACGAATGGACAAGAGCATTGAAATAAGACATCCTAGGGTCCGATACTATAGTCTAAGTTGGGTGCTTTTATCTTATAGGTGAAAGACCTAAGGGGATAGGATTGGCATGGGAAATACTGCTTTGCTGACGTGGAATGACCGTTTGGAAAGATTAGGATTATTGGGAATAAGCAAAGAGGTGTCTAGAAGGGTCATGAGAGCACGCAAGAGGGACCTATGGGTTGGGTGTCACAAGCCACACTCAATCTACCAATTTTGACATTTTATATGACTATATAAGACCAATGAACTTCTAATATTGAAGAGGATATTGCTATCATATGGCACATTTATTTAGTTTTAGACTCTTCTACTATGGATAAGATTAACTACAAGAAAACTATGAAATGGAAAAGTCCTCCTTCAGGTTGGATAAAACTTAACTTTGATGGAGTTTCAAAAGATAACCTAGGAATTATTTGAGGGGGAAGAGTCTTCAGAGATAGCAAAGGTGGTTTGGTTGCTGCCTATACTGGCAACATGGGAATCTAGTCAAATCATTATGCTGAAGTTTTTGCTGCTCTTTGAAGTCTACACTTTGCTAAGTATTCAGGTATTGACAAGCTCCAAATTTAAGGAGATTATTTAAACATCATCAAGCATCTCAATAACTCCTCCACTCCTAGTTGGACCATTAAACATTTTATTGATGAAGGCCTTATGTAATTCTCTCATTGAGACTAAAGTTTCACATGTCTATAGAGAGTGTAACTAACTAGTTGATCTCTTAGCTAATGTTGGTGTTCAAAGTAACCAACTCCTTAGATGGACTGATTCACAAATCATGCCTGAGTACTTCATCATCCAAATTCATAATGAGACAAGCATGTGTTAATTCTTGTCATAAGGACACTTGTTTGAGTTGTGATTTATATCACATTGGCATGTTGAGATTAATAATTGCAAAGATCATGAGTATCTCTTTCTTCGATTGAAAAGATCATTTCAGACTTCTTTTCACTTCTATCTCTTACATCCTCAGGTTTCTCAAGCAAGAGCCTCTAATGGTTACAGTGGCATTTTCTAGTAGAATAAGCAGAGAACATCTCAAAATAGATGCTACCTTTAATAAGGCTTGGGAGATTGATAAAGTGTTATGGGATCATCTGCAGGTTGGTGGGTTTGCATATTTTCTTTTCAAGGTTATAGGGCATGACTCTCACATTTCCCATTACTTTGCCAGGAATTAGAAATATAGAAGAGTCAATATCAAAGGTGAGAATGCTGCCATCACTAAGGGTCTAATCTCCTTCATCACAGGGCTCAGTACTAAAGGTTATAAGTTCCAAGGCAATAGATGCAACAAACATCATGAATTAGACACATTCACGGTGGGTGATGAATAAATGACTTTGTACCATGGAGGTTTCATTATAACCTCTTTGCCTAAGTCATTTGATGAGCTTACAGGATCATTATGAAGTTATTGACTCTAGATGGATGACATAATGTAATCAAAAGCTTCCACTTGGTCTTTTTGAACCACTTTAGGCATTGTATTCTGGTGAGTCTACCATTTTTTCTTCTAACTTCTCTTGAAACTTCTATTTAGAAAATATAATTAGGGAGGTTAGCCATTCCCTATCACCAAGCCATTATTTTACTATTGTATCTACATTTCTTAAACTCAACCTCGAGAATCAATCATTCCTTAACCCCTCCACCTGAGAACCCCTTGCCTTCTTCCTATAAGCATAAAAAGGTTAGGGGCATTTTTGAAGTTTTAAACAATGACCCCAACAAAAGGTCCTTCATAGTAACTCAAAACAAGGGAGTAATATTGATTGTGATAAGGCTAATGCGGTCCAAAGCCTTCTTTTGTTGAGTACCCCTTCAAATCAAGCCAACCACAATTTTTTCCATAAGAAGCTAGATAATCTTAAATTCATGGTCAATGATGTGAGAACGGAGATGAATATTCTCAATCACAATTATAAAAATAAGATGAATTAGATGGATTATAATGAGGATAATATTAAATCTTCTCAGATTCATATTCGTAATTTGAGTGAGAAAGTTAATATCCTTTATAGTAATTTCATCGGTTTGGATACTATCACTATTGGTATGGTTGAGATCATCGGTACCCAGGCTACTATTATTAGTGATATTATTTAGATAAGGAAGGTAGAGGTAGCATTCAGAAACATACTGGGAAGGTTATTGATAATACCATCACTAGTAGGCTCCAAAACATGCATAACAACATTAAAGATATAAAGGACACCCTCAACAATCTTCACAACTACTAAGGTGTTCCATTTTTTGAGCTACTTTTGCTACTTTTTGGCTTCTTTTGTATTAGCTCTGTTGGCTTTGTTGTTTAATCTATCCCATACTAGTTTTCTATGCTTATATGGGTTTTGACCCTCTTGTAATAGGGTATGGACCCCTGCCAAAAAACCAACCTTTACCCTTACCTAAAAACAAATACCCAAGTTCCAAGTCATATCAAAACAACTTAGTTTGTAGATATTACGTAAGATCTCAAAAATAATATAAAACTTATTATTTTTAATCCATCATATTTAACATCTAAAGATGTTATTGACTAAGATTTTTCTTTGTTCATACAAGTGACTATGCATAACAAGTGAATAAAAGGGTGCTCATTGATAATGGATCAGGCCTAAACATTTGTAGCATGAATTTCTTAACTACTATGGGTATTAACACCAACCTTATTCAAAATTTAGTTAGTGTATTAAATGGTTTGCTAATTCACATAGTCCTTCGGTTGGCCAAACCACATTGGATGTGACGTTAGAGCCAAAAATGATTCCAACTACTTTTCAGGTAATGTCTCAATCATTACATTATAATTTACTTTTGGGTAGACCTTGGATACATATAATGGAAGCCATCCCATCTACATTGCATCGATGTGTAAAATTCATACATGATGGGACCTTATTGACAATGCCTACATATGATGAGTGCTTCAAAATTTTCAAAATGATACATTTTAATACATAGGGCATTCATACACTGGTACCACCTACATAATGTATTCTTATTGAAAATATATAAACTTATGAAATGGGTGAGTCAAGTATAATAGATCCATTATCTCCAGATGTAAATAAGACACTAAACATTGAGGTACACATAAATGCACATCAAGAATAAGAACTATTACCAAAGGAACCAATAATACCAAAATAATAGGAAAAGCTAACATTTGAGCTTTCTTTATTGGTCAATACTGAGCAATAAGATGGCCATGTTTCAAATTACTATGACAGTGACGATGAGGTTGCCTATGATATGATAGATGAAAAATTACAAATACTAAATTTTGATTGACTTAAGGATCTTTTGCAATCTATTCAAACCTACAAGTCCTGGTACATATAATCTAAACTCACCTTCAGAGGATATAAAACCATATCAAGATAAGGGAAAATCAAAAATAGTGGATGAACATGTAAATGCTTTTTATTCTATACATCCCTCTTGGTTACACACATTTAGTCAACCTTACAAGTGGAAAATATAGATACATCATGTAAATAATGTGGAGGTCTCTCATAAGACTCCACAACATACTCTCCAAATTACGACAAACCAAGACACTCTGGATACAATATTTTCTATGTTACTTGAGCATCACATGATATCTTTACCTCCTAATAGGCACAGACCAGGCAATAAATTTCTTCCTAAAGATGGGTTACCATATTATCATTATCATCAAATCCTTGGTCATCATAAAAATCAATATGAGGCATTGACGAATGAAATTCAAAAATACAAGAATGAAGGACACATATAAATTATGTCTGAAACATAAAAAAGACCAAATACTTATAATATTTCAAAAGAGATCCATATTTCAAAGTGGCTAAAAAATGAAGATCTAATTATTACTACTAATATTGATGGGGTATATTGCCAACATCTCCAGATTGATATGAACAATTAGGATACAACTTGTAACACCACATTTCTCTAATAGCTCAGACATATTATGATGAACTAATATGCTCTTCACTAATGCAAAAATCTTGAGGATACATCCATTTACCTATTGCATGTGGTCACCACAATCACATGGATATTAGATCAAGAGCCACATTCAAAATTAAAACTTGGAGAGGATTGGCTAGCCGATTGGAATGCAAATATAAATACTACAAACATGTGCATCACCTTTCATTCTATGGGTAGGGAGATTTGCATGCATCATAATGGATATGATATTCCACTCACACCATTGGCTTTTGGAAAACCACTATATAGAAACATTGAGGAAGTAGTGATGTGTCACTATAGTTAATGATTGAAAAACTTCTCACGTGATCCTACACCTTATAATGATGATGACTTATTTGATTAACCTCCTCCACATATTCCAAAAATACCAAAAAAAATAAAATCAAACATCCAAAAACATTTTTGGCATTTACATCTTATATTGGCTCCTTGGCATCTATGTTGTTAGTTCCATGTTAGTGGATATCATATCATTTATTTCTATATACAAATGTGTTTCACACATCTTTTGATAGTGATACATGTATACATATATACATGATCTATTCACTTTTAGATGTTGGGCCTTCCCTCTACTCATATCATGTGGACATTAGGGGCATCCACTACTTTGATCATGATTCATCCGGGTTATATTATCTTATGATCACTTTACATTATCATGTTTGAGCTTATGTACTTACACATGCCTCTATCCATGATTATATATTTTGTAGTGTTCTTAATATGCTATATCCCTAACATTTTATGTTAACACACATGATCCATAGGCCAGTATGTTATTTTTATGTTGGTTGCTTATGCTTTCATTTATGCACTTCTTTAAATGTGTTGCCTTGCTATTGTCTTGCTTGTTTGAGCATTTGAATATGTTACATTATTTATGGCCCCATGCATTTATTTGCCTATTTGACATTTGAATATGGCATTACTTGTTGTATAGACATTTGAATATGCTATGCTTTATTTTGTGGACATTTGACTAAGTCTTGTCCCTTTGATTATGTGGAATTTGGACATACCCCTTATTTGTGGTATCCTTGGACTATTGTCTTTTGATTTGTTGTTGAGTGCTCTTGTGTGTGTGCTTGATTGCTTGTTGATCTTGCACTATTACTCTCTAGACATTGCAATGATCTATATCATGCATCTTAGGCCTTGATGTGATCACATTTTAGGCGCTTCAATGATATATCTACCTATACATGTTTCTCCTATATGCTACATGATAAATTCACAATTTACATGGATATATTGTCCTTTTGAGGTAACGTAACTACCATTTTATACGTCCCCTCACCTTATAAGGGAGGTATATTAGTGGGGGCATGCCATAAAGTCATAGCTTCCACATTTTTCACATATTCAAATTGTAGTGGGGGCATGCTTTGGGAACATGTTCTCCACATTTGTCACAATTTCATATATATAGTGGGGGCAAGTTTTGAAAACATGTGCTCTACACAAACACCAGTTTTTAGTTTTAGATTATAGTGGGGGCATGTTATGAAAACATGTTCTCCACACTTCCTCAATTTTCAAATTAGCCAAATTGCATAGTTATATTTCATATTTATATTTGTGGTAGAATTCTATACATTGGTACCATTGTTATACCTAGGTTTCAACATGAGACATACATAAGGAGCATATGTTATGCAATGAGTACCTAAATTGTAAAATAAAATCAACTTTCAAATTTTAAACACTTCTATAGACTTTAGTTCACTAGGTTGGACTGTTATGGATTGTTATTGAGCCAATCTACTATAGTAGTTGGTTCATTTTTGGTATGGTTGAGGTGATTAAATCACCCAATCTTACCAAGTTTATTGGTTATATTTGATTATATCATCCAAAATCACTAGATTTATAGTGTGAGTTGACTTGGTTCACTCACGCTCACCAGGTTATAAGTATGATCGGGTTGCATGGTCAAGCTAATATCAACTACCAGGTGGTAACTCACCTTTTCTCAAAGGTTAGGGGTAAGTATTATCCTTAAATATTTCTATATTTATTCACTTTATAGATTTATATTTATTCGAATCTCAAATCTAATGGTTCATAATGATACATCTTTTCAAATTAAATTATCAAAAGGTAAGGCAATTGCATTGATACAAAGGTGTTCTCCTAAAACTTGCCTATTTATTTTCATTCATTTCAATGCTTTTGATTTCAAATTATATGTGTTGATTATACACTCTAACATGCTCTTAGTTGCAGGCCAGTCACCAAAAAATCACTCAAGTTGGCCTCACACAAAGGCAAGGTGTGTTATACACAGCCATGTATGTATTTCTTTTCCTTTAAACTAGCAATTTCATTACTAAATTAAACGGGGGCAAATGTAGACACTATTTATGAATTGTATAGCACATCAATATCATACACTTGGAAAATAAGGACCTTGGTTGTTTCTCTTAGTTCTAGACATTTTCTTGCTACCAAAAGATTCAAATTTGTTATCTCTCTATGCTCATTACTTATCACTTAGTCCTATCAATGTTATTCTAATGACCGATGCCTTCTATCACGCATAAAATTATATAAAATTAATTATCATATGCCTCTACACATTTTGGACGTATACTTACTTTTCATATTCCCAGACACTTACATCCTAGTCAGATGCCTATGTCAATGTAGGTGACTTGTGCTAACACAAGTGTCTAGTGCCCTAAGGTCATCAAATTTACAAATGAAACGTATCCCTATGGTTAACCTAAGTGATTTAATGTGGGATATTTCCAAAATTTATTAGTATATATGCAAGATAATTCCTCATTGATTCTTCACCTAGTAACTTCTTACCTCTCACACGGTAAAGTACCAAAATGCATTTAGTCAAACATTCAAGTGAGCAAAGCTTCCCTATTTTCGCCTATTTCATATCAGTCATGTGGACAACACGTCTACAGGTCTAAAGTATTGAATGAGCATGACATGAGTCATGTTTTATAAGTTATAAGTTAGGTCAATGTTATACTTGCTTTCCACATATTTCACCCTTGTGCACACACAAGCCAACACATTAGGGGAAAACTACATCATTTTGACGCTCTATTCAAAGTAGTGGATATGTAGGCAACACCCACTAACACAGGGGTCTTTGGGGTTAGCTCAACACCATGAGACCACTAACCCATTTTTTTGAAGGTCAATATGAAGATGAAGAGCTAGGGTTTCGATGATTCAATAAAAGAATAATTCATGAGCTAGATATGAGCACACCATAGTGTAGGTGATATAGAACCCAAAATATTCCAGGTGGTCATATCTAGGTCTAGCAGGTATTTTATACTAGCCACCTATGTCCAATTTAGATAGAAGCATCAACATAACCATCCAAGTGTCATGCAAAATTTTAAGACTACAAAGGTCAAATTTCTATAATCTAATGATTGATCTAGGGCATTGATCCAATCTATTTCCAGCCCAATCTATATTCAGATTCACATGCACACAACAAACTATGTACTCTTATATTCATTTTATTGTTATATCATGAATAGTTGTACTTAATATTTTTATCATATCTCAGTATTTAAATTTAGAATATTATTTATTTGAGTTTTTAATTAATTGGCTTGTTATAGAGATAGTTTATCACCTTTGTGGTCAAGGCTATCTCTAGGCCCTTTAACTCTAGATTCTTTAATCTATATTTTAGGGTTAAATAAAAACTAATTTAGATTCCAATATAAAGAGTTCATGTAATCCACCATACAAGGTGAATCCAATTGATAATAAGATTAATCAAAATGCAATAGTACATGAATTTTTTGAGCCTACTCCATATATTGTCTTATTAGCTCCTCTGAGGAGACAGTTTACCAATGTACTTGAAACTCCATATAAGGTCCTCAAAACACTATTGGAATGCAATCACACATATCTCCCTCCCATTAAAGAGTTTGATATGGATAAACCTCTTCCAAAAGGTTTTTATTAGAATGCCTTTTATAATTTTAACAGTGTATTAGGGCACACTACTCATAGGTGAATCAGTTTGAGGCACAAGATTTATGATTTAATAAATGCAAACATCATTGATGTGGATACACCAACAAATGATTTCAAATCAAAACCAAGTGAAAGTAAAGAAATGGAAATCTTTAGTGATCCTTTTCCTAAACATACATCTAATGATACATTTGATACATCAAGAGTGCATTACATATACAATGCACATCCTCCACTAGTTTCTTACCATTCTCATATAGAGGTACTACATCCTTTGAATGATTTCATTGGTACCTATCATAGTTCATTGCCATTTAGGTGTAGACACTTAAATTTGGTTTAAATAACATCTCGATCTTGTATACTTGAAAATACCTATCAGGCTCTACCCTTTATTACTAGACCTTCCTGCTACTGAAAAGCTTGCATCCACCATTACATAGTGCCTAATTACTTATCTTATGTTCCAACCCTATCATTTGTAATGAACCAAATCTCTTGCACTATATAGAAAGCCTAAAACTTGATATATATCCTTCACTGTTAGTTTCATATTCTTAGTAACTTTCTAGAATGTTAGACACTTGCATCCCACATAGGGACATTTGCATCCCACATATGGACACTTGCTTCGACACAAGTGTCCAAATTATTATCAAGTGTCCAATCCTAAAAAGTCATCCAAATTCAAATGTTTTAAAACATATGGGTTGACATATTTTTCTTATTGATCCCTACCATGAGATATTTCCAAAATGTGTGGTTGTTTAACCCTTTTTGGATATGGTGTGGTTTAGGATTAAAGGGTATAATAACATATATAGAAGAAAGATTAAAATTATTATAGAGAAGGTCAATTAATTTAAAACTTAGATAAATGAATATTTTAAATTAAAAATGTTGAGTTATGCTAAATATAGAAAGTACATTCAAAACTATAGTTTGATTGCATAAAAACTAGGAAGAGACAATACTTAGCTTATTTGCAAATGCATAGGCGAATCTAAGAAGTGCATAGGTTGAAAATGTAGACACTATTTTTGAATTATATATCTCCTCAGTATTGTACACTTGGTAAATACATATCATGGATATACCTTTGACTTCTAGACCTTTCTAGTTACCAAAAGGCTCGTATACATTATCTCTTTATGCCTAATTACTTACCTCTTAGTCTGACCAATGTTATTCTGATGACTTAGATCTTATATATTATCTAGAATGTTATAAACATGTTTATCTTCCATATTTTCAAGTTCTAAACTTATTCCTACTTTTCTATTGCCCAAACACTTACACCCCAATTAGACACTTGTGTTAATGTAAGTGTCCTGTCCTAACACAAGTGTTTAGTGCCCTAAAGTCATCCAATTTATAAATGAAACAAATTCTTATGGTTAGCCTAAGTGCTTTAATGTGAGATATTATCCAAAAGAGTTGGCATAAATATAAGAGCAACCCTCATTCATTCTTCACCTATAAGCTTCTTACTTGCTCATAAGGCAACTTACCAAAAGCACTCAATCCAATACTCAAGTGAGCAAAGCTTCCCTATTTTATCCTATTACCATATTAGTCATAGGGTCAACACATCTACAAGTCTGAAATATTGAAGGAGCACTCTAAGAGCCATTTTTTCCAAGTTACAATCAAGCCCACTATTGTACTTACTTATCACATATTACATGATTTAGACATAAGCCAACACCTAGGGGATAACTACATAATTATGAGGCCCTCTTCAGAGTAATGGCTATATAGGCAATGCTCACTGACAAATGGGTCTTTGGTACAAGTCAACATCGTGTGCCTAATAACCCATTTTTACCACATCTAATATGAAAATGAAGAAATAGGGTTTTATTATTTGATAATGAGTGATATTCCATGACTCATATCTGAATACATAAGAGTGAAGGTGATGGAAAATCTAAAAGCATCCAAATGGTCACATCCAATTTCTGTAGGTATTCCATACTAGATACCTGCATCTAAGTTAGATAGTAACATCGAGACAACTATCCTAGGTCGATGAAAGTGTACATGGCTATAGAGGCACAATTTTATGATCATGTGATTGCTTCATAATCTAGATTTAGTCCACTTTTTGCATGTTTCTGATCCAAATCTATATTAGCATTATAACTAATAAAGTATCTTATTTTTCATTGTTATTGTAATATCTAGCATAGTTGTACTTTCTATTCTTAGCATCTCAACATAATAAATTTAATATATGTTTATCTGAGTTTCACAAATAATTGGTATTTTTTAGAGATAATCTACCATCCTTATGCCCTAGGTTATGTCTTCCCCCTTTAACTGTAGATTCTACATATCTAGATTTTAGGGTTAAAAATTTTGTGAACTCAATTTGTATGAATATAATTTTTTATGATACCTAGGGTTTTTAGTCAGTTAGTATTTCATATTGATGTAGTTTTTCATTTAATGCTTATATTATTTTGCATGCAAACTAGGTGTAGCCCTAGATTGAGAGGTGTTCCTATTGAACACATTGAGCTTCCCTTTCTACCACCTAAGATGTCTAAAACCACTAAAAAATATAATAATATGGATAATGATGATACCAACCTTAATAATGAAAAAATTATTTATGAGTTTATCATAGAATAAGATTCTGATAATGAAAACCATGACTCTAATGAAACCAATGAACATGATCAAATATATCATGATCAAGGATAAACAATTGCATTCTTTTGTGAATGTATTCATCAAAACCCTAAAGATCTTGATTAAATCATAAGAACCATATTATAAATAAAAAAATAAAAAAAACATCGATGGACAAGAAAGTCCATCTATTGATCATGTTATTTGAGCTATGGTTCATTCCCATATGTCAAAAACCCTCCCCTTGATCACATTACCTCTTCATACTTTTAATGGGGGCACCAGATATGTATTTCAACCTTTGTTCCTTAAAACTACTATTACCACATCGTACACGGGAAACCAAAATATTTCAACTCAAATACTGGTTTCAATTCCTATATCTACCCAACCTATGGGTACACCTCTTTTGGTGACTTTTCAAGTGTCCCACCTAAAAGACCAAGATGTACAAGCTCTTGTCCAAACTATAAAACTTTTGAAAACTAAGGTTACAAATATTGAACAAAATTCTATGAAATCACCTTATGCTATTGATTCACAAGAGATGTTGCATAATCCTCTTGCACCAGATATATATTTGCACCCCTTGTTAATTGGTTTTGTTGCACCTAAGTTCACATTTTATGATGGAAAGGGTGATCCTGAACATCATCTCCTATATTTTTATGTGGCATGCCTTGATTACACCTCCAATGACAAACTTTTGACCAATTTTTTTCCAATGAGCCTCAAGGGCTATGCTTTAAGGTGGTTTTATTATTTACCAACTCAATCAATAAACACATTTAAACCCCTTGTAGATAAGTTTTTGGCACAATTCACTATTAACATCACTGAAAAGGTTTCCTATGCCCAAATTGTAAAAGTCAAACAAGGAACAAATGAACCTATTAATGAGTATGTCTTGAGATATAAGACAATGTTAGCTAAAATGACCAATCCTATGGTAGATAAAGAGATTCAAGATATTTTCAAGCCAAGTTTACTTACTCCTTTACACAATTCTATTGTTTTAAAAAAGTTCAAATATTTCAATGGCTTATGCCACATTGTTCAAGATCATGAAATGAAACTTATATCATTAAGTAAAATTAACTTTGTAGCAAATACACTGGTTACATCTACATCTAATACCGAGTTTACTATCAAACCAAGTTATAAGGTCAAATCACCTGAGCCTAAAAAATAAATAACTACCATGGTTAATGTGGTGTCACAACAACCTAATCGAATTATGTTAACCAATGCACCACAAAAATAGTTTACACACTTATTTGAGTCTCCCATTTCATTACTCTCACATCTTGTAGAGTGTTATCTTGTATATCTCCCTCATCCTATAGAGGTTGATATGAGTAGACCTCTACCCAAAGAGTACGATGCAAATGCTTATTGTGACTATCACCAAGGCCCTGGGCATTCTACAAACAAATATTTTACCTTGAAGCATATAATATAGGACCTCATAGATGATCAAAATATTAATTTTAATGATACAAAGGAATCAAGTTCACAACCTGGTGACCACCACAAATTAAAAAGATTTAACAACCCTTTTCAAGATCATTCAAAGAAATATTTAGAAGTGTAAATGGCATATAATGTGCACTATCATCCATCTCATTATGAATACCCATTGGATTGGATTAATAATACTTATATGCATTATACACCTTTTATGGTTTAGATACCTTCTATTAATTTTGATGATATTGAGATTAGGGATGATGACTTAGATAATCATTCTTATTAATTTGATCATACCTTGACCACCAACTTATACATAATTTTATGATTCATAATGGTACAAACAAAAACATTTGAATAATGACACTACTTACACATTTGGGTTATAAAAATTAGGATTTAGGTCCTTCGATCAGATCAGTTAGAGTATTTGACAAGACCTCATAACAAGTTCTTTGTGAGATTGAATTTCCTCTATAGGTGTGTCCCACTCAGGTGGTTACTACATTCTTAGTTATAGCTTCCATAGGTGTATTTGATATGTTATTGGGACAACCTTGGATACATAAAATTTGAGTAGTACCTTCTACAGTGCATGGGTGTGTTAAATACATGCATAACAATCAGGTAATTACAATTTATAGAATTCAATATGAACTTCCTCTTGAACATGAGAAATTGATACCCGTGTAGTTAATTGTAAAACCTCCTAATATTAATTTTACACAAAATGGTAAGCAATAGGGAATTCCATTTACTAGGTGGTCATTACTTGAGAGACCATTACACCAGAGATCCATAGTGGGGGCCATGAAATCCTTATTATTATGCACCAGATTCAGATATCTAGAGCACCTACACATGTTACTATTACTGATAATTGAAATAAACCACAATAGACTCAATGATGGGTTCCATGAACCCCTACTCCTACCCCTACTGCTTCACGACCATAGAGTCCTATTTTACGTACACAAAGCATCATAGATACTACAGTGACATATATCACACCTATGCATGCTCCTCAAAAATGTCACCATTTTATTACACTAGGTTTGTAATGGGGAGATATCTATGACCATCCTTTGTATGTGATCATAGGATACTTTTTTTCCTTTCACATATTCAAAAAATACCAAAAAATAAAAATACTTCAAAAATTCAAAAATATTTCAGCATTTACATATCCTATTAGCTCCTTAGTATATATGATGTTGGTTACATGTTGGTTAATGGAATATTAGTATTTCTTATATACACATGTGTTTCATGCATCCTTTAAGTGTAATTCAGGCATACACAAACACATGATCTATGCACTTTTGGATGTTGGGCTTTCCCTTTACTCACATCACCAGGATATTGGGGGCATCCACCTCTATGATCACGATACATTTATGTTATATCATTCTATGGTAATTTTAAATTATCAATTTTGAGCTCATATATGTACCTACACATGCCTTTATCCATACTTATATCTTCTGCAATATACTTGATATGCTATGTACTTGACATTTTTTACTAACATGTATATCTAGGGACTAATATGGTATGTTTATACTAGTTAATTATGATTTCATGTGTGCATATCCTTGAGTGTTTTTCCTTGTTATTGTTTTGCTTGTTTAAGTATTTGAATATGTTACATTGTTTATTCCCCTCATGCCTTTATTTACCTCTTTAACATGTGAATATGTCATTGTTTATTATATGTTAACATTTGAATATGTCATTTCTTGCTTTGTGTATATTTGAAGAATTCATGTCCCTTAGATTATGTGGCATTTAAACACGTCCCTTTTCTGATATCTCCTTAGACTATTGCCTTTTGACTTATATTTGAGTGCTCTTATGTATGTGCTTGATTTGCTTGTTGAACTTGTACTATTACCATCTAGACATTGCCATAATTCACATCATGCATCTTAAGACTTGGTGTGATCACATTCTTTGTGCTTCGATGATAAATATACCTAGAAATATTCCTTATATATACAGTATGGTTCATTCACATATTACATGATTATCTTATCCTTTTGATGTGAGGTAACTACCAGTTGCTATCTTCCCTCACCTCAAAAGTGGGGGGCATATTAATGGGGGTATGACATAGAGGCACAACTTCCACATTACTTAAAAAATTTAGATTATAGCGAGGTCATGTTTTGGATACATGTTCTCTACTCTTTTTTAGTATTTGCCATACCCAAGTTACATTCAGGGAATGTTTTTAAAACATGTCCTCCACATTAGCACTTACACTAGTTCTCAGATTCAAACTGCAGTCGGGGCATGTTTTGGAAACATGTCCTCCACATTAACAATTATATTAGTTTTCATACTTATCCATATATAGTGGTGGCATGATTTGGAAGCATGTTCTCCACACTTACACATTTTTCAAATTGGCCAAATTGCAAAATTATATGATTTAGATACGCATTTGTGGCAAAATTCTATGCATTGGTACCATTGTTATACATATATTTAGCTTGAGACATATTTAAGGTGCATATGCTATGAAATGTGCGCCTTATATTAAAAAATAAAATCAACTTCAAATTCATAACACTTTCAGGGACTGTCATTGTTGATATTTTTGTCCCAAAAATATCATTTCATTTAATAACCTAAGGGAGCCCCTTTTTATTTTGTAGGAAAATCCCTAAAATCTCTAAAAGACCCATTTTTCGCTTTATGCTTTGAAACATCAAAAATTTTAGATGTAATTTGCACATGTACAGATTGCTTTATCGGTTACAGATCCCATAAAGCACCCATATTTGAAAAATGGTAGAACCCAGAACCCTAAGTGCACTTTGTAAATTTGCACATATGTGCAAAATGCACTTTGGGCTTTGAATCCCATGAAGCACCAAAACCTAAAACCATGGAATCGATAACTCACCATGAACTTTACACATTTTCACAACATGAAAAATACATGATGAGCTCTATATCTTACCATGTACCCAAGCTAGTGGAATCTAAAACTTGGCGTATACTTTGCACATTTTCATAACATGCAAAATGATGATAGGATCTGGATCTTGCCAAAGAGAGAAACCCCCCTTCCATAGAATATAGAACTTGAAGTGCACATTGCACATTTTTAAATGTGTAAAGTGTATGTCAAGCTCCACCATCTACCAACTACTTACCAATTACCTTTCATGGGATGCAGAACCTAAAGAGCACACTGTAAGTTTCCAAGCATGTAAAGTGTTTATTGATTTCTACCTCCTGCCAACTCAAGCCCTTCTTGTGAAAAGTAGAATTTCTCCAAGTAGATCCAAACTCCACCACTGATTGCCATGGATTCACATTAATTTTAGGTTTCCACTATAAAACCAAGAAAATTTAGGGTTTCCATTATCATTTGCTAATTTGAAAAGTGCATCTTAGAGATCTAATAATGACCTTTGCCATGCAAGAAAGATTTGATCCACGTATTAGTAAGTACTTATAATTTTTAGATACAACTGTGTCTCAATCTTATATGCCATCCTCTCTTGCTACACGGCACTTTCCTCATGTTATTTTTGCCATTGTCATTCGAGGTAAAGTTTTTCCCCCTTATTTACATTTCTTGCAAAGTTTTAGATTGAAGCTCCCTTAGGGTTACTGTTTAGGGATTTTTCATGTGAGTTATCATTTAAGTATTTAAAAGGTTGAAATCATGTGTCTAAGGTAGTCTAGGGTAGTCTAGAGTTTCACATTTGAATTCCTCCCAAAGCATACATTATCCAAAAAACCCTTGTTTTCTCCCTCCTAATTTCACAATCAAATTTAGGGCTTCCTCAAATAGAATATTCCATAAAATATAATTCCATTCAAACTAAAGAATATTCCCTAAAAAAATCCCTCCAACTTCCCTATAGAAATTGGACTTGCCAAGAACACCTGAGTATCCTGCAAGCTCTTAAGCCTTCATGGAGAGTGGACATGCTCTAAACACCTCATAGTTTTTCCAAAGATTTGATGTGCTTAAAACACCATAGAACATTCACTACCTCCAACACCTTCCACTTTTTATAGAAATCTAACAACCCTCAAGAACCATAGGAGGTAGACTCACATACAACATCTCCAAGTTCTACTAGAAATTTCACCTGCCAAAGACAACTCCAAGTTCTGCTAGAGAGTATAAGTGTTCCAGACACCTGTAACTTCTACCAACTTTCATAGTTGGTTTCTCACAAGTATATATAAAATCTTAATGCCTCCTAAAGAGATGAAATTCAAATCTAAAGACCCTAGAGTGACTCCTAGTTTGGATTTCAATATCAAAGAGATCAAAGATACAAATTTAGGTCATATTGACCTAGGAGATTTTTAGGCTAAAATAGGTGAAAAATTCAAGAATGACTGAATCTAGAGTATCTATGACTCTGGTTTTCTAAAACTTATAGCCTTCCCTCTATTTGTTTAAAGTCCTGAATTGGTCCTAAAATTGGCCCAACACTATGATCTCGATAGGAGGTAAGTATACAATGAGAAAGGGGAAAAGGTTTTGGATCTAGACCCTGATTTCATTGACTTAATGTTTGCCATCTAAGAATTTGAGAGTTATTTGAATATAATTCCACAAACATCTACACAATTCTATGAGGAAAAAAGGGATGGATGTTAGAAGATAATCAACAAACAATGGCTCAATACCCCCACACATTCCTCCACTAGATTGTCTAAGACCATGTATAGGCCTAATTTCATCGATGAGGTAAGGGATATTATAATACTACTACACTAGGTCACTGGTAATATTGATACCAAATTCTTTAAAGAATGGATGTACCAGTATATCTGGACCATCTAAGAAAATAAACAATACATACATTTGGCCCAATTGATAATTGACTCCCTCCATAAGTAATTGATGGAGGTGCAAACAATGAACAGGTTCTACATGACATCAGATATTGTTTATATCTTGGCCAAAGGAATATTATTCCAAGGCCTTAACATAGTTTCTAAGGAAAAAAACTAGAGTCTACAACTACTACCATGATCTCACACTATAAGCTAGTAAACAACAATTTAAGAGAGTCAATGATACCTTTATCTACAACATCATTATCATGTTCAATCATGAACTTGAGAAGGAAATATTTTCAAGAGAAGTAAAGGATGAAATCAGTAAATGGGGTTCATCCTTAATATAGTTCTCCGCCTACTCCTACATAAGGGTAGTTAGATTTAGTGGCTGTCCCTACACACTTCCTTGGTATATAAGTGATAAATGGGCATTGTTGGAGTTGGTTAGGCAACTTTTAGAGACACACAAGCTCCTCTTAGATAGGCACAAGGTAGGGATACATTTCCTAATTTCCATTGGCCATTACATATGCCAATCTATCTTGAAGGCTAGAGGTGCAGAGGCTAAAATGTGCTAAATGACACTAAGGACTTTATAGTCTAGACCTTATTTTTAACCATATGGAAAAATCACCCATACGCTAGACCTAGCAACATATGAACATGTGCCTTATTATGAGGATTTTTGGGAAGGTTATGACTATGAAGATATGGTCAGGATGAGGGACTATTCAAGGATGTCCTTGCAATAGATAAAATATTATGATCTGGCACCAATCCCTAATGACTTGGTGGATGAAGACTCTAGAGTAGACCCAATATACCTTACACAAATCATTGTTAGACCCTTACCACTAGTGAGGTGGTTAGTTCATAAGTCTTTCTCTCTATTTGATATAACAACCCTTGTAATCAATAGAATTATTAATTGGCTAAATAAAGGAGTGAAGGTCATAAGGGAGATAATAGGGGTTAAAGAGAAGCTTTTTAAACTCAAAATAGTAGGTATCACTCTGACAGAGGAGGGCCTTGATGAATCATTAGAGGAACCTGAGAAAAATAAGAAGAAGAAAACAAATAATAAATCGAAGAAAGGAGAATCAAGTAGATAGGGAAAAGATGTAGATGAACCAATTGCTTTTTCACCTGAAGACATAGCAAAAAGAGCACAGGGTTTTATGCTTTTAGATCCCACAGACTTGACCCCTATTTCTATTGCTCCCCCTTCTCCTACTTATATAATTTAGGAAGTGTGAACACCTCCACCAATTGTCTCCACTCCTCCCACATCTCAGGTTCCCATTGTTTCAAAGGTTTTAGCACCTCTACCTCCAGTGTTAACCCCTCTACTTGTCTCCACTCCACCTACCATTTCACCCACAATACCCACATTAATGATCCAAGTGTAATCAACACTAGTTAGTCATTTAGACACTCAGGGTCCCCCTACAGTAGAATCTCAAGTTTCCACTACACTTTCCCTTCCTCCCATTTCATCTTCCCCATTTGATCCACTCTAATTCACCCTTCCATTTATAACTCCTTCCATTACATCTCCATTAATTCCCAACACTACCCAATAGTAATTTATCACATAATCAGTCATCCTAACTATAGTTCCACATGCCACCCCAACTTTGGGACAATTACTATTTCCTCTTCATCTCAACCCACCATTTTCACATCACCAATCTTGAGTGGTCCCACTTATCTAATTGACACATTCAGTGCTTTGGCTTCCACCCTTTCACTAAATCCCAAATTCACAACCCCTATGTCTGTTTTACCCTCCACTCCTCCCACTTCCACTATTTCAACTATAACATTAGTTGATATTAGACAAACCCAGGTATTTGGTGTAAACATTGATTTGCAAACCACTGATGAAAGTGGATCCCCATAGGCACCTCTTAAGCAACCAATGACATCATCTTCCTAGGAGTGCCCAATGGTTACAGTGTCTAATAGTGCAACAACATTAGTTGCTGATTCTCTTATAACCATGTCAAAATAACAAGTGGCTACCCCTAGTTGGTTAGCCCAATCAGTGGGCAAAAAGAGAAAACATATGATTGATCCCAATACTCTAGACTTTGACATGTAGTAGGTTAAGAAGAAATCAAAACCCACTCTCAGGACCCTCTCAAGGACATTTAATGATGACAAGGGAGAGAGATATATTAAAATTGTAGTCCCCCCACTAAATAAATCAAAGGAAGATCTTATGGTAGGTGATTATCAGATTTCTCAAATACACCTTGGTTGACATACTAGAGAAGGTCTTAAGCATGACATGCAAAATGGTATCAACTCTCTCTTCCAGAGAATTGATCATGATAAAGCCACCAATGATGAGCTGAAGAGAAAATTAGATCAATTGATATAAGCACTGAACCAAGTCATAAATCCCAGTGAAACATTGTAACCATAGGCAGTGTAACCAATCAGTCTAGATCAAGCTATAATTGATTATGTACGAGAGATTGCTCACATGGGAAGGGCTATAAAGGAATGGTCTAAGAAATTTATCACTAAAAGTAATAGGGTTTTTTTGACAATGATGAAACATTATGGCATCATTGTGGAGAGGAAGGATATTTTGGAAGAGCAGATCGATCAATATGAAGGAGAAATTCATACCTTAAACTTATATTATCCCAAATTAATAGCTATAAAATCAATTGATATGAATACCCTCATTGCCAAGAATATATTTAAGCGTGATGCTGAGCATGAGGAACTATACAGGGCTACTTAATTTTCGATAAGAGTATTAATTGAATCTACTAAGTAAGCCAAAGAGGCTCACAATAAGGAAGTTGATGTATTGTATGAGATTTAAAGCATGATGAATTCAATGTCATGCCAACTAGTAGATGATTCCAATACTCTCCTTTAGATAGAGTAGGTTTAGAATAATTTCAAATCAATAATTGCAAAAGAATCTACAAAGGACATAGTATTCATCTTGAGTTCTATCCATCATTTCATTAGGTATGAAAAAACAATTGATAAGATGAGAATGGATATGCAAGGAATCAAAACTTTTAGAAGAGAGCTTTTCAATGTTTAGAGAGATCGTGTATTCTCCAATATCTACTCTTACGTGTCAGATCTAGAATGCATACAAGAAAATTTTAAGGATTTTGATGCATATACTAAGAAGTTGTAGGCTAAAAATGATAAAAATGCTCAAGAAATTTTGAACATTGATTAATCTTTCCTATCTATTGATTATTTTCAAATGTTATATCATTTCAAAACATTGTAATTTGTAATTTCAGTACAAAGGTACAACTATATTTTTTTATAACTCTTTTTGAGAAAGAGAAAAATATATTTTACACTTTATATTTTTTGATAATGTGAAAGTTACAAAAAACACAAGTGCAAATTGCACTTTCTATTTTGACAAGTATGGATTGATAAAAGTGTAAAATCATGAAGTGCAAAGTGCACGGTTCATTTTGGCAAAAGTGATAAAGACTTAAAAAGTTATAAAAGTCTCACTCGTGTTTTGAAAGTTAGGGTTTTTGCATGGAAAAGCAACTTGGAATTATTTTTAAAGTTATCTTTTATTTTAAAGGATCAGTTCTAGTTTGGGTGCCTCTTTTTGCATAAAGATGTTATTTTCAGCCTTTTCTAGATGAAAAAGCTTTGCATGGAGATCCAACAGTTCCAACCATGCCTTATCATGCGATGATATGCTAAAGGTCATGCCCAATTTGTGCATGGCATGTTTCTAGACATTTCACCACTCCATGATGCCAAAAATAGAAGAACTTGCCTCTTTTGCAGAAGGGTTTTAGATTTGCATGATCTCCTTTAACTGGGCATTCAAGATTTGCCAACTACATCTCATCTTGGAAATATTTTATATAAAAATGGGCAGACCCTGTGGCCTAAATTATCTTTTTACCACTAGTTATATTTTCTACATTTTAAAGGTATTTACTACAAGCTATAATCTTTGGAGAGAAATAAAGTTGAAGATTTGCCTTTCTTTTCTTGAGGGATCTTTGTGTGTGCAAGCTATTTGATTATTTATGGAATCTTTATCTCTTTATTATAGTTTCAAGAAATTCATCTATGGTATTTTATCCTCTTGAAAATATTGCTTGGAAGAAAGAACTTTTTCCCTTTTGTGAAAAATAGCTAAAATACTACCTCTAATTTCTATTTGTATGAGTCTGTGCTGAAACAAATTCAACATATTTTCTACACTATTGTATTTATCAAGCAAGCATTAAAATCCACTATAAAATATTTGGTGAAAACACCATATTTTTAGTTTTTTGTAAATTTTAATTCTTCAACCCTTTTCTCGTTAAAACCCTAGTTTAGGATTCAAAAGCACTAAAGAGCGAAATATCCACAAAACTAGTGTTTGATCAGTTTGCATCAGATATAGTGAAAAAAAGCCAACCTTTTCTAGAGATGAACCTCAATTTGCCAAACTCTCACAACTTTGGAGGTTTTTCCATTGTATCATTACATAATTACACAATAAGATACAAAATCAAGATATGTGCGATCCTATGTGATAATAGTTTTTGGAACACCCAGTGAGACAAAAAAATACAAAGAGATTAGTGCTATTCTTAGTGAGTTTTATATGAGATTTTTGCATAAATCAACAACACCTAGCGACTCCACTGGCTAATGGACTCACAATTTCAAGGTTACATATGCCAAGCAAATAAACAAGATCATCTACAAAAGGTAAGGGGGATGGTTTTTTAGAAGTGTCATTTTCATCTAAAAAGAGATAAAAAATAGTCACCCCTCAGCCTAAGGTATATCCTAAAATTCTTTTCCCATCCCTAGTGGTAACTCCTATCAGTTTTATACCTCCCATAATGGCTATAAATCTAAATTTCATAGCCTTTAATAAAGGTAGTCCACTCTTGTTGGCCCAACATGACGATATACCAACCTTGGCCTTAAAAAGCCTACCGTATTTTATTGATGAAAACTCTACCACTCCTTTAGAGCACATACAAGATATTTCTAACCTCTGTTTAATCCATAACATGGTCCAAGATAATGTCAAAATCAGAATTCTAGTCTCCTCTTTCAAAGGCAAAGCTTTATAGTGGTATAAAGGCCTTGATCCTACTTCAATCTAAGTTTGGGATGAGTTAGACACTACACTATGTACCCATTTTGAAGACAAAAGTGACCACCTTTCCCTGGTTGAACAATTAACTACTATTCAATAAGCTTCTCATGAGTAAATGACTGACTTTAATTACCATTTCTAGAAGACCTGAAATAGAATCCTAATCTTGGTTAAACCCACAATAAATAATTCTTTCTTGTATTACCTAAAGGCTCTTAATAATGATATAGATGTGATGATTCAGTCAATGGGTAGGACCACACTTCATGCAACTTATGGTATTGCAATAAGGGAAATAAATTATTTAATCTAAGACTATAAAATTGCACCAAGGCCACCAATGCCTCTTTTTCCAGAAATAACTCCTATTCCACCCCTTGACTAGATCCAATTCCTACCATGAGCAAAGCACCTGTTTTGACCCCTGCACCTACTGATGATCTATATGAGGTAACATCATTACTTAAGAATTTTGGCAATGAGTTAGTGGTAATGAAAAGGCAACAAGACCAAAACTACAAACCTTTTTAGCCATTTATCCCTACATACCAAGGGAATAGGAAACCATACTAGGGAAATAGGTAGCCATATCAAGGTAATGACTAGTAATAAGGATAAAATTCATAACCAGGACCTCCAAACATCCATGCTTTACTAACACTAGGATCTTCCAATTCCATTATCCCTATTCAAAATAATTTGTCTCAAGAGTACAAGTGGTGTTATCCTTGTAATTAGCCCCATAATCAGAACACTTACCTCAATGGTGTAATAAATCAAGCCTTGATGGTACAAGGCACAATAAGCACACAAGGATGACATGAATAATCTACTTCCCAACAAGTAGACACACAAGAACCTCCTCAAAGTGAAGCAAATCTTCTAAATTTGTAGGAGGATGACTTAGATGGAATAAGCCAGGATGAAGCATTTTTCAATGGAGGAAGTCTTGTATTAGATAATACACATTCCAAGAAAATAATAATAGAAGCTAATCAACTCCTCAGGGTAGAGCAAGCTTTAACTTCTAAAGCTGCAGTGGAACCAACAAAGAGCAACAAAGTGCAAAGACCACCCTTTATACCTAATAATCAATTCAAAGCAAAGGTACCCACTCCAAATACTATAAAAGAGGATACAACCCCTACAACATCACCATTAAAGGTTGGTAATATCTCTTTTAACGTAGTTGAGCAAATGAAGAAGACTAATCTCAATGTCACTATGTGGAAAGCACTATCTATACTAGCATAAAGGGATGTACTATAAAAAGCTCCAAAGAATTATAGATATCAAAAAAGCTTCTAGCCAAGGGGCCCACATCTGTAATAAATATATGTCAACCTCAAGCTCATAATAAAAGGACAAAAATGGTAAGCCTACCCCCTTATATCTTTCACTTATAGTAGGGAAACATCTAGTACATAATTGCATGTAGATTCAAGGGCTAGTTGTTTAGTAATGCTCAAGAAAATAGATGATGTTTTGGGAATAAAATACACATTTATTAATAAAGGAATGGTGAAATTGGATGAGACTACTATTCAAATAGTAGGAACTGTAAAGGGACTAAACCTCACTATTCATGCTTGCCCAAGCCTATCAATTATGCAAGACATTTCAATCATAGATCTTCCCCCTTACTTTACCATTTATCTTTCAAGATATTTTATTGCGAAGATGGGAGGATATTTATCTATATATTGGTCTCACATGATACTTAGAATGAAATATGGAACTAGAGTAAGAGTTGTGCCAATTACAAAAGATCATATAGAACCATATAATTTGATTTCTCCCATAGAAATAAATTGTACATTGCGAGATCAAGAAGAGGAAGAAATAGATCAAGAGGATGTTACACTTGTAGAAGAAATGCCAAAAACTAATTTGGACGAATGGGGATCGACCCTTCAATTTGATCCTTATGACTATGTATGGGAAACATGGTTATGAACATATTGCATTCATGAGAGAAATGCAGTTATTCAAAATTTAGTCAAACCAATAGAAGATCTTCTAGGGATGTGGTAGTTATTTTTTGATGGATCAAGAAGTAAAAACAATGTAGGTACAAGAATTATATTGATTTCCCCATAGAAGGAAAGCTACTTCTACTCATTCAGACTTTAATTCAGCTATACCAATAATGTGGCTGAATATGAAGCCTTGATTTGAGGCCTTCAGTTGGCCAAACAAAAAGGAATCAAATTTTTACAGATATTTAGTGATGGTGAACTTATTACTCACCAAATAAGATAAAAAAGTGTGACTAAAAACAATTTGTTAAGGTCTTACAAACACATATTTTGGGACCTACTAGAAGATTTCACTATCTTGAATACATAAGTGGTACCCAGGGCATCATATAAAGATGCTAACTACATGGATTTCATAGGATCTAAATATAACCTACCGGTAGAAATAAAGAAGAAAAAACCAACATGTAAGGCTAATTATAAGGCCTTCTGTCCTCGATAATGTATCTAATTGGCATGTATTTTATAGTGACAAGCAGATTATAAACTTTTTGAGAGAAGAGGTCAAGTTTTTAGATAGGAATCAACCAAGGCTACAAGACCAATATGGTGATCAGATTATTCAGCTAAAAGTGAACAAACTACCTATGAGTCTTGTCACATTGGAAAACATCTTCAATTCAGATGACCAATTGAAAGATGAAAATTAAAACATTACAGTCAGTGAAGAAGATTGTGAACCCATCATCATCTCAGAAGGCAAGTCTCTCAAGATAGGCAAGGCATGCAATATTTTAGAGAAGCATAAATTTGTTTAATTATGTCAGGTGTTTGATGATAACTTAACTTGGAGTTATCATGATTTTAGAGGAATTGATCCAAGTTTAGCTCAACACACTATAGATTTGGATATAAATACAAAGTTAATCAGGTAGAAATAGAGACCCATTAATCCCAATATTGAAGCCTTGATGAAAAGTAAACTCTCTAAATTGATAGAGGCTAGTATAATATTTCTTATCAAATACTTATCTTGGGTAGCAAATCTAGTCTTTATCAAAAATAAAAATGGTGAAATTAGATAGTGTGTGGATTTTAGGGACCTAAATAAAGCATCTCTAAAAGATCACTATCCTCTTCCTCTTAAGAAACAAATCCTATAAATAGTGTCAAGATCTGAAAGATTATCTATTTTAGATGGCTATTCAGGTTATAACCAAATCCTAGTGTAGGAATCAGATCAATTTAAGATGACCTTCACCACCAAATAGGGAACATATACATATAGGGAGATTCCATTTGGTTTGATAAACGTAGGTGTAACCTTTCAGAGAGTCATGTATATGACATTCAAAGGTCTGATAAATCAAATGATTCTAGTATATCTAGATGATATTATAGTCTATTCAAAACATGTTGATGCACATTTAAGTCACTTGAGAAAGGTTTTTGAAAGGTGTAGAGAGTTTGGGGTTTCCATTAATCCAAATAAGTGCATGTTTATAGTATACGAAGGGAAACTTCTAGGGCACATAGTGTCAAAATAAGGTCTTGAAATAGACCTAGAAATAATTAGTGCTATATCTGCATTAGCACTATTGAGCCACAAAAATGGCCTATAAAGCTTCCTTGTGAAAATTAACTTTGTGAGAAGGTTTGTCTCAAATTTTACCACTACGACAAAACCTCTTACTGTAATGTTGAAGAAAGGTATACTTTTCAGTTGGATATAGAAGGGAAAGTTTAACTTCAAAGCCATCAAACAAGTTATCTCTCAAGCTCCAACCTTGGTCAACCCAAACTATGAGAAGGATTTCATTCTCTATGCATTTGGAGGGGAAGGAAGCATCTCAACAATTTTGACTCAACATAATCAAGAATATTTGGAGAAACCCATTTATTTCTTCAGCCAATCTTTGAAAGATTATGAATAGGATTAAAGTTCTATGGAGAAATAGGTATATGCAGTGATCAAAGCACTCAAGAAATTCAGACATATGCTCTCCAAAAATAAAATACATTTGATGGCGAGTCACCAGAGCATCAAAGAATTCTTACTAAGTAGGGAGATAAATGAAAAATGAGTAGGATGGATTACCAAAGTCATGGAATATGATGTGGATATCATGATCATGAAGGTTGTAAGAGGAAAATGATTGTGTGAAAAACTAGCTACTGACATCAAGACTACTGAACCAATATCCAACATAGTGTATGCTCAAACTATACCTTAGCGAGACAATCCACCTTCTTTCAATATCTGGATTCAAGATGTGACTCATTTCTTACAGACTGGTGAATACCCCTATGAATTTCAACAGTCAAAGAAAAGGTATTTTTGACTCCAATCAATTCCATATGTTCTTATTTTTGGAATTTTATTTTAAAAGGACATGAATGGAATCTTGTTAAGATGTATTGAGCATGAGCAAGTTCCTAAAGTGTTCGAGCAATTTATTGATGGACCATCAGGAAGACATTTTTTTACAAGGATTATGACCATTAAGATAATGTGATGAGGCTAATATTTGATTGAATTATTCAAATATAACCACCAATGGGTAATAAAATGTGAAAAGTGTGCTTATTCATTGGTAAGTAAAGGCTAACAACCCTTCCTCTCAGACCAATTCAAGCAGATCAACCATTCACTCAATGGGAATTGGATTTCATCAGCACGATCAATTTACCATCAAGTGTGGGTCATAAATGGGTTCTCACAGTTATTTCACATGATGGACTGGAGTGGTTGTTCTAAAAGATGCCACTGAGACATCTACTCTGGAATTTATGGACAACATAGTTTCAAGGTTTGGTGTTCCTCACACCATCATATCAGATAATGTTGAGGAATTTGTGGGTACTTAGGTAAGTTAATGGGCTATCAAGAATAATGTGTACCTGAGCACTTCTTTAAACTATTACCCTCAAGGTAATGACCTAGTTGATTCAACTAATAAAAACCTCATTAGAATCATCAAACAAGCAATGGAGGACAACTAGAGGATGGCATACAAAACTAAAATCAACACTATGGGATGATATGATTAGTCCAAAAAGAGCCATTGGTAATTCACCTTTCATATTGGTATATGGCAGATAAGCTTGAGTACCACTTTCAATTGAGCTTCCATATCTAGATCTCAAATACCAGTTGGACCTGATTGACAATGATGAAATTATGGTGAGACTGGCTAAACTCATGGAGCTTGAATAAATAAGGCATTAGTCAATGAAAGTCTTTGAAGCAAATTAGGCACAAATCAAGAAGACTTTTGATAAAAAGGCATCATCAAGGAGCTTCAATGAAGGAGATATGGTTCTCAAAAGGGATGCATATAAAGCAAAACTAGGTAGGCACACCAAATTTAATGTAATATGGAGTGGTTCATATATCATCACTTAGTGCAAAGGAGCCAATGCATTCTATATCTCTAAGATTGATGGAGTAGAACTGCCAATCCTAATGTGATATACCTCAAATCTTTCTCTTGAGGTAAGAACTCATTTTGAAGATTAATTTTTTGTAAATAACAGGGTTTGGTTGTGTTTTTTCAATAAGTGCTTTTGCATAGGTCAAAGCTCATTAGGCGTTGTTTCCTTAGGTTGTGTTATTTTCTCCTTATTTTATTTGTTTGTTTTCTTATTTTATTCATGTCTAGTTAATCCTAGTTTATTATTCCCTAGGTTAGAGTTTGTCAAATCAAAATTGACTCCATACCCAATGCCTTAGAAGGTTACTAGATTGAAAATTATTAGCAAGCAATCATCCTATATAAGTTGCCAAAAATATTGATATTTTTATCCCAAAAAGATCATTACATCTAATTCCCTTAGGGAGATCCCCTTTTTTGTTTAAGAAAGTCAATGAAACCTCCAAAATACCCATCTTTCACTTTATGCTTATTAGAATCTAGAACTCTAGATGCAATTTGCACATGTGCAAATTACTCCATGGGTTCTAGATCCCACAAAGCACCCATATTCCAAAAATAGCAAAACCCAAAACCCTAGGTGCACTTTGCATGTTTGCATATATGTGAAAAATGCACTTTAGGCTTTGGATCCTATGAAGCACCAAAACTTAAAACCATAGAATTCAGAACTCACCATGCACTTTGCACATTTTTACAACATGTAAAATTCATGGTGGGCTCTAGATCCCACCATGTACCCAAGCTGATGGAATCTAGAAATCAGTATGCACTTTGCACATTTTCATAACATGCAAAATACATGGTGGGCTTTGTATCCTACCAAAGAGAGAAAGCCCCTTCCATGGAATACAAAACTTGAATTGCACATTGCACATTTTTTAATGTGCAAAATGCATGTCAAGCTCCATCATCCACTGACTACTTACCAATGTGGGATGAAAAACCCAAAGAGTACATTTCATGTTTCTAAGCATGTAAAGTTTTTGGTGAGTTCTACCTCCCACCAACTCAAGCCCTTCCCATAAAAAGTGGACCTATTATAGGCAGGTCCAACTTTCACTACCAACCATCATAGATTCACATTAATTGCAAGTTTTCACTATAAAACCAAGCAAATTTAGGGTTTTCATTATCATTTGCTAATTTTAGAAGTGCATCCTAAAGTTATGATAGCAAACTTTTCCATAAAAGAAAGATTCAATCCACATGTTAGTAAGTACCTATAATTTCTAGCTGCAACTACATCTTAATCTTCCATGTCATCCTCTCTTGCTACATGGTACTTGCCTCATTTTATTTCTGCCATTGTCTTTCAATTTGAATCTTTTCTTAGTCATTTACATTTCTTACAAAGTTTTAGATTGAAGCTCCCTTAGGGTTACTATTTTATGATTTTTCATGTGATTTATCATTTAAACCTTTATAAGGATGAACTTGTGTGTCTAAGGCAGTCTAGGGTAGTCTAGAGTTTCATATTTGAATTCCTCACAAAACATACATTATCCAAAAAACCCTTATTTTCTCCCTCCCAATTTTGTATTCAAATTTAGGGCTTCCTCAAATAGAATATTTTGAAGAATATACTTCCATTCAAACTAGAGAATATCCCTATAAAAATCCCTCTAATTTCCCTTTAAAAGTTGGACTTGTCAAGAACACCTGAGTATCTTGAAAGCTCTTTAGCCTTCATAGAGAATGGACATGTTTTGAGCACCTCCTAGTTTCAGTAGAGATCTGACATGCTTCAAACACCATGTAACATTCACCTGCCTACAACACCTTCCACTTCTACTAGAAATCTAATATCCCTTAAGCACCGCGGGAAGTAGATGTGCTTCCAACACCTCCAAGTTTTGCTAGACTCTTCACCTGCCAGAGACACCTCCATGTTCTTCTAGAGAGTATAAGTGTTCCAAACACCTACAAATTCTACCAACTTTCACAGTTGGTTTCTTAGAAGTATATCTACAGTCTTAATACCTCATAAAGAGATGAAGGTCAAATCTAAGGGCCTTGGAGTGACTCCTAGTTTGGAGTCCAATATCACAAAGATCAAAGATACATATTTAGGTCATATTGACCTAGGAGATTTTTGGGCTAGAATAGGTGTAGAATTCAAGAATGACTAGATCCATAGTATCTATGACTCTGGTCTTCCATAAGTTGTAGCCTTCCCTTTATCTATTCAAAGCCCTGAATTAGTTCGAATAATGGCCCAACATTATGATCTCAATAGGAGGAAAGTATACAATGAGAAAAGGGAAAAGGTTCTAGATCTAGAACCTAATTTAATCGACTCAGTGTTTGCCATCCAAGAATTTGAGAGTTATTTGAATATAAATTCATAGACATTTGCACAATTTTATGAGGAAAAAAAGGATGGATGTCAGAAGATAATCAACAAGCAATCGCTCAAGACCCCCAAACATTCCTCCACTAGATTGCCTAAGACCATTTATAGGCCTAATTTCATCAATGAGGTATGGGGTATTATAATAATAATACATAGGGTAATTGGAAATCTTGATGCTTAATGCTTTCAAGAATGAATGTACTAGTATATCTGGACAATCCAAGAAAATAAACAATACATACACTGGGCCCAATTGATAAGTGACTCCCTCCACAAGTAATTTATGGTGGTGCAAACAATAAACAAGTTCTACATGACATCTTATATTGTTAATATTCTGGCTAAATGAAGATTGTTCCTAGGCCTACCACAGTTCTTGAGGAAATAACCAGAGTCTACAAATACTACTCTGGTCTCACACTACAAGCTAGTAGATAATAGTTCAAGAGAGTCAATGATGCCTTCATCTACAACATAATTATCATGTTCAATCATGAACTTGGGAAGGAAATATTTTCAAGAGTAGCAAAAGATGAAATCAATAAATGGGGTTCATTCTTCATACAGTTCCCCACCTACTCCTACATTAGGGTAACTAGATTTAGTGGTTGTCCCTACATACTTCCCTAGTATATAAGTGATAAATGGGCATTGTTGGAGTTGGTTAGGTAACTTATGGAGACACACAAGCTCCTGTTAGATAGGCATAATATAGGGATACATTTTACAATTTCCATTGGTTATTACATATGCCAATCCCTCTTAAAGGTTAGAGGTATAGAGGCTAAAATGTGCCAAATGACAATGGGGACTTTAGATTTTGGACCATATTTTGATCCATATGGAAAAATCACCCATGTAATGGACCTAGAAACATATGAACATGTGCCTTATTACAAGGATTTTTGGGAAGATTATGAAAAGGAAGAGATGGTCAAGATGAGTGACTATTCAAAGATGTCCCTACAATTGATAAAATATTATGATCTGGCACTAGTACCTGATGACTTGGTTGATGAAAAATCTAGAGTAGACCCAATATACCTTACACAAATCATTACTAGACCTTTACCACCAATGAGGTGGTCAGTTCCTGAGTCTTTCTCTCTATTTGATAGAATAACCCTTATAATCAACAAAATAATTAATTGGCTGAGGAGTAAAGGAGTGAAGGTCACAAGGGAGATAATAGGGGTTAAAGTGAAGCTTTTGAAGCTCAAAATGGTAGGTATCACTCCATCAAATGAGGGCCCTAATGAATCATCATAAGAACCTAAGAAGAAGAAGAAGAAAATAAAGACTAAAGCAAAGAAAGGAGAATCAAGTAGATAGGGAGAAGCTACAGATGAACCAATTGATATTTCACCTAAAGACACAATAAAAACAACATAGGGTTCTATACCTTTAGATCCCATATCCTTGACCCTTATTTGTAATTCTCCCCCATTTCCTACTCATATTATTCAGGAAGTGTCAACACCTCCACTAGATGTCTCCACTCCTCCCACATCTTAGGCTCCCATTATTTCAAAGGTTTTAGCACCTCTACCTCTAGTGTCAACCCTTCCCCTTGTATTCACTCGACCTATCATTTCACCCATAATAAACACATCAATAATCCAAGTGAAATCAACACCAGTTAGTCAAGTGGACACTCATAGCCCCCCTACAATGGAATCTCAAGTTTTCACTCCACTTTCCCTTCCTCCCATTTCACCTTCCCTATTTTATCCACTCTCATTCTCCCTTCTATTTATATCTTCTTCCATTACATCTCCATTAATTCCCAACACTACCCAAATATTACATTATGATAGAATTAGTCATCCTAACTATGGTTCTATAGGGCACCCCAACTCCTAAGACAAGTACTATTTCCTCTTCATCTCAACCTACCATTTTCACATCACTAAACCTGAGTGGTGCCACTCATATAATTGACACATTCATTGACTTAGATTCCACCCTTACATGAGTTCCCAAATTCATAACCCCTATGTCCATTCCACTCTCCACCCCTCCCACTTCCACTATTTCAACTATACCATCAATCGAGATTGGAGAAACCTAGGTATTTATTGCAAACATTGATTTAAAAGCCACTGATGAAAGTGGATCCCCATAATCACTTCCTAAGAAACTAATGACATCATCTTCCTAGGAGTCCCCAATGGTTATAGTGTCTACTAATGCAACAACATCAACTACTTATTCTCTAGTAATCGTGTCAAAACAACAAATGGTTACCCCTAGTTGGTTAACCCAATCAGTGGGTAAAAAGAGAAAATAAATGATTGTTCCTAGTAGTCTAGACTTTAGCATGTCAGAGGTTAATAAGAAATAAAAACTCACTCCCAAGGCCCTCATAAGGACATTTAATGATGACAAGGGATATATATATGTTGAAATTATAGTCCCCCTACTAGACAAATTGAAAGATCTTGTGGCGGGCGATTATTAGATTTCATAAATACACATTGGAAGATAGAATAGAGAAGGTCTTAAGCACAATGTGAAAACTAATATGAACTCTCTCTTCTAGAGAATTGATCATGACAAAGCCACCAAGGATGAGCTAAAGAGAAAAGAAGATCAGTTGATAGAAGCACTAAACTGGTTCATAAAGCCCAGTAAAACATCACAATAACCATAGGCAGTGCAATTAATCAATCTAAATCAAGATACAATTGATTATGTATGAGAGATTGATCACATGGGAAGGGATATTAGGGAATGGTATGATGAACTAATCACTAAAGGCAATAGGGTTCTTGCAACAATGATGGAGCCTTATGGCATCATCATGGAGAGGAAGGATATTTTGAAAGAACATATCAATCATTATGAAGGAGAAATTTAGACCTTAAACTTGTATTATCCCAAATTGACAACCATAAAATCAATTCATATTAATACCTTCATTGTCAAGAATATATTGAAGAGTGATGCTGAGCATGAGGAGCTACATAGGGCTACTCAATTTTAGGTAAGAGTACTAACAGAGTCTGCTGAGCAAGCCAAAGAAGCTCATGATATGGTCGTTGATGTATTGTATGAGATTGAAGGCATGATGCATTCAATGTCATTCCAAATGGTAGATGATGCCAATAATCTCCTTCAAATATAGTAGGTCCAAAATAATTTCAAAGCAATAATTGAGAAATAATTTGCAAAGGACATAGTCTTTGTCTTGATTTCTATCCACCATTTCATCAGGTATGAAAAAACAATTGATAAGATGAGAACGAAGATGCAAGGAATCAAAATTTTTAGAAGAGAGATTTTAAATGTTTAAGTATATTATGAAGCCTCTAATATCTACTCTTATGGCCAAATCCAGAGTGCATACAGGAAATATTCAAGGCCTTTGATGCATATATTGAGAAGTTGTAGGCCAAGAATGATAGGAAAGCTGAAGAAATCATTGACTAATATTTCCTCTCTATTGAATATTTTCAAATGTTATATCATTTCAAAACATTGTAAATTGTGAATTCATTATAAAGGTACAACTATATTTTTTATAACTCTTTTTAAGAAATAGAAAAACATATTTTGCACTTATATTTTTTGATAATGTGAAAGTTGCAAAAAACACAAGTGAAAATTGCACTTTCTATTTTGACAAGTATGGATTGATAAAAGTGTAAAATCGTGAAGTGCAAAGTGCACAGTTCAATTTGGAAAAAGTGATAAAGACTTAAGAAGTTGTAAAATTCTCACTTATGTTTTGCAAGTTGGGGTTTTTGCATGGAAAAGTAACTTGGAATTATTTTCAAAATTATGTTTTAGTTTAAAGGACCAGTTCTATTTTAGGTGCCTCTTTTTCCATGAAGAAGTTATTTTCAGCCACTTCCAGATGAAGACGCCTTATATGGAGATCCAATAGTTCTAACCATGCCTTACCATGCCATACTATGCTAAAGTTCATGCCCAGATCATGCATGACACATATCTAGTCATTCCACCACTTTAGGATGCCAAAAATAGAACTCACCTCTTTTTCATGAGGGTTTTAGATTTACATGATCTCCTTTAATTGGGAATTCAGATTTTATCAACTAAATCTCATCTTGGAAATATTTTGTATCAAAATGGGTAGACCCTGTGGCCCAAATTATCTTTTTACTGCTAGTTATATTTTTTACATTTTGAATGTATTTTCTACACACTATAACCTTTGGAAAGAAATAAAGTTAAAAATTTGCCTTTCTTGTCTTGAGAGATCTCTATGTGTGTACAAGCTATTTGATTATTTGTGGAATCTTTGTCTCTTTATTTCAGTTTTAATAAATTCATTTGTGGTATTTTATACACTTGAAAATATTGTTTGTAATAAATATCTTTTTCCATTTTGTGAAAAATAGCTAAAATACTACCTCTAATTTCTATTCGTATGAGTCAGTGCTGAAACAAATTCAACATATTTTTTGCTCTATTATGTTTATCAAGCAAACATTGAAATCCACCATAAAATATTTGGTGAAATCACCATATTTTTAGTTTTTTTTAAATTTAAATTCTTCAACCCTTTTCCTGTCAAAACCCTAGTTTAGGATTCAAAATCTCTAAAGAGCGTGATTTCCACAAAATTGGTATTTCATTAGTTTGCATCAGATTTAGTGAAAGGAAGCTAGCCTTCTTCAAAGACTAACCTCAATTTGCCAAAGTCCCATGGCTTTGGAGGGTTTTTTATTGTATCATTAGGTAATTTCACAACAAGATATATAATCAAGATAGGTGCAATCTTATGTGATAATAGTCATCACCCACCAGTATGACTTTTACCAACTATATTGAGCCAATCTGCTACAGTAGTTAGTTCACTTTTTGGTATGGTTGAGGTGATAAAAAAGCATTCGATCCTACCAATTTTATAATTTGGGCTTAATTTTATCATCTAACATCATGAATTTCATAGTGGGAGTTGACTTGGTTCACTCACACTCACCAGGTTACAAATATGATTGGGTTGCATAGTTGAACTAGTCTCAACTGCCAATTGACAATCCATCTTTTCTCCAAGGTTGGGGGCATGTGCCATCCTTCCTCTGTATCTCTCTCTCTATACATATCCTTAGATATATGCACTTTATATATCATAATATTAATTTCAATGATTCACAATGATACATCTTTCAAATGAAATTGCCAAAAGATAAGAAGTTACATTCATATATAGGTGTACTCTTAAACCTTGATTTATTTAAATTTCAATCATTTCAATACTTTAAATTTCAGATTATATGCATTAATTATATACTATAACATGCCCTTGGATGCAATTTAGTGAACAACAAAGCATTCAAGTTGGACTCAAACAAAGCCAAGGTGTGTTATGCTTACCCAAGTATGCATTTTTTTCCTTCAAACTAGAAATTTCATTACTAGATTAAGGGGGGGGGGAATGTAGACACTATTTATGAATTATATAGCACCTAAGTTTTATACACTTAATAAATATATATCATGTATGTACCTTCAACTTCTAGAGCTTTCCTACTACCAAAAGGCTTACATATACTATGTCTATGTGATTATTTTCTTACCTCTTAGTCTGATCAATGTTATTAGGATGAATTAAACCTTCTATATTTCCAAAAATGTTATAAACCTTCTTGTCTTCCATTTATACAAGTTATAGACCTGTACCTACTTTTTACTACCCAAACACTTATGTTCTAGTTAGATGCTTGCATCGATGTATGTGTCGTACCCTAACACAAATGTTTAGTGCCATAAAGTCATCCAATTTATAAATAAAACATATTCCTATGGTTAGTATAAGTGATTTAATTAAATATATTATCCAAATGGGTTGATATAAATATAAGATCAACCTTCACTCATTCCTCACCTAGAAAATTCTTACCTACTCACAATGTAACTTACCAATGGATTTTCCTCAAATCATGTGGAACTTTTGTTGTAACACATATTTAATATTTTAGTAATAAAGTTGATCTTGGGAAAAATAATATTATTAGAATAATTAGAGGTTACTTGATATCTGTAAAGTTATTATATTTCTAGCTAAATAAAAGATAGAACCCTATCTGATAAGAGGTGTTAGATTTTAGAACAATAGAAAAAAAGTTTGTCAACAAGAAAAATATTATGAATATGTAGTTTTGATTCCCATGAATTAATGAAGTTGATTACATTCAAGAAGTATAGAGCTATTTTCCTCCTAATCCCAAGGTGAGCAAGGGCCCATTCACCTAAGGAGTCGAAACTTGTGTGTGGCATTATGTATTGATTTATATTAGTTTCAATTTAATTAACACATTTATATTCTATGTGGATTATTAACCTGTAAGTAGTAGAGGTGTTAATGTGTGGGTATTGTCATTTGATGTATTGTTTACTCTTTTCATTCAAAATTATATTCTTAGATAAATTAAATTCAATTCTGCAATCCTATAAAATTTAGTTTTGCAATCATAGTAAATTCAACTATGCAATCTTAGTTTTAAGTGTAATTCTACAATTCCATATTTTAGTGTTTTTCTTTATCAACATTGAGTATTGTTTTATCAACGAGTGTGTTCATTTTGAGAGAAATTATGTTTACTTTGAATTTATAATGATATTTATGAAAGAGTGTTTTATTTATAGTTAATTAAATAAGATTTTATATTTAAGACTTAAAATAGATCACTTTACCAAAACCCCACAAAACACATAACTATTAGTTAGATCTTAAAAAAACCTTATTGTAAATAGCTTCAGACACTGGCCTTGGTAATGAATGATATCGATTGTAGTTGGTTAAATAAAGGGGTAACAATGACACCCATTAGAGCCCAACTCTAATTTACATCAAAAATTAGATATGTGACTCATATTCATTCATGCACAACTATACATATATAAGGAACATAGTCAAAATTGTAGAGGATATGTATCCCTAGTAATGGAGGGCAATCCATGAAGCACCATTACCTAGAATAGCAAAGAGCATTACTGATACACTAATGCCAAGAGGGGACTACTGGCGTTACCTAAATTATATAGTGATCATGATAACATGGAACAAGGTTACCTTGTTATAATGTTGTGTGGGGCATTGATGAATACTTGAATAATAAGAAGAGTGTATTCCATAGATCTCATTTGATGATAAAAAAAATGTGTTATGTTAACGAAAAGAATTTTGGAGAGGTTGACAAGTTTAGGGAGTACTATTCATTAGCCACGCTACCACATAGAGATTTGGACCCTCATGCTCAGATTCAAAAGCATATATAAGGTCTAGGTATCCCATAACAATACGAACCTTAAGACCATGAATTTTTATTCTTGAATGTGAAGAATGGTGCCAAGTTTTAGAGATGACTCAGATGTTTGGACTGACCGATGATCTATTGAAAATAATACAAGGAGAGCCTTCAATTACAATTACAGATGCAGTAATTAGGCTTTCACCTCCAGGTGGATGGGTTGTTACATACTTTTGGAAAAATAGGCCTTATCATCCATACTTAGACAAAGGAGAACCATCTCAAATTCCACCCATCATGATGACTATTTTAAAAAAAGAGCATGAGGTGGAAGAAGTTTCTAATATTGTAGGTTCTCTTTGGAGAGGAGAAGAGCCAATTTGTATTGACTCTTATGATTTAGAAGACTCTAGTATTTCTGATACTTCTTCAACTCTTATGATTACAAGTGTGGAATTCCAAACTTCCACCACTTAAATGGATCCCTCCTCAACTAAAAACGTAACTCTTTGTTATAAGAGGAAACCTAAGGCCCATGGACCTCCTATGAGCACAACTATCAACACACCATTTATATAAAGACCTAAGGGGCATGATCAACAATCCATGTGAAGTGAGACTATTGATAAAAATGAGGAGGAATAATTGAAAAGAGATAAGGTCCTAAGCCTCCAAGGTGAAAAATAAAAATCACCACTAAAGGTTGATAAATCAAGTGAGGATATGGCTCTAACTATCTTTTTTAGTTCCTATTGTTTCTACTATTCCAATTATTTCAATTATTTCTCCCATGTCTATTGGTTCATTTTATCTTGTCTCTCTCAATCTTGATGTCCTACCATACTTAGTGGTTCCCATGGTTGAGTTTGTTTCTTCAACACTAGTTGTCTCCACTTCCACTATTATTACCTTTATCACCATTCCCTCAACTACCCCTGAGTCCAAAAGGGTTCATACTAAGTAGACTAGGAGAGCCTTGGCAAGTGTAAAATTACATGTGTTTTCCACCCAATTGGTCTTGTTAATGACTTCCTCTATTCTTATCCATACCACTATTATAGTTTCATCCAATAAGTCTAAGAAGAAGAAGCTTGTATACATAGTTCATCCAATGCCCCAGTTTAGTGGTATTAACTAGTCTAAGCTCATTTGGACATCATTATCATACCCATTGTATGAAAAATATTTGAGGCAATCTTCAGGGGACCTGCTGGTTGAGACTATTGCCAAGGACACTTGGCCAATTTACTCCACTCAGTTGGCGATTCCACTTTGGGCCATAGACTTAGAAGCTCAAGCCTCCTAAAGGTTGAATCTAACAATAACTGAGTTGCCCACTGTAAGTTCAATCTTTATCAAATATAAAATAATTATCTAAAGAGTCAAGAAGAGGAAGATTGAAGATGATTTTGGTAGGGGCATAGTTTTATAGGAAAGACAAGATGTCTTTTCTTTATCCAAGAGAAAGAATAAGAGACTTGGTTAGTCTCCTTACAATGAAGATTTTAAATCTTATTTGGAGATATAAAAAGAATATTTCTTGGAACTTCATGAGGGGATTGAGCAAGTTATAAGAGAGCTACATCAACAATTAGAGCAAGTCTGGGAACAACAATTTTTTTTTCATATTCCCAAAGAAATTGAGGGAGATGTCTAGAATGCAACCTTAAGATCATACAATGTCCTCAATGCTATTGGTTCAATGAGAGTTGAATTACCTCCTCATATTATTGATATAAAAAAATTGTTTAATTATTTAAAAGAGGATGAAAATAAATTAAAAGTTATTATTTTGTACACAACTAATAAGGCTTATACCATTTGAACTTGATGACAACATTAGAGGCATCCAATACCCTCGATTTGGTTATCATTCAGATGCAGGAGGCAAGAGATTGGATTAAAAGTGTAGAGGCCATAATACGAAAGTTTATAAAGCATGAGAACCTAATTTTACATATTTTTGATGAGATAAATTTTTTCCAAGATAGAGACTCTATGAGATAATTAATAAGTAGAGCTAGTTTTGATCAGCTCCTGCAGCAAGCTTCAACCTATTTCAAAAAAAATATTCATCGGATAGCATTAGAAAAAATTGAGGTTGAGTTAAATTTTATAAAAAATAAATTTATGGAGGTTAAAATATTTTGGGTCACTTTTAGATCCACCAAGGTTGAACATGCATGATTAATGGTGCAAATAAACATGGCACATTGACCACCTTTTTTAAACATGGACATCATTAAATTTTAACATGTTATAGATTTAAAATTTTATTAGGAGTAAGAGGAAAAAAAGAAGGCTAAGGACATAGTTTATAGTTCAACTCCACCTCCTATCTTGACTCCACCTCCTAGTTCAACTCTGCCATCAACTTTAGTGCATCTTACCACATCGAGTTTAGCCATATAGTCACTAATTTTGAATAATCCTTAGTCATCTAAAGTTAAATTTGTATGTAGTTTTACATGTAAGATTAGTCAATGTAACTATAGTTTATTCATACTTCATGTATGCATGTGGTATTTAGCCTAAGCATTTTGTAATCATGCACATGTTGGATGGAATCATGCATGCAAGTCTATTTTTGGACATAGTTATGAATCAACTTTCATTATACATGCAAGTTTTAGCATCAAATTAGAATTGAAGTGATGATAATTAAAATGTAACTTGGAGTTTTTCATGAACTTGGAGGATGAGGCAACCCCTCCCCAAGTCTATTTATACATGTAAATCCCTCATTTCAAAGGGTTAAAAATTATCAATACATGAGGAAGTCATTCTTTAATTGTCATGCAACTATGTAAATGCCTTTCCATTCTAATTATATGTAATTAAGTGTTAATTTTCTTGGTTGTTTGATTCAGTAATTCGAAGTGTGCAACAACTATGGATAATTCCTTTTTTTATCACTAATACCTACTAGTTTAAGATGTGTAACAATTATTGAATATTTCATAAGTATTATTGATTGTATGAAAATAGGTTGATTGTTTAATTTCCAAAGTGTGCAGAAGTTTTTTTCTTTAATAATGTCTTCTTGTTATGAGCAATATTTTCCTTATATACCTTTTTGATCTGAGATACAATCTCTTGAATAAGGGTTTGTAATAGTTACTATAAAAAGAGCAACCTTTAGTTGAGATATTTGATTTCCCTATATTATATCATCCCAGATTGCATAATTGTGTTTGCATATGAGTCTGTAAAAGCTATTAGCATCAAGAATTAGTTTCAAAACACTTTTCCACAGAGAAACCAACCCTGAAAGTAATCCCTTGAGACCATATAGTCTTCTTTTTTGCTCTACCCTTCCCTCTTTTATTTAGAGTTCTTTAATTGAGATCTACCCACTTTAGGATAAGATCCATCCATACAGCTCAACTAGGTTTTAATTTCCTTATTAATAACCTGCATGCTCAACCTCTTATTTCATTACCTAGTTGTTTAACCCAGACCTGTAACTCGTGCCCTGGAGTGGAGTTTGCATCGATTAAGATTATAAAATGTTAGAGGATACCTCATTAAATATGGGGGTATGAAAAAGACCCACATCAACAAAAAAAATGTTGGTTATAGGAGTGCCACTTGTTTTCCTTCCCTAGTGGGAGGTTATCCCCTAAATTTGAGTTACACTGAAGACACCCAAGAGAGTTACCAGGTCTAGATCCCAAACTAGTCTTTTGGTTCACCTTTGTCATTACATTGAATGCCTAGATTTGCACCAATTATTCTTATGGTACCTCAGGATATGACACCTTCTCCAGTTAGAAATATATAGCATATCAATCATCCTATGGCTCAACCACTGTGGTTAGTCAAATCTTCTATTATTATCCCAAGGAACATGCATAATTTACTAAAGAATCCATATAAATATCTACCTTCCTACTCTCCTTTAGGAGGAAGAATGACAATGGAACATATCAAGTCTTTTAAGGCTACTTTGAGCTTAATGAATGTCACTGATGAAGATGTTGTAGGTAGGATTTTGCCATTCACATTGTAGGATGCTGCCTATGATTTGTACCTCAATATACAAGAAAACACAATTGCTTCTTCGAAATCATGTCAGAGTACTTTTCTTACCCAATTTAGACATGTTACTATCCACAATTTGGTGTATCAACATTTCACTAGTATGAAGAGGGTGCCTAATGGGCCAATCCAAGATTTTAACACAAGATTTCAAAAGATGTACACCTGGCTGAGTCCAACATATAAACCAGATCAAGTTCTAGCATTAGAGATGTATAAAAATGCCTTGGATCCAGTTACTATAGTGTTTTTATGAAGAGTTGATGTTACCAACACTCTATCATTAGTATATGAATAAACTATTAGTATTGATAGACAACTCAATCCTCATGTACCAGGCACCCTAATATCTTCTTAGCTTTGAATCAAGTGCCTCATGTGAATCAAAATGTTCCTACATTTAGCCAAAATTAGTTTTATACAGTACCTCCTCTGATGTAGTAGACACCAAATCAAAAGTATGGTTATATGAACAATTATGTGTAGATAAATGGTCATTAGCATAACCAACATTCAATCCCATCCAATACTGTAGTGGCCCAGGGTGTGCATTCAACAAAAGTAGAATTGGATTCTATATGTAGAATGGTCTAAAGGTTGAGCGATGACTTCTTGGACATGTAGAGGAAGATGGATAATGTTACTCATCAAAATAATAATCAAAATTATATGTTTTGAAGATATAGTAGACTTTTTAATCAATCTACAAATAATGTAGAACATCAACAACCCAATAAGTTACCAAAAATCAATATAATGGAAAAAACTGAGCCCAAGTGGTGTAGAGTTCATAATACATCATAACATGGTAAAATGGAATGTTTTGAATTTTGTGCAGCATTTGAAATATTCCAATGAGAGATGGTAAGGTAGGATTTGATGAATAACCCACCGGAGTTCCCCCTTGAATTTAGTTCCTCAAACACCGCTATGGTTTTTGAAACTTATGAGTTTCCCTTCCCAAGTGAGGATGAAAATATACTAGATGATAATTATGATGAGATACATGCCTTTTAGAAATACCAAAAAGTCAATTATAATCTAAGGAACAAGCAACCCTTCTCAACATCTACTCCTCCAAATAATACCACTATTCTACCGAATCTGTAGGCTGATAATAATCTACCTCCCCCAAAAAGGAATGACCAACACCAAAATAAATATGAATAGATCAAAGGAGGATACAACATTATTAAAGACATGAATAAGATTAAAACAAATATCACTCTTCATGAATTGGCTTAGATCACTGAACATAAAGAGATCTTGTGGAGGTCTATCATAGGAAAGTCTACTATAGATAAGAGAAAAGCTACTCATATAAACATAATATATAAGAGTAAGTTAGAATTTCCTCATTTCTTATTGACTATCAAAGCATTTATAAATAATATTCATAATTAATTAGTTGATTCTAGAGCTTTAGCTACCATGATGCCAAATTCTATTTGTCAAAATCTTGGATTGACTCCAAGCCCATCAAAGAGGATGGTTTCACAGCTAGACAAAATAGTGGTGCCTAGAGTTGGAGAATTAAATGATGTACACATTCAAGAGGAATTTTAACCATGTGTTTAAATGACTATTAACATAATTATGGTGGATATCCCAAAGGGATATAAACTCCTCCTTAGTATAGACTAGTCAAAGACATTGAATGGGTATGTAGTAATAGACTTCTCTCATATTTGGTTGCCATGGAGAGGTATTGTAAACAAGATTATAATTAATTAGGAACCAATAATGAATAACCCCATCATAGAGTAAAATACTAAGAATTAAGAGGTAATATACAAATCTCTTAACCTTGGAATTTATACCTTTACCATAAAGTATGAGGTGTAGGAACTGGAAGTCTAGGGACCTTCCCAGTTGTGGACTCTCCATTCAACAGTGCAAGATCCAATCAAGGATAAGGTGTTGGTGTTGATTTGTTGATCCATAAGGTAATAAGTATCTAGAGGCATATAGGTTATAGTTCCCTTGTACCAATAACAACGTAGAGTATGAATCACTAATTTTGTGATTGTAGTTTCCTCTAAAAAATAATGTCAAATAACTACTGATATATGGAAATTTGGAGCTAGTTATTAATCAAGTTAGGAATAAATACCTATGAAAGTTATCATATATGAAGAGGTACAAACATGGATCTTAGGATTTTATTGAGTCCTTTGAGGCCTTTAATATAATGGTTTTTCTTAGAGAATAAAATTAGGCTACTGATTCACTAGCTACTTCAACTAGCAACTCAACACCAATATAAGAGTCCAAGGTGGAGAGGTTTTCCATAGATCTAGTACCTTATCCATCCATTCTTAATAACATGGAAAATTTCTAGGTCTTTGATGATGACTAGTAGATTATAAAATTCTTTACTAATTTAGGACAATTTGAGTGTTATATCATTGATGATAAGGAGATCAGTTATCTATGCCAAGAGGAATTGGGAGAAGGAAGAGTCATTCAGTTGAAAGAAAACTGCTTGCCTTTGGCAATGGTTTTTTTTGAAAAGGTGTTTGATTTGGATCCCCAAGCCCAGTAGAAAAGGAAGTCTAAAGTAAATGAATATGAGTTTAATAAGGAGAATTTAAGGGATGAGTGTGATCCACACTATGTCAACATTGGCCTCAATTGCACTCCAAAAGAAAGACAAAGGGTGAAGGATTTACTCACCTAGTATAAAGATGTGATTGCATGGATGTATAAAGACTTAAAGGTTTTTAACCAAAGGGTCATCACCCATAAAATATTGTTGAAGCTAGACCATACGATGTTCAATCAAAGATAGAGGCTGGTCAATTCTATCCTGGAGCCTCTCATTCAGAAGGAAATGGAAAAGCTACTAAATGCAAAAATTGTTTTCCCTATTAGACATTCTACCTGGGTTGACAACTTGGCTCCAATCAAGAAGAAGAATGGGGAAATCAGACTATGTGTTGATTTAGGAACCTGAATCAGTCTTATAAGAAGACAACTATCCTATACCTTCCTTGGATGAGGTGATCTAGATAGTAAGTGGTTTTGGAATGATGTCTTTTTAAGATATAACCAAGTGCTAGTTGAATCTGAAGACATAATGAACACTACATTTACCATAAAGTGGGTTACTTATGCATATAAGAGGATGCCTTTTGACCCAATTAACACATGAAATACCTTTCAATGGGAATGGACCATACATTCTAAGGACTAATAGGTAAATGCATAATAATTTACATGGATGACCTCACAATTTTCTAAAAGAACATAATTGATCATGTAGGCCATCTACAATCAATTTTTGAAATATGTATAAGGTTTGGCATCTCACTTAACCCCAGGAAGAGCATATTTGGTGTTATTGAGGGCAATCTCTTAAGCCACATTATAACTAAAGAAATAATTAAAATTGACCTTGATAGATTTTAGTGGATTTTTAATATTATATTCCCAAATAACAAGGAGCTCAAGTCTTTCTTTGGAAAGATAAATTTTGTAAGGAAGTTTATCTCAAGATTTGCATAAATAGTTAGACCTCTAAATGTAATGCTCAATCAAGATACTAAAGTGGAGTGGACACTAGAAGCAAGAAAGTCTTTTCCAAGACATCAAGATGTAATATCTCAGGCTTCGATACTAATAAGCCCATACTTCACTAAAGATTTGTTCTTGTATTCATTCACTTTAGAACATATAATTGCAACTGTGCTGACTCAAAGGAAGGATGAAAGGGAACACTGTATTAAATTTCTGAGTACAAATTTAAAAGAAATAGAACTCAAATATTCCATGATAGAAAAACAAATCTTTGCCCTTGTCAAAGTGATATATAAATTTTGACATTACATCTTAAAGAATAAAACCATTACCATTGTAACAGACCTTATCATCGAGCTAACTTTGGATTAGAATGAATTGGGAGAAGACAGAGGAAAATGGATGTAAAATTATAGGAGTTTGAAATATAAATTAAGCCTTCCAAAATTATTAGATGATAAGACATCATTTAGCTAATGATTGAGTCTGACCCATGCATTGCCATTGAGGATGTTTGTGAAACCTAGGTATCTAGAGAAGATTGGTATACTAATATCATTCAATATTTACTCATAGGTACTTATTCCCTGAAGCTTAATAGAGAATGAAGGAGAGCCTTGAGGCTCAATGCTACCCATTACATGATCATAAAGGGGATTATCTATAGAATAAATTAGGAAGGTATCTACCTAAGATGCGTATCATGAGAGGAAGCTCAAGAAATTCTAGAAAAATTACACCATAATATAGGTAATGGCCATCCATATGGAAACACCACAACCCATAAAATACTTAGAATGGGATATTATTAGCTAATAGTATTTAAGGATGCACATGTTCATGTAAGAACATGCCATGAATGCTAGGTCTTAGCATAATGAAAAGTACATGAAAAAATGTTGTTACAACATGTTATTAAAGGAAGACCATTTGCTTAATATGGATTAGATTTCATCAGTGTCATTAACCTAAAGTCTTTAGTCAACCACAAATTTATACTCACTACCATAGATTATTGCACTAGATGGAGTAAATTAGTAGCTACAGGGCATTGTAAAGCACAAGATATAATCAACTTTCTAGAGGAACACATCACAACTAGATTTGGTACCCCCATTTCCTTAATTTGTGATAATGGGTTAGCATTATATTAAGCTAAATTCACTAAATGGGCCTATGATAATCAAATCACCATCAGGTCATCTTCTAACCATTACCCATAGGGAAATGGATTAGTTAAATTGACAAATAATAACCTGATTGATGTCATTAAAAAGTTAACAACAAATAAACTTAGAGAGTGGCATCATCTACTAAAATATGCACTATGAGTTGATTGAACAAGATACAAATAGACCTCAAGGCTTCACCTTACTTATTGGTATATGGATGACAACTAATTTTCATAATCATGCAAAAATTATCAACTTATTAGTTTATGCAAGGGTACATATAACCAAGTGAAAAAGTGGAGTCTTGATTATTGGATATAATAGAGATGAAAGATTCAAGGACTGAAGGCTTGAATAATTTTAGAAAACATTAGGATGTAGTCAAAAGGAGGTTTGATAGAAGAGCAAAATCTAAAACATTCAGAATATCTGACTTGGTGATTATATGAGACAAAGCCCATGAAAAGAAAGGACAACATGACAAGTTTACCCCCTTATGGATTAGACCTTATTAGATTTTAGAGATCTTGGTGTTGACCAAATTTGAATTTAAGGTCAAATTAGGGCACTCCTAGGTAAAAATTGAGTTTTAAGTGTTTTAATGTTTGGTAATAAGGTTTATCATAGGTCATTTAATGTTATATTAGCCTTGGTCACTTATTTTATTAGCCAACATGTCCTTTTGAGTCATTTTAAGGATCAAAGTTGAACATTTAATGAGTTATACAAGTTTATTTGGAAATGTTAAGTTTCCAATACACGATGTCATGTCCCATGTGTCTTTATAGGTATTAATCAATTGACATAACTAAACAGTGGTAGGTTCATCAAAAGAAAAGGTAGTTTTCTAAAGGAAAAAGGTGAGTTTGGCACTTTTACAACTCATGGGGAAGTGTGCCATGTGAGAGAGGATCATGGTGTGTCTTTTTAGCTTCCCCAAGCTTAGTTACACATTTGGCTTTCTTTAGAAGTGCCATTTTTGGCCCAAAACCATTCTGCTACTTTTTCTCCCTTCTTGGTATGTAGAAGTGACCTTCAAGTTTTTGCTCAGTACAGACAGCTAAAGAGGTTTCAATTCAAATGATTTTGGGAGGTTGTATTACACTCATATACATTAATCTCAATATAAGGATTTTGAATAATGGTGTCTTGTGCTTCATTAACCATCTTTATGATGTTGATTAAACTTTATTCATATACCCTATAGGTTTTGCCATGGTTTGAGAAATTCTATATGAATTAGTTACTAATTTTTATGATAGATGATTTTGACCTCCTCAAATATTCCAATTTTAGGTTTAAATTTTCATGAGGTTTTGATGAGCAAAATATCTTTGGTTGTAAGAGGAAGCACCTTGTTGTGTTACACAATTTTTCCACCATTTTTGGATTTTCATGCTTGTTCTTGGTTTCAAGGGGTTGTGTTAGTATAATTTATATTTTATCAAGGCTATCTTGACCCCACCTTCACCTTTCATCCTTTTTATTTAAGCAACATTTCATGGTTTGTAATCATACAATACACATGCTCACAGTCTACTTGCTACAACTTAATGTGTGCCTATAGGTGCTCTATATGGAGGGTACAATGTTGAAAAGGAAAATGTAGAAACTAGATTTGAGTTTGAATATCCTTATAATCCATTTAAATATACATTTAGGATATTCTAATTGATTGAGAAATAAAATTCCCTCAACACTTAGACTATTTCATCCTCATTGCCCATATACAGTGTACCATGCATCTATAGCCTTTATTGATGACATCATGCTATGATAAGAGTTTTAATAGTGGTTTTAAGCTCTTTGAGACATGAGGAGTGCATTTGGGAGGTTGAGTTTGGTTCACAACTCAAGAAATAGTTAAAATAATTCACATTGTTCACAATTACATATATTGTTTGCAGACCTAAAAATAACTACCTATAGGTGGCGTGAGCATAAAGCTTAAAATCCATATAGAAAGGTTTAAACATGGTTAACACACCCCTTAAGGTATTAACATGATGAAAGGATCATGTTAGACTTGTATAGAAGTTTGGATTTCTAAAAAAGGTTGAAGGCCACCTCCCAAACACAAATTGACTATGTTTAAGACTTTTTGCCCTAAAGATGCAAAACAGAGGTCAAAGGGCTTTTTGTGATTACCCTAAAACATGGAGGTAAAGTGTCTCAAAGCATATAGCTAGGTCAATCTTGTAATACCTATTAGGTAAAGGTTATATGCCAAGTATGAGGATCAAAATATGAGGATAATATGGAAATAAAGTACCTCAAACATGCCCTTAAAAACACTGAGATACTTCATTAGTGTCTACAAGTCTGAGGTTGCAAATGAATTTTGACATCCTAAGGAGCAACATTGGATAAACCCTCATGATTAGTAGGTTTCAACTGATGGAATTTTACACTAATGGCTTTAAATTTATTAATAAAATATTTAAACACTCCCATGAAACCTCTATGGTCACCTACAAGTGTCCTAACTCAGTATAGACACCTACAACAACCAAAAACAAGGTTTCTCAGTCATGGCAAAAAGAACTTAGTTAAGGAGTTCAAAGCACATATATAGTGAGAAAAAGTATAATAATATATAAAATGGTTATTATGGATTTGAATTAGGTCTATAAGCATCATGACTAAGTCCTTATAAGCTGAAGCACACCTACAATAGGGTCTTAAGGGCATGGGTGTCTTAGTCTAAGCAAGGAAACGTAGTTTGTGAATCATAGGACCAGTCAAGTAAATTCAATATGTGAGAGTGTATAATAGGGTTATCATAATCCAATGGAAATCAAAAAACATATTTATCAACCTAAATTAAAACAAATGATGCCTACATATAGGGTTTAGAGGCAGAGCATCTCAGTCTAACCAGTGACCTAGAAATTGATGCTAAAGTGGTGTTTAAAGGCTTCTAAAAAAGATACTAGTTAAAAAACATGTTGTGTGACCTTAATGTGGATTAAAGGAGTCATTTTAACATTATAAACCAAGTCTATATAGAAAATACACACCTAAAGGCCCTCTCACAATCAATTTTAGTTGACTGTGAGGGGCAGAAAGCAAGAAGGCTAGAATGCTTGGAGTGGACCTAATTCAAACAAAAGTACATAGGTATAATAGATGGAAAAGACTAATATGAAATCAAATAAATACCCTAAGGAATTATTTTAAGTTTTACTCATGTAAAGGACACCTATAGAGGTCACTTTTGAGAGAGGAACACAAAAAATGCTGTTAGCTTTGACTGGTCTTAAGGGCAATTCAACTCTAAGATGTAAGCATGAGTGATATGGTTTGAAGTAATGAAAAGAATATATAAAAATGGTAGTGATAATAATATATTTCACTAAAATATCATTAAGATAGATGAAAATGGATCCCAAACAAGTAACTCATAGCCTTGTAGAATTTCCTGCACACAGTCTGCCTTTGAAGGAGTCTATCTTGGTTTTTGTAAATTTGAAGGATCAAATGAATAGAACAGAGGCTGAATTTTTATGTAGAAGATCCTTATCACCTATATAATCCTATAAAATCTCCATATTATCTGAGAAAATAGGGGAAGTACTCCCTATTTTATCTTAGATAGGGGGTACTTTCCCTCATGCATACACTGTCAGTTTGAGGAAGAAGGGTGATAGGGTGAGGTAAAGAGCTGAGTGGGCCTTCCAAGAAGATTTGAGAGGTTGAATTAAATATAATAAAACATGGGATACTAGGAATAGATGAGGGATACTAAACTAGGAGGTCTAAAGTGCTAAGGTTGCAATCAAACTTAGTAGGCATAATTATGCCTAGAATCCAAATAAGAGGTCACTTTCATTCATAGAAATATGTGGGATTTCCAAATAATGGGATAATTTTTCAGGATAATATCAGGTATTTAAAATCTTATAAAATTAAAGGAAATCAAACAGGAAGGTCTCAAACACCAAAAGTTGTAGACAAGCTACAAGACCAACATTAGGCCTAGTGTCTAAATGTGGGGTCTTCCACATTTATAGCATGATATGATCTTTGTAACTTATTGGAACATGTTTGTTATGTCACTAAAGGTATTTTAAAACCCCAAAGATGAAAATTAAACCCTAAGAAAGCCATTTTGGCTTAAAACTAACTCAAACCTGTAGGAAAAGAGGAAAACAAGCTTAATAGGAGAGGTTTAAGTGCTCATAGCTTTCATGAGGCATTTCATGGAAGCCAGAGCAGTTTGGGATAGTTAGTAGGGGTAATCAACACCACATTAATTTAATTTTTCTATAACTTCAATGTTAGGTTTTTATAAATGAACCTTAAGAGGTCCAACAGGCCTAAAACCCTCCTAAACCCTTAGTTAGGACCAGTTTGGAGAAATGGAGTTGGATAGTTCATATAATTGAATATTTTGAACATGAAACCTAATGGAAGTTATAGAGGACTTAGTCAGGCTCCCTATAATGCTTTTTGGCTATATGGACATATAAAAATAGGGTATAAAACATGCTATTTTTGATCATTTTGTGTGTTTTATAGGCTACATGAGGAGTCTGAAGATGAAATAAAGTTTAGGGAATATTATGAATTTTAATATCTCTCTATGGTAATTTAATTCCTTGAAGAAAATTATAAGGGTTTGAACAATAGCTCTCATTTTAGCTAGTCAAAATTGGCATATTGGACAAGCTAGTGAGAAGGGTGAAAAACTTCAAATGAGCTTAATTTAAGGTGTCCCTGATGCTTATAAGGATATGGAGGGTCTTGATAGGTGTCATCCAATCCCTCCCATGTATTTTCATGAGTAAATAAAGCCAAATTTGAAGACAAGTATGTAGAGTGCATGAAGGGGTTTTTTGGACTATAAATGATGATGGTTCACTTCCAGGTGATTTTAGATGACTAGACCTACAACCAATGCATGGAGAGGAATGCCTAAAAACCTCAACCTTATTTTAAATCATTGGAATAGTCTTAGTTTGTTATGAGGCATTCAAACATGGCCAATCATGAAGGCCATTTTTTTGATCCAACACAAAGAGTTTCATGCCACTTTTCATGATTTTTATGCCTTGAATTGACCCTTGGGTTTCCTAAACTTGCATGGTTCATACCATATCCTATTCTCATGTACATGTAAATAATTCTCTTAGATTAACAAGTGTCTTTGTGACCCTTGGACTTATCTCTTCTTCTCTCTCTCCCAAGTTTGAGAAGAACTAGCAATTGTAACTTATGCTCCACCTGAGTATGGTGAAGCACTACTCATTTACATACCATTTGATAGATAATACTACTAATTTTTACCTCTACATGAATTTTCATAAGGCTTTTTCACTTGGATGATGAATCTTGTTTAGTGAAGACTATAGATTCCTTAGCATGTTGTCTCATTCTTGCATCCTATTTGCAATTGGAAAGCTTCTTCTTGCAGGGCATGTGAAGTGTTTAAGGAAATTTAAGGAATTGAGTGAGTTAATATATTAATTATTGCCTCATAGGCCTCTTTTCTATTCCTCATAGCTTTGCAGATTCATCCATAACCTCATAATGTAACATTGATGTGAGAAGATGTAGATTGGAGAAGCGTATGTTCAATTTGTCCTTTGTTCTCGTGTGTGACATGTAGCTAGTTAGAAGTCATCATCTATTTTGGTGTATCACCTCCCTTAGATTAGTTTTATTTTAGTTATCTCTCTCCCTTTTCAACCCCAAAGTTTAGTTTAGGTGTAGTTTTAATCTAAAGTGGTACATCAATGGAGCTAACCCTATCTAGAGATTCATCTCATCCTTAGGCTGCCCACAAACCTAGAGGTTTTTCCATTATGACACTTAGATGAGGAGAGCTTTTCCATCTACTTAAGGGGTGAAAATCCAAGTGATAATAGTTTTTGGCATGCATGGTGGGACTCTTGGTCCAAGAAGTTGAGATATTTTTGGTGTTATCTCTCAACAAGTATCCTTTTGAGGCATCTATCAAAACATCAATGGTGACTCCAAAGATATATCAGTTGGTCAATTAGTCTAGGTTATCCTTTAAATATTGTTGGTAACATTTTCCTTTGTATTCTTGCTTTTAATGAGAATTCATGGCTAATTTTGGTGTTGAGCACTATTTTACACAAGTTAGTGAGACTTTTCAAGCTTGTGCCATTTCCTATCAATATTAATAAGTTATTAATTATCCTTATCATGAAGTGTACCAACCTTATCATGAAGTGTACCAGCCCATTCATGAAGTGTATTAGTTTTAAAATCAGCATTCTCCATGTCTTTCTCCTAGTTAACCTAGCCACTTCTCAAGTCAATCCATTTCCACCTTCAAAAAGACTAATTTGAGCTATTAGAGGTACATGTTGGAGATCAATACTCTAAGATGATGTGGTCAAGAGGTTCATAGGAATATTATTCATAAAGTGAGTGATACATTAGAGTTGGTAAAAAGAGACTGGGTAACTATTGAGAGAGCCAATTGGCAAAGGCTTACAAGTGAGATGTTTGATGTGAGTGGCCTAGTTTATTCCTTGAAGGATAGGATAGGAGTTCATGAAAGGAAATATCACCAAACCTATTAGACTTAATATCCACATTACCAAGTTTCTTATCAATCATATTTTATCCCTACTCATGAGCCCAATCAAGGATATTAAATTCATCCTTTTCCCAATCAGTTTGAAGATAGGATTGAGAAAAGAAACCTTATTTTTGAAGCAAACCTTGATTGGTAAATTAAATTAGCCAATATGAAGATGAAATAATCCATGATAGTAGTAAAGGAAGTGGAGTTCAAGCCCTCATTTCCCTCTCACATTACATCGCCACCACCTCAAAAAGAGACTTCTAATCCTAACATTCTAAGCTGGAATAAGATAGTGGAGTCATGGGGAAGGAAAGAGGATAAAAGAATTGTTAAAGAGTGTGAAGTTGAGAAGGAGCTTGATCCTATAAAAAACTATCCCACCCTTCCTCAAGAAAAGAATTATAATCCTAACATCATAAGCTGGGGTAAGATAGTGGAATCATGGGGAAAGAAAGAGGATAAAAGTTTGGTTGATAAGGAGTGTGAAGTTGTGAATGAAGTTGATCCTTTGTAAGTTCCTCCCACACTTCCTCAAGAAAATTATTGTGTTCCATGTCAGCCCTCTTATGTTCCTTATACTCATGATGATTCCTATGAACTTGAGGAAAGACTTTTCCAAGAGAACCTAGCCAAGCAAATTGAAGAGTTAGAGTCAAAGATGAGATTGTTGTGTTAAAGTGTGATGGAAGGTTTAGACCCAAAAGAAGATCCGATGCCTAAACACACCCCATATAACATTCCTCAAGATAATGATCAAGATAAATCAGATGTAAATGAAGTGATTTTCAAGTGGAAGGAAGATAATCAATTTGTTTTATCCCAAGGTCTGCCTCCCCTTTCTGAAGAGCTTCCAAAAGAAACCCCTCCATTTCACTCTCAATCTAATTTTGAGTTCTATGTGCCACCTCCACCAAAGAGTTCATCTTATCCTCACCCCATCAACCTTTCCCTTGATGGACCTATGGTATGGAAAAATAAATAGGAGTATTTTGTTGATAAAAAATTAGAACTCTTGCTTGAAGAAATCCTAGTTCCTTGGTAGGCTCATTGGACTAAGTCACATGACTTCAAAATTCCTAGTCTTAGAATCACAAAGAATGAAATTGAAGACCTTGCATCCCTTGAGAATAAAGATAAAATTATGATATATAATACACAATTTGAGATCCCTCAAGAGGTCCTAATTTTTGAAGAAGAGGTGAGTACTTCTTTTGAGTCTCCTTGTTTGTTTGATAAAGAAGAATGCCTTCCTTGTGTTGAATAAGAAATCTTGGATGGAGTCTTTTTGGATTCTAAGGAAGAAGATGAAGGAGCTTATATTTTTTTTAAACTTCATGATACTAATCAAGAGGAGGAGGATGAATTGTGGTAGAAGTTTTAAAACATTCATAATGAGTTTGAGTCTCTTAAGGGGTCTACTACTTCTTTAAAGTTGACTACAAGCGATGCTGAGAAAGATGACATTGTCTACCATGTCATAGATGATAAAAAAAAGTTCTTAAATAGCCTTTGGATGATTTGTTTGAATTCATTGGATTAGGATATACTCCTCTTCAAGGAGGCTATGATCTAGTCAAAGATGGAGAAGGCAACTTTGGCATTCAAGTAAGTATGCAAAGGAAAATCAAACTTTCAAATCTATCCTTTCAAGAGACATATACATTTCATGATTATATGTTTGAAGTCATAAAGATGGACTATCATCCTCTCAATTATTTGGGATAAAAACATCAACTTTTAAAGTATGGAATAAGCTCCTATTGGCCTCAATCTTCCCAAGAGCATTAAACTACTCCTCTTAAAACCATGCCTACTAAAGAGACACAAATTGACCATGAAATGAAAATTGGGCAGCACTATGAAGTATATGAACACATTCAAGAGGAGTATATCTACATTGGAGACCTATTTAAATATGATCTAATTAAGATCAGATCAAGTGAAGTGCTAAGGAATAGGTCTGATCCACAAAGCATTCAATCCAATGAGAAACATGCTTGGCACTATGTTTCATCTCACCATGAAGATGATTCAAGGAGTTTTCATTTTGATCCTACAAAAAGAGGTATTATTAGTCTCTATTTTTGCATAATAATTTGTTTTTAGTTTCCTCTAAGTAACTTGAGCCATGTGTGTGCGTGTGTCTTGTTAGTTTGTTGCCTTGTTTTGTGTGTGTCCTTTCCTTTGTGTGGTTGGGGTAATTAATGGTATTTTCTTGATGGTCAATGGTCAAAGGTTTCCTTGTTTTCCTTAGACTTTATATGACTCCTAAGCCCAATGGACTAATAAGGCTACTAGTCTAGTTAGTATAGTAAGCATACTACCCCTATGAGTCACCAATTTGTTGACCAAACTTGACTTTTAGGTCAAATTGGGGCACCCCTAGGTAAAAAATTGAGTTTTAAGTGTTTTATGGGGTTTAATGTTTGGAATTAAGGTTTATCATAGGTTATTTAATGTTATTCAATGTTATATTAGCCTTGGTCACTTATTTTATTAGCCAACATGTATTTTTGAGTCATTTTAGGGGTCAAAATTGAGTATTTAATGAGTTATATGGGTTTATTGTGAATTTTGAAGGTTAAAAAACATGATGTAATGTCCCATGTGTACTTATAGGTCTTAATCAACTGACATAACTAAAAAATGTTCAGTTCATCAGAAGGAAAGGTAATTTTTTTGAGGAAAAAGGTGAGTTTGGCACTTGTATGTCTCATGTGGAAGTGTGACATGTGGGAGATGATCATTGTGTGTCTCTTAATCTTAACCAAGCTTAGTTACATGTTTTTTTTGCTTTGTAAGTTCCATTTTTGTCCCAAAACAATTCTACTACTTTTTCACCTTTCTTGGCATGTAGAAGTGACCTTCAAGTTTTGCTCAGTACAGATAGCTGAAGAGGTTTAAAATAAAATGATTATGGGAGGTTGTATTAAACTCATATACCTTCATTTATATATAAGGAGTTTGAATAAAGGTGACCTGTGCTTCATGAACCATCTTCATGAGTTTGACTTTACTTTTCTGCCTGTTGTTTCATACATGCTATAGGTTTTGCCTTGGTTTGAGAAACTCCTTAGGAACCAGTTATTGATTTTTACGAAAAATTATTTTTACCTCCTAAAAAAATTATTACCATGCTTGGTTTCAAGTTTTATGATGTTTTGATGAGCAAAATAGCTTAGGTTGCAATATGAGGCACCTTTCTATGTTACAGGTAGTTTTTCCACCATTTTTGGATTTTCATGCTTGTTCATGGTTCTACGGGGTTGTGTTAGTATAATTTATATGTTATAAAGGTTATCTTGACCCTTGATTCACCTTTCATCCTCTTTTTTCAAGTAATGTTTCATGGTTTACAGTCATACAATACATATGCTCATAGTTTACCTGCTACAACTCAATGGAGGGTGCAACATTGAAAAGGAAAGTGTAGCAATTGTGTTTGAGTTTGAAAATAATTATAATAAATTGATGATATTACACTTGATTGAGAAGGAAAATTACCTCAATACTTAGACTAATTCATCCTCACTACCCATAGACAGTTCACCATGCATCTACAACCTTTATTGATGACATCATGCGATGATAGGAGTTGTAATAGTGGTGTCAAGCTATTTGAGACATGAATAATGTATTTGGGAGGTTGAGTTTGGTTCACAAATTAAGATATAGTTAAAATATCACAATTACATATATTGTTTATAGATCTAAAAATCACCACTTATAAGTGGCTTGAGTAGAAAGCTTAAAATCCATATAGAAAGGTTGAAACATGGTTGACACCCCAATTAAGGTATTAACATGATGAAAGGATCATGGTAGAATTTTTTTGAAGTTTATATTTCTAAAAAATGTTGAAGGTCACCTCCCAAACACAAACTGATTGTGTTTAGGACTGTCTACCCTAAAGATGCAAAATAGAGGTCAAGGGCCTTTTTGTGATTACCCTAAAACATGGAGTTAAAGGGTATCCAAACATCTAGCTAGGTAAATATTGTAGTACCTAGTAGGGAAAGGTTATATGCCAAGTATGAGGATAAAAATATGAGGATAAGATGGAAATAAAGGACCTCAAAAATTCCCTTAAAAACACTGAGATACTTCATTAGTGTCTATAGGTCTGAGGTTGCAAATGAATTTTGACACCCTAAGGAACAAAATTGGACAAAACCTCATGAATAGTAGGTTTAAACTAATGTAATGTTACAATAATGGATTTAAGGTTATCAATAAAATATTTAAACACTCCCATGCAACATTTATGGTCACCTACAAGTGTCCTTAAAACTTAGTATAGACACCTACAACATCCAAAAGCAAAGTTTCTCAGTCAGGTAAAAGGAACTTAGTTAAGGAGTCCATAGCACTTATATAGTGATAAAAATTATAAAAATATATAAAATGGTTATTATGGCTCTAAATGAGGTCTATAAGCATCATGACTAAGTCCTTATAAGCTGAAGCACACCTATAACAGGGTCTTAAGTTGTCTCAGTCTAAGCAAGGAAACATAGTTTGTGAATCATAGGACTAGTCAAGTAAATTCAATATGTGAGATGGTATAATGAGGTTATCATGCTACAAGGGAAATATATAAACATATTTATCAACCTTATTTGAAGAAAATGACACCTAAAAATAAGGTTTAGAGGTAGAGCATCTCAGTCTAACCAATAACCTAGAAATTGATGTTAAAGTGGTGTTTAAAGGCTTACAAAGAAGATAATAGTTTAAAAAACATGTTGTGTGACCTCAAGGTTTATTAAAGGAGTAATTTTAACATTATAACCTAATTATATAAAGAAAATACACACCTACAGGCCCTCTCATACTCAACTGTAGTTGATTATGAGGGGTAGAAATCAAGAAGGCTAGATTCCTTGGAGTGGACCTAATTCAAACACAAGTACATAGGTCCAATAGATGGAAAAGACTCATATGAACTTAAATAAAGAACCTAAGGAATTATTTTAAGTTTTAATCATGCAAAGGATGCCTAAAAAGGTCACTTTTGAGAGAGGAACACAAAAAATGCAGTCAACTGCCTTGATTGGTCTTAAGGGCAATTCAAATTTAAGATGTAAGCATGAGTGATATGGTTTGAAGGCATGATAATAATATATAAAAATGGTAGTGATAATCCTATATTTCACTAAAATATCATGAATATAGATGAAAATGGAGTGTAAACAAGTAACTCACATCCCTTGTAGAATTTCCTACACATAGTCTGCCTTTGAAGGAGTCTATCTTGGTTTTTGAAAATTTGAAGGACCAAATGAAAATATGAGAGGATGAATTTATATTTATAGGATAATTTTCACCTATATAATCCTATAAAATCTACATATTGTCTAATACAATAAGGGAAGTACCCCCTATGTTGTCTCAGATAGGGGGTACTTTCCCTCATGCATACACTATCAATTTGGGGAAGAAGGGTGATAGGGTGAGGTAAAGAGATAAGTGGGAATTAAAATAAGATTTGAGAGGTTTAATTAAACCCAAGCCAACAAGGGAGACCAGAAATATAGGAGGGATACTAAACTGAGAGGTCTAAAGTGCTAAGGTTGTAGTTAGACCTAGTAGGCATAGTTATGCCTAGAATCCAAACAAGAGGTCACTTTCATTATTATACCTAAGTGAGATTTAAAAATAATGGGATCATGTTTGTAGGATAATATAAGGTATTTAGAATATTATTGAATACAAGGAAATCAAATAGGAAATTCTCAAACACCAAAAGTTGCAAACAGGCTACAAGACCAACATTAAGCCTAATGTCCAAATGGGGGGTGTTCCACACTTATAACATGATATGATATTTGTAACTTGTTATAAAATGTTTTTGAGGTAACTGTAGGTATTTTAAAACCTTAAATATTCAAAATAAACCCTAAGAAAGCTATTTTTGGTTTAGAACTAACTCAGACCTACAGGAAAAGAGGAAAACAAGCTCGATAGGAGAGGTTCAAGTGCTCATATATTTCATGAGGCTTTACATGGATGCCAAAGGAGTTTGGGAAAATTATTAGAGGTAATCAAGACCACATTATTAGAATTTTTGTGTAACTTCAATGTCAGGGTTTTATGAATTAACCTTAAGAGGTCAAATAGGCTTAAAACCCTCCTAAACCCTCAACTCAGATCAATTTGGAGAAATGGAGTTCGATAGCTGATATAATGGCATAGTTTGACCATGAAACCTAATGGAAGTTATATAGGACTCACTCAGGCTCCCTCCCATGCTTTTTAGTTGTATGGACCTATATATATAGGGTACAAAACATGCTATTTTTGACCATTTTGTGTGTTTTAAAGGCTACATGAGCAGTCTAAAGATGAAATAAAGTTTGGAGGGAAGATTAGGAATTTTAATATTTCCATATGGTAATTTTATTTGTTGAATAAACTTATAAGGGTTTGAACAATAACTCTCATTTTATCCAAACAAAATTGGCATAATAGACAAGCTAGTGAGAAGGGTGAAAAAATTTAAATGAGATAAATTTAGGGTATACCTAATGATTCTAAGGCCATATAGGGTATTTATAGGTTTAATAAAATCCCTCACATATATTTTAATGAGAAACTAAAGCCAAATTTGAAGATAAGTGTGCAGGGTGCATGAAGGAGTTTTTTGGATTGCAGATGATGATGGCTCACTTTTAGGTGATACCAGAGGACCAAACCTAAAACCAATGCATGGAGAGGCATGAATGATACCCTTCCAATTATTTTCAATTATTTGACTTGGTATTATTTAATTATGATGTGTTCAAAAATGGCCAATCATGAAGGCAATTTTTTGGAGCCAACACAAGGAGTTTCATGCCACTTTTCATAAAGTTTATACCTTAAATTAACACTTGGGGTTCCTAACCCTGCACAGTTCATCCCATATCATCTTCTCATGCAAAAATAACTAATTATTTTATCTTAAAAGGTGTTCTTGTGACCCTTAGACTTCTTTATTCTCCTCTCTCTCTTAAGTTATATAAGAACTAGCCATTTTGGCCATTGTAACTTATGATTCTCTTGAGTATGGAGAATCCCTACTCATTTGCATACCATTTTATCAATAATACCACTTATTTTTACCTCTCCATGAATTTTCATAAGTGTGTTTCACTTGGATGATGAATCTTGATTAGTGAAGACTATGGATTACTTTGCATGCTGTCTCATTCTTGCATCTTATTTAAAGTTAGAAAGCTTCTTCTTGCAGGGCATGCGAAGTGTTCAAGGAAATTTTAAGGATTTATTGAGTTAGTCTATTCATTAGTTCCTTCATAGGCCTCTTGTCTAGTCCTCCTATCTTTGAACATTCATCCATAACCTCATAATGTAACATTGGTGTGAGAAGATGTAGATTGGAGAAGTGTATATTTAGTTTGTCCTTTGTTCTCATGTGTAACATGAAACTAGTTGGAAGTCATCATTTATTTTGGTGTATCACCTCACTTAGGTTAGTTTTCTTTCATTTATCTCTCTCCCTTTTCAACCCCAAAATTTAGGTGTAGTTATAATTCAAAGTGGTACATCAAGGAAGCTAGCCCTCTCTAGAGATTCACCTCATCCTTAGGATGGCCACAAGCCTAGAGGTGTTTTAATTGTGCCACTTGGATGAGAAGAGTTTTTCCATCTCCTCAAAAGGTGTAAATCTAAGTGAAAACACTTGGGTAAAAATGTTTTTCATTTAAGGGACCTCCAAGGTAATGAATTAACATATTCAGTCAATGGACAGTTTTTGAATCACTACTTCATGGATGTACCGTATAGAGATGTATTTGAGTAACATAAATTTTTGTGGTAGAGGTAGGATTAGAATATATTTACTGATTTCATAGTTAGTTTTTTTACTTTCTAGGTTAGCTTTTCCTCTTTTTAGCATTCTGCTTTCCTTAAATTAGTTCCCTACTTTCTAGATTAGATGTCTTTTGTTTTGTCACAATATGATTGAATTCTCTTGGTATACTCAAACAAGTACCAAATCCTTGATACTTATTATTTGTGGTTGGAGCTAAAAGTTAATTCCATGAGGAAGGTTCTAAAGTAAATAACTAGTATGATAAGGACATAAAATGGATCACACAAATTAATTTGCTTGTAGGGTTTACACCCTAGTGTTTGAGATCTTCAAAATTTAGTTATGAAACAAAAAATTAATCATGACTATGCTATCACTAAATACTTCTATCAAGTATATAAAATATACTCTCATCACTCCATACAAATTTATATTTTTTTCTCATTTTCACTGGGTCAAATGCACTTCTCATGTTAACACTTATTTAAGGTAACAACCATCGATATGGATGTAGATAACAATTTCAATCTGGTAAATTTATGCCCTCACATACACTAGCTCACAATGATTTCTGCTCTTCTTTTTCTAACCATATTCCAAAATAAAAAATAAAAATGAGGAAAAATACATCCTAAAATAGTGATCAATAAACCCAAATAAAATATAAAGGTGATCAAGACTCACATGATGAAATAATATCAATGTATCATTCATCATGCAAGAATCCAAGAGGAGAAAGAGGATGAACCAAAGGTATCTCTATCGGGGCTATGGATGTCTGGATGACAATAGAGTAATGCCCGAGCTTAGTTTTTTTTTTTTTCAAAGAAACCATAATAAAACCTACAACTATTCCAAGTCTTTTCTAAAATCCTCACAACAAGGGTAAAAGGAAAATCACTTTATCACATATAGATCCAGGTTATGAGCAAGGCAAGTATGTTATATGCAGTTATTTAGAGTCTCTTTCATGTTTTTGATTCAATTATTCTCTTGTGAAATTGTTCATGTTTGATTTGGAATTACTAATTAAAATTTTTGGGTTATCAAATACTCTTGAGTATTCCCCCTGTAAGACACCATTTGTTGTACATAACATACCCCATTATTTATTTTTTTCTTTCAAATAGGTACCCACTATATTTTGAAAGGGATAGGTCTATTTTGAAAATCTTCTTTCATGGATATTTATATGTTCACCTAAATTTGATTTTAATGTAAGGGGACATTTTCATGTGTTTAGTTTATTCAGACTAACCTATTAATAATTTTTATAAGTTTTGCATATACACAAGTTTTCTGAGCATGCATAGTCATTTTAAAGTTTTGGGATTCATATATTTTTCCTTTCACCAATTATATTCTTTGCATATTTTAGGTCTTCAAAAATTTTGTTCAGAAGTTAACTTTCTACATTTTTGATCCTTCACATCTATTTGACCTTTGTGAAAAATTTTCATTAGAACTTTCATAGGTTTTATTTGTAGATTTAGTTTTCCTGACTTTATCCATAATTTATGCATGTCTTTAAAATTTGTGTTTATCATAGATTCTATTCGAAACTCTAACACTTTATAACTTTTGGTCTTCAGTAAAAGTTTTTGACATTTACACTTTGGGAAAATGGTCAGCACTTCTATTTGGAATTAGGTCTTCAGAGAAAATATTTGATAAAAGTAGTTGAATAAATTTTTGAGAAGTGGTCTTCAGAACTTTTGTTTGTAGGTCTTGGTTAGGATCTAGTCTTTGGTAAAAATGTTTGAAATTACACTTCAAAACTTGATTTTGGAATCTTGGTCTTTAGAGAAATGCCCAAAAATTATGTTTGAAATTTTTTATTTAGAACTCAGTCTTTAAAAAAGGTATCTACCATAGGTATTTGAAAGTTTTGTTCATAAGACATGCTCACATCATAAGAATTTGGGTTGACCCTGTTCTAATGCAACATATGACACTTGACTCCTGAAAGCCTCTGTGGCATAGTTAAATTCTTGAAAAAGAAGTGACAAGATGACACTTATCAAAGGTAATGATATGGCATTCCTCTAAATATATAAAAAGCCTACATGGCATACCCACCAAAATAAAGTGGTTAAGTTTGAATTGAATGAGTAAAATAAGTTTAGAGACATTAGGCATTAATGATGCACAAAAGTAAATTGAATGCTAAAAGTTATATCATCAAATTAAAAGTAAGAATTATGCATATTGATTACTAGAAGGATCAAGTGAATTTTTATCCTTGAGAGAACTCGAAGCCCTATCCACCTACATTTAAACTGTGAATTACTTCTAGAAGAGCCAAGCCATTAAATTGAATAACTAAAACTTTGTGGGCACATAAAATTAATAATGGATTCCTCATTTGGGTCATTTAGGGGAGTATAACCACCTTATATATTTTCAATCAGATACTCCACATAATACATGGACATAGTTTTTGATTTGATAGTGTTTAATGATGAGTATTCTAACTATTATGCTCTGTGGGATAGATTCATAAAAGAAGATGTGCATACATGTGAAAAAAATATAACACTAGTGAAAATAAAATTGGTGGTATGTTTTTTCCCACTCTAATAATAAGGATTACACTTTTTAGCAACCAATCATGAGGTGATGCCTTCCATTGACCTACTATGAGATTGTTCTTTGCAGTAATTAGTGGCATTTTTCTACATCACATGGACCATAACACTATCTTTTCCTACATTTTAGGAGATGATTTATAGAGTTTCATGTGTTTGCCTATTATAGATGATAACTTTGACTTATATAGAGTTGTATCATGGAAGAAGAACAACACAATTGGAAAAATTCTGAGTAAATGGATTATCCCTAGGGAAAATATTGTCCTCATGGAAAAATTGTTGGTACTTATCACCAAGTTTCCAATGGGAGTCCACATTGGAATGGATCTTCTAAATAGGTTGTATGGCTATCCTAGCATAAAATTTATTTTCCTAGAGTTAGTACCATTATTGAATTTATTAATGACCTCATAGCTAACTTTCACCTTGGGAGAGATAACACTAGACTGCAAGAACATGTATTGCATAAAGATAAAAGGCCCGTACGAGGATATTTATACATGATGTCTTACCTTTTCAATGTATTCATAGGCATAATATATTTTAACAATGGATCACTATGGATCCCATCTCTAAATTGAATAAAAAATTGGATATGTGCTTCATATTCATTTATACACATCTACGCATATACAAAGAATATAGTCAGAATTGTAGAGCATGTGTATCCTTAGGTATGAAGGGTAATATATGAAGAACCATTGCCCAAAATATCAAAGACCATTATTGATACATTGATTCTAAGAGGGGAATATTGGATCTACCCAAATTATACAGTGATCATGGTCATAGGGGATAAGGTTACCCTGTTGTATCTCTAAAAATATGTGCTAGATAAACTAACCAAGCAGGAGATCACATACTAGTTATGGTGGGACATTAATGAAGAATTAAATAAGAATAATAAGAGCACATTTCATGTCTCCAATTTGATGATTTATAGAATGTGTTATCTTAATTGGAAGTATTTCAGAGAGGTTGGCAAGTTTAGGGTGTATTATTTGTTGGCTACCTTACCATATATAAATTAGGGCCCTCATGGTCAAATTCAAAAGCATATCCAAGGTCTAGGTATCCCATACCAACATGAACCTTATGACCATGAATTTTTATTCTTGAATGAGAAGAATGATGCCTAGGTTCTAGAGATGACTTAGATGAGTGGACTAGCCAAGGAGTTGTTGAAAATAATACAAGGAGAGCCTTTAATTACAATTACAAATACACAAGTTAAGCTTTCACATCTAGGTGGATGGGTTGTTACAAAATTTTAGAATAATATGCCTTCTCATCCACACTTAAACAAAGGGGAACCATCTCAAATGCCACCCATCATGATGACTATTGTAAATTAAGAGCCTAAGGTGGAAGAAGTTCCTAATATTGTAAGCTTTCTTGGGAGAGGAGAAAAGCCAATTTACATTGACTCTTCTGATTTAAAAAACTATAGTCTTCCTACTGCTTCTTTATCTCCTATGATTACAAGTGTGGGAGTCCCAACTTCCACCACTTAGATGGATCCCTCCTCAATCAAAAAGGTAAATCTTTGCTATAAGAGGAAACCTAAGGCCCATAGACCTAATCTGAGCACAATTATCAACACACCACCTATAGAAGGAAATGGGGGGCATGATCAGATATACATGAGAAGTAAGGCTATTGATAAAGATGAGGAGGAAGAATTTTTAAGAACTAAGGTCCTAAGACTCGAAGGAGCAAAAGGAAAAACACCACTAGAGGTTGATAAATTAGGTGAGGATATAGCTCTAACTATCTTTTTAGTTCCTATTATTTCTATAATTCCATTAGATTTAATTATTTTTCCCATGTCTATTGGTTCATTTGATCTAGTCTCTCTTAGTATTGATGTCCTGCCATCCTTAGTGGTTCCCAAGGTTGAGTTTGTTTCTTCAACACTAGTTATCTCCACTTCCACTACTGTTGCCTTTTTCACTATTCCCTTAAGTACCCCTAAGTCTAAAAATGTTCATACTAAAAAGACTAAGGGAGCCTTGGAAAGTACATAATTACATGTATCTTTCACCCAATTGGGATTGTTAATGCCTTTTTTTATTCCTATATAGGCTAATGTTGTAGTTTTATCCAAGAAGTATGAGAAGAAGAAGTATGTATACATAGTTCATCTAATGCCCCAATTCAGTGGTATTGACTAGTCTAAGATCATTTGGCCATCATTACCATACCCCTTGCATGTAGAAGCTTTGAGGCAATATTCAAATGACTTGCTAGATGAGACTACTACCAAAGACACTCAACCAATCAAATCCATTTGTGATTCCACAGTTGTTTATGGACTTGGAATCCCAAGCCTCCCAAAGGCTAAATCTAAAAAATAATTGAGTTGCCCAATATAAGTTCAATCTTTGACAAATCTATAATTACTATCCAAAGAGTCAAGAAGAGGAATATCAAATATGATTTTGATAGGGGCATAGTTTTGGAAGAAAGACAAGATGACTTCTCTTTATCCATGAGAAAGAACAAGAGACTTGGTTAGTCTCCTTACAATGAAGATTTTAAATCTTATTTAGAGACACAAAAAGAAGATTTGATGGAACTTCATGAGGGGACCAAATAAGTTAAAAGAGAGTTGAAATAATAATTAGAACAAGTCTAGGAACAATAAAAAATTATTCATGTTCTCAGAGAAATTGAGGGAGATATCCAAAACACAGCCTTAAGATTATACAATGTCCTAGATCTTATTTGTTCAATGAGAGATAAACTAACTCTTCATATTAATAAGATAGCCAAATTGTATAATTATTTAAAATAAGATGAAAACAAATTGAAATTTATTATTTTATACATAACCAATAAGGCCTATAGCCATTTGAACTTGATGATGCCATTAAAGGCATATAATTCCCTCAATTTGGTTGTCATCTAGACATGGGAGGCAAAAGATTGGGTTGAAAGTGTAAAGGTAATAATATTAAAGTTTACAAATCATAATAACCTAATTTTATATATTTTGAATGAGCTAAAACTTTCCCAAGGTACATAATCTATAGGGAAATCAATTAGTAAAGCTAATTTTGATCAGCTCCTTTAGCAAGCTTCGGCCAATTTTAAACAAAATCATCAAGGGATGGCATTAGAAGAAATTGAGGCTGAGCTAAATTTTGCAAGAATAAATTTACAAAGGTTGAAATCATTCTAGTCAATTTTAGAGCCACCGAAGCTAAACATGCATGATTAATGGCATAATTAAGTAGGGTACATTGGCCACCTCTTTTGAACATGGACATCATCAGATTTTAGTATGCCATCAGTTTCAAATTTTACCTGGAGTTGGAGGCAAAAAAAAGGCTAAGGCCACAACTTATAGCTTGATTATACCTTCTAGCTTGACTCCACCTCCCAGTTCAACTTTGACATCAACTTCAATGCCTCCTACCTGAGTTTAGCTATGCAATCACTAATTTTGAATAGACCTTAGTCATTTAAAGTTAATTTTATATGTAATTTTACATGTAAGATTTGTCGATGTAACTATAATTTATTTATACTTCATGTATGCATGTGGTAATTAGCTTAAGCAATTTTTAATCATGCACATGTTTCATAGAGTCATGTAGCTAAATATATTTTTGGACACAATTATGATCAACTATCATTGTACATGTAACTTTTAGCAACAAATTAGAATTGAGGTTTTTGATTATTAACATGTAACTTGGATTTTTGCATGAACTTGGAGGATGAGACAACCCTTCCCCAAGTTTATTTATACATGTAAATGCCTCATTTGAAAGGGTTGGAAAATTACCAATACAAGAAGAAGTCATTTTTTGATTGTGATGCAACTGTGTAGATGCATTTTCATTCTAATTTTGTGTAATTAAGTGTTTATTTCCTCAATTTTTTAATTCAATAATTTAAAGTGTGCAATAGCTATAAGGAATTCATTTTGTTATCACTAGTATTTTCTAGTTTAAGATGTGCAACAACTATTGAATAATTCATAGGTATTATTGATTATATGCAAATAGGTTGACTGTTTCAATTTTTAGAGTGTTTAAAAGTATTTTATTTGATATAGTATTCTAGGTGTGAGCAACAACTAACTTAGATACCTTTCTGATCTGAATTATAATCTCCTGAGTAACGTGTGAAATAGGTACCCTAAAAGGAGAAAAATTTAGCTGAGATATTTGAGTTCCTTATATTATTTCTTTCCAAACTACATAACTATATTTTCATATGAGTGTGTAAGATCTACTAGCATCAGTCATTAGTTCTAAAACACTTTTATGCAAAGAAACCAAGCATAAAAGTAATCCCTTGAGACCATAGAGCCTTATTTTTTGCTCTACCCTTCCCTCTTATTTTGGAATTTATTTAATTGAGATCAATGCACTTTAAGATAAGGTACATCCATCTAAATCAACTAGGATTTAATTTTCTTATTAGTTTTCATTCACCCACATGAACACCTAGTTAATAACCCACATGCTCAGCTTGTTATTCCACCACCCAATTTTTTAACCCATACCTACAAATCATGCCCTAGAGTGGAGTTTACCTCCATTAAGATCCTAAAATGTTAGCGGCTACCTCGTTAAATTTGGGGGTGTGCACAAGACCCACATCAATAGTTATTACACCCATTTAAAAGTTTAGTATAAAGATATTTATTGTACCTATTCAAGAGAATAATGTAGAGTGAGTTTTTGAACCTATGCAAAATCTCTCTATATAGTCAATTCAAAGGAGAGTGGTACACCCTCCTAGATATCAAGTTTCATATCAAAGAGTTATCATAATTGAAAAAAATCTTCATCTTATCTAATACATCCTAAGGTAGTACCACAAAGAGTTTAGTGTGTTCTAGAGTGAACACAAGTAGTGAAATTTTATCCTATTATACAATAGACTCTAATAATTCTCACACCTTCTAGAGTTACACATCTTGTAAAAGATATTATGAGTAGTGATAAGAACAATTTTATTACAACACCTGATTCCTTTTCAAATTCAAATTCAAATTCATCTACATGTAGAAATTTTCACTCACATATATTCACCCTTAAACTCTATGATATAGGGATGCATTATGGTCCTTTCATTGATGGGATCATAGGTTAGTTTCTTCCAAATATGTCAAAAATACAAAAAAATAAAAAATATACAAAAAATTCAAATATCTAAAAAATAAAAAAAACATTTAAATATGTATAAAATATATAAACATAAGCATTCATGGGGATAATTTGGAAGATGGGTTGGATAAGTCTGTTGATCTGGGGAAGGACAAAGAAAATCCATTTAAGGATACTACTGATAATACTTACACAACCAAGGCTGAGAACAAAATCCATTGAAGGGGTATTTAGACTGTGATAAACAATAAGTGGCCAAAAGATTCTACTAGAGAGGAAAATATGACTATGGATTTTGACACTTCCATGGCTTCCCTTAAGAATCAAGATAAATTGGATCAAATACAATATGAGCTTGAGATTCATAAGGGTTTTATGTGTTGGTTCATGAGAGACCATGCTAGACTCAAGGAGGTGGTGACTAAAATAAATAAAAATGATGGCATCTACTATACAAAGGCTGATTTGATGGAAATGAGTTCACAGATGGAAGCGCTGAATGATAAAGTTGCAAGGATTGAGAGAGATATTAAAAATCTTAAGGACATACTCATAATGGTTATTAATTTTAGTTTGGAAGAAATGCAAAACTATGTTTAGAATATGTAAGGGTTAAAAATATTGGCTAAGAGGAAAAATGAAGAACTAGAGCAAGGCAAATTAGATAAGAAGATGAAGGGAATGGTTGTGGAGAAAGAGGACTTTTAGACCCTTCAAAATATGGATAAAATAATTAATAGTATGAAGAATAACTAGATTGACATGCTAGATGGGTGAAATTACCTAGGTTATTAGTGCTCTATTTGTGCCATTTGTTTGCTATTTTGTTGTTATTTTAGTTCTTTATATAATGTTTTTTGGTTGTTTTACAGGCAACATTGTTTTTATTCTGGTTTTTAAAACCATGCATGCATGATGTATGTAATGGGTAGGGCCCATTTTCAAAACCTATATTTACCATCAATAAAAACATTCATGGGGACTTTCAAAACCTTTACTTTTACCATAATAATAATAATAATAATAAAAATATTCTCACAAAATAAAAAATTAGGACTTAAGCATGACATGAGTTGCTAGATTACTTCTTTACGTATGTTATTTATCACATGTATAATAGATAGCATATTATTTTTCATTCACATGGATTTCATGTGGAATATGAGTGTGATGCAAGATATACATATCATATATGGATTCTTAGATCCTGGATTCCCTTCTACCTAATGGCCATACCTATGAATAAAAATTTGTTACATTATAATATGTTATATCTCTCTATGACATCTCTACCATGTTAAGCTACATATATTACAAATGGTTTAGTAATTACTCTTATCTTAGATTGTAGTACATGGATATACTATTTTTCTCTAATGTGACATTACTACATATGGATAGTGTAGACTTGTTATGTCTTGTTCTATGCTCTTTTGATGTTGTTTACTTTATTGCATGATAGGTTAGACATTGCTTGTTTATTATGTGTGGCCCTTAGTCTTATGTGTGAAATATTTTATTGATATGTGTGAATTTTAACATGTCCACTTTCTTGTGGCCCTTGGCCCTATCTGTGCTTTGTATGTGAAACATTTGAACATGTCCATTTCTTGTGCCCCTTAACTCTATATGCACAATGGTTTTTGGTATGCGAATATTTTTAACATATCCATTATATTCGACCCTTAGCCTTATGCGTGAAATTATATGACATTGTGTGTTATGATTTTTGTGCTTCTTGATTTTTGGTGTCATGATCCATATCATGCACTTTTACTACGTAGTCTAAATTTATAGATGGTCACTTTACTACATGCCTCATTACTATATATATCTAAACATGACACTTGTATGCCTTACATTAAATATGTTACATACATTATTTAATGAAAATTACACTACTATGATATACTCTCCACATGTTGACATAATGCTACATGATTATATCTTTATCACATGATACAATTATGAGTCAAATCATAATAGTGTGTCTCAAGTTTTGGAATTAAGAGGTCACATACACTTATAATCTCTCCTCAAAATATTTTGAGTTTGGGTCATTAATATTAATCAAACATATATGTTTTAACTTATATATATAAAGATGTAGTGCATATACATTTTTTATTTACAAAAAAAAAAATTTGATAAGTATTTTTTAGAATCTATTTTAGAGTTATTTCTTTTATTTTTATTTTTGGTTTGGCTAGTGGGAAACAATATTATTATTTGACCCTTAACTTTTATTTTGATATGGATAACTTGAAAATTACATCCCTCATCTCAAAATGGGGCATTGTAGTGGGCTTGTCTTAATATTTCAAGCCTCCATGAACTTAAAAATCAGATTTTATGATAGAGTACACATTTTTAAAGATTAAAATTAATTCAAAAAATTAGATTATATGATAGAGTATAGGTTTAAAATATTCAAATCAATTCAAAAATTAGTTACATGATAGATATTGACACATTAATATAAATTCTTGGGGAATATGGCATGCATAATTGATACACAATTAAATGCATATGCATGGGCATATGAAAAAATAGTTACAAGATCAAAATTATAGGTTTAACATATAAATACAATTGAGAATATAGATGCATGGAATTTCATATCATTTAAGTATATTTAGGTGACATGATATTGATTCATGATCAGATATACATATTTGAAAGTGAAAAAGGCATGATACTAGTTCATGCACACATAAAATATAATACAATTTATAGATTCAAAGTCAAAAACTTATTATTTCACTTCAAATGTATTGGTATTGTGGTCATGATAGGAGCATGAATATTCTTCATTCTCTTTCGGTCATGAAAATAGAATATAGATCCATTTGTAGTAATGTGATTCATTCTATTATGGGTAATATAAGTTCAAGTATAGTGACACTCAAAGGCCTTGACATTACTTATAGTGAACCCATTATGTTGTTCCATCTTTTATTATGGGTGATGCATGTTTGAGTCTAGTGGTACTCAATGGCCTTGGCATCACTTATAAGGAACCCATCATGGTTACACCCTCTTTGGACTAATACACCAGGTACTTCTCCCCATTCATGAGAGTTGGAGCATGAATATTTAAAACTTAAGGGTTTTATTATTTATTCAAAAATGGGACTTTGTCAATTTAAATTCACTAATGGTTCAACATGAGGAACCATCTCTCCAAGTTATTTGATAAGGGGGCCATAGTTTTCCAATGCTTCATCATGTTTCACAGGTTACATATCAATATTGTTTTGCCTCCTTAGCATTGTACTCCTTCCTTGATATCTTTTCAATTTAAATGTTCAAAGTCTTAAATTTTTCAAATTTCAAATATGAATAAATTATTACTTCATGTATTTACTGTAGGGTTGGCTAAAATGAGTTCCTTGCACAATTAGAGTATCTTATAAAATAATGTATTTTATAAACTTAGGTTTAATTATTTCTCCTTTACTATAAAAATTTCCTTACTAGAATAAGTCAGGTTGGGGGGGGGTGTAGACACATAAATCTAGTCACATGTACTTGACAATGTTAATTCTTGACACATACCAAACCACTCAACTTTCACATAAATACATTACTCTTATTCACCATTCCTCTAAACCATTTATATATATGCAATATTTACCTTATATTCACCATAATTAATACAAAAAAAATTCTAATTTAATGATCAAACGTCTATTACATCACTTTTAGATTGCCAAAAACTTAAGATAGCTATCCCTGAGTTTCTAGGATAGGTTTTCCCTAGGCAGATAGGTCCACTACCACAAACTTATCCACCTAGAGAGATCTTGTCTCCACCCCAATTAATGACAAGTTTACAAATTTTAAATATTCATTTGGGCCTTCTCACACATTATTCAAGGTTGGCTAAAGGAAAATTTCAAAAGGTTTCACTCTATAAACAAATCAAAACCTCATTTTAAAGGGACTTAATTCCTAATCTAGCATCCATATTTTACACTATTACACATTAAGAAAAGATTCCCTATTCTTAAAAAATTAAATATCAACAAATAAAAATAATCTCAAATCAAGTTTGAATCATCTTAAATCAAGTCAAGAGATAACATTGCCAAGTATCAAATCTAAATTTATAGTTGCATGCATATGGTCAAGGGGCACAATTTAAAAATCATTCTAGGTGGGAGAATTATGTGTGGATTTATTCTCTCCTTAGAGTATCTATATACATAGGAAATAGTCAATCATCAAAGCAAGTAATTTAGATCAGCTCAACCCATTACATTCACCTTTCATTTTTTAGGTTTCTAGCTCTCACAAGTACCCATAGGGGTTCCAAGGCAAAGAGAAGGAAAACAACAAATTTTATGTAGAAATATTAGAATCACAATATCTAAGTCCACTCATAAGACACCAGTGAATAGGGTGGTACAATAACTATTTCATCACAGTTAATGTGAATAAGTTCATAGTCAATAGATATGGCTGGCCTCCCCTGCTATCTATGGAGTGAAGACCTATCCAAAAGTATATTTAGACCCAATAGTCATATTATTTTTTATGATGACTTTCACTACTGGACATAACAAATAGTCAATCATAAATCCATATCTACACTAAGTTATTTTATTTCATGTTTTCAAAAAATATCATGTTTTTATATTTAACAAGTTGTAATCATAATTATTGGTAAATTGTGTATCTTTAGCATTATGAGATTTCAAATTTTTATACCTATTAAACATACATTTATTTTTAAAATAAAAAATAGGGTAAAACATATTGGTGCCCTGCACATTTTTTGAGCATCACTTTCCTTTTTGATTTTTATTTTAGGGTTTTAGCTAAATTCATGATTCCCATACACTAAAGAGAAATATGATCATCCTTATTTAGATTTTATTGAGTGATAATCTCAGATTTCTCTTTAACTTAGGCATTTTATATTGAATTGCTAATTTCTATGCACAAAAATATTTGCTTTTGTTAGCTTTTAAGTTATTTTTCTTTCTTTTCTTACTTTATAAGAACTATGTTTCAATAGTTTTAAAACTTATAGGAGCTATTGTTTTGGGAAAAACAATCTTTATTTTTACCCAAGCCATCATGAGAGGGGTATTTATCTAATCCTCAAGAGATTATACAATGTTATAAATGGATTTTAGTTTCCACATACCTCATAATATATCATAAATGCATAGGTTTTTGTTTTCAACCATAAAAGGCCTCTTGGATGTTTGTTTTTATAGTGCATCGATAAGTGGTTATCTCAAGGAATTTAATCTCAATGTACCCTAAAAATGGGATATTGAAACTATGAGATGGTGGAATCCTCTATAGTTAGTGCCATTTAGGCCTTATTCACTATTTACATTTGGGATTAGTATATCTTGTTGTTCCCAAAATTTATCACTCATCTTTGGGACAACATATGAACTATTTTGGTCCTGCAGGCCAAAATTCTTTCTTCCCTTCTCAAAAATTATTTTGAGCATTAAAATTCTTCATTATTAAAGCTTTTTCAGTTAAGGGACAAGCATGTTCAATAGGTTCAATGACTTCAACAGGCGATCTCTCTCTAAGGAACAAGTTTCCAACACTTAGGCAATTTCAAAGTTGGTTCAACGCCGAGGTTCAACCAAAAGGTCCATCGGCAAGCTTTAAACAAAGGAATTAACTATTGAACTATTGAACCTTGAACCAAAATAGTTCAGAGGGTTCAAAGGTTTAACGACATCGGAAAGCTTAAAGAGTTAAACGCTTCGGCAAAAGTTTAAAGTTCAAATGCTTCGGCAAGTTCAACAGCTTCAAAAGACTTAACGAAAAGAAGGAAGATTGAACCATTGAACCTTGAACCAAAAAGGTCTAAAGGTTCACAAGTTTAAAGGTTCAACGTGGTTGGTTCAATGTAGTTGGTTCAACGCAGTTAGTTTAAGCGGTCAATTGAATGAGTGGAACATAAGATTGAATCGTTGAACCGTTGAACCAAAGTTGGTTCAATCGGTCGATTCAATCAAATATTTCAAAGGAGTGCCCCAAAGCCAAAAGGGCAAGTTCCCTTGTGGAGGGAAGTGAAACAAAGGTGAGCGCCCTTGTGGAGGGTAGTGAGCAAAAGCAGACAAAGAGATATCTTTTGGAATGATTTTTTACGGCCAAATCTTATAAGGGAAATCCTTCAGACATTTTGTCTGAAGGAATGATCAAAAGCCCGATGGAAAGTGGATAAGGGAAGGGAAGATTTCCTTTAGACAAAATTTCTAAAGGAATTCCTTCGAACATTTTGTTTGAAGGAATTGAAGATGAAGACCGCCTGAAGGACCCTGAAGGACCCCGAAGGGCAGGTACCCTTGCGGGGGGACTCTTAGCGACCAGGAGATGGACCTTTCTCAAGGCCCAAAGGGACACCTTCCATTCAAGAGGTTCTAAAGATATAAATCCAAAGGAATGATTCTATAGACTAGTTTTTATAGACTCTATAGGCCTATTTCTATGGACTAGTTTCTACGGACTCTGCAGGTCGGTTCTATGGACTAGTTTCTATGGACTCTGCAGGTTGGTTTCTATGGAATCTGTAGGTTGGTTCTATGGACTCTATAGGCCTATTTATATAGACTCAAAAGACTTAGAGAAAACAAAGGATTCTAATAAAGAGGATGAATTGTTGAACCTTGAACCAAAATGGTTCAAAGGTTCAACGGGTTCAACGGTACAAAGAAAGCTCTGAGCAAAGGAAAGAAGCAAAAAATTCTAGAGACCAGTCTAAAGAGATGGTTCACGCGATTGAACCAAAGAATCGATGGAAAAAAGGAGCTGATAAGGTCACCCAAACCATTGAAATAATGAACCAATGACATCCCCATGGAAGTCAAATTCAGGGTAATGAAATATTTATTGATTTTCAAATATGGCACAGAACTTGAAAACCAACTTAGGGACCAGCTGAAGAAGAAGCCAAAAAGGCTAGCAGAAAGGGAAAAGATAGCCTAAGAGCTCAAATTGCAATAGGAAAGAGGGAAAGACCAGAAATATCTATGTAGGAGTTATTTCTAGTAGGTAGAATAGTCCACCAAGTAGATATTTGAGCTTGCAAACATTAAAGGTGCAACCTATTTTTCTCCCTTGGAATAAAAGTGAGGGTACAATCGTGTACATATTTGGTGAAAGACCAGATGACCCATGCAAAGGAGAAGATATTTTGAGATGAATTGACATGCCACAATTAAGGCAGATGCCTTGTTCCAGCATGACCCCTTTGACAAAATTGAAAATGCATTCAAGGCATTGAAGTTAGCATGGGCCGTTCTATGAAACAAAGAGCTAAGTCTTTCTTGGCTACTATATATTGTAATCTCCTATTTTATGCAAAAGAGATATTTTTGGTTATAGAAGTAAAACTCTGCCAAAATTGAAAGGTGATTATTGAGACTTTGAGCTCAGATTGTTGATCATATTTCTTTATATGAATGAGAAAGTAGCTTAATTTCAGACTTTGTGCTGTAATAACTTTTATCATTTAGGAGATTGTTCTTATGTCTGTTTCTTAAATGTGTTCTTGTCCATTTTAATGAAATAAGTAGAACTAGTGGAAGTAATTAGGAAGGTGTCCTGAAGCCAATAGTGAGAGACTTTGTGCTACCATAATTACCTTTAGTATGTTTGTCTATTTTCTGTTTCTTTGTAAAGGACTTTGGGACAACTTTGTGCCCTCATTGTCTTTCGTATCTCAGTCTTGGGCAGTTGAGGTGGAGACTTTGTGCTACACCTCATTCTATTGGTTACTACACCCTATTAACAGTTACTTGTTACCTATCAGAAAGAACTCTGGCTATTTGTTACAAGACCACTTCTAAAAGAAGAGAAGTGCCTTCAGTGTTTCCACCTGGTTTTCTCCTTTGTTTGTGAACATCATCTCTAAAAAAAGAGATGGATGGTGTTGTCCTACCTTTGAGTGTTATTTTCTATATATATATATATATATAGCTCCTCATATTTATAGGCTACCTCCCCTTGATGAGAGGAGAGATTTATCCCCTTTTGATGTGGTAAACCTGCACATTTGGCTAACCAATCTCCTTATGCTATGGTTGAAATCACCTATTTTGCTCATCAGTTAGCTAGTGACACAATATTCACCCAATAGTTTTTTGGTGACTTTGCTGGGGAATGATGAGCATTTCCAATCCTTTTCTAGTCTATTTAAATTGAAGGATTTCATATCACTGGGGAACAATGTGAAGTAGGAAAGAACACTACCAGCTTCATGCCAATAGTTTTTGGTGACTCTGCTGGGGAAGAATGAGCAATTTTAATTCTTTTCTAATATCCATTTTCTCCACTGGGAACACAACAATTTTATGCAATTTGAAGCCTCAAGCTTCATATTGAAGAATCACTTATGTCTTATCCATTATCATTATAGCCTTATCTATTTCTATTATATACTCTGAGCTGTAAAACTAGAGACACTAGAGATCGAACGTTTCATTTCAAAAGTCAAGTCTTTGCTAGCTCCATGCCAACAATTTTTGGTGACTCTACTAGGGACTGATGAGCATTTCTAGTCCTTTTCCAGTCTATTCAAATTGAAGCATTTCATATCACTGAAGAATGACGTGAAGTAAGAAAGAACACTACCAGCTTCATGCCAACAGTTTTTGGTGACTCCACTGGGGACACATCAATTTTGTGCAATTTGAAGTCTCAAGCTTCAGATCAAAGCTTCACTTGTGTCTTATCCATTATCATTATAGCCTTATCCATTTCCATTATATACTTTGAGCTATAAAACTAGAGATGCTAGAGATTGAGCATTTCATTTCAAAAGTCAATTCTCTACCAGCTCCACGCTAACAGTTTTTTGGTGACTCTACTGGGGAAGAGCGCACAATTTGAAGCCTCAAGCTTCAAGCTGAAGTAGGGCCAGTTATTTTCCATTTTTATTCTATAATCTAACAACTCCACACTATTATAGAATATAGAGAGCCTAATGTGTTGTTGATCCTATTTTTGAGTTGGTGCAGCAAGACAATTTTGATTTGTTTCCTCCACAACTTCAAGTTCAATGAACTAGAAGTCTTCCTCTTACCCATACCAAGTCACCGATATAAAGTAGAGCTTCTTTTTCTATTGTTAGTAGAGATTTGCCTATACATACTCCACTTAGATTTGTTATCCCCACTTACCATAATAAAATCATGGCAGTTAAGGGCCCCTAGGGTAACTCTTTTAGCCCACTCAATTTAACTCCACCTCTACATGAGCTACCACACAGTTTAAGGAAGAATTTCCCCAAATTATTTGGTGATGGGAGAGTTCATCATGATGAACACATTAAAACTTTTAGCATAGCCTATGGTGTGATAGGCATGGAGTATGAGGACGTAGCAGTTAGGATGTTTGTGGAAACATTGCAAGATACTACTGCAGACTAGTTTTATCATCTATAGGTCTAGACTGTGACTGAATAGAACACTCTCAAAGCTAAGTTTGAAGTAAGGTTCAAGCCTGTAGAAGATGTGCATGCCCTACTGGCCCAGCTCATATATATGAAGAAATAACCTCATGAACCTATGAGGGACTTCATTGCCAAATTTGATAAGCTGAGGAACAAGATTCCTACAATTGCTCAGCCAACACTTGAGAACCTTAAATGTTTCTTCATTAATTCATAGCTTCTTGAAGTGAGTTTTTTGCTGAGACGTGCTGGCCACATAGACCTTGCTACTGCTCAGGATTTGGCCACTAAGGTGGAAGATGACCTTATCTTGGTAGGAAAGATAAGGAGAGATCCTAACAAAGGTAAATCTTCTTCATCTTCTGAATATCCATCTATAGGCACCACTGATCCAATGGTGTAGAAGTTGGAAAATGAGTTCCTTGATCTTAGAAAGTAAATGGCACAAGGGATGTCATCTAGCCCTTTATATAGAGATATACCAAGGAGGACATTCCCTAATTAGTCATACCAAGGCAATGCTACCAGGAATCAAGGGCAGCCAAATTGTCTTCCTCCCCCTCAAGGGAAATTGGCCATTGAAGCACCTCCAACCAATTCAGCAGTTGGATATCGTGAAGCAAAATTAGATTTCTCCTTCCAGCCTAAGTTGAACCTAGAAGATGATGCTAATCTTTTCACAGAGGGAGAAGAAGAATTAGCTGGTGACTCTAACATTAGTTTCCTAAATTACCAGGATGAACCTAGAAGTGAAGGTAAAGTAGTTGAGGGATCATACACTGTGTTCACTTGGTCCAAGAATCAGTCAGCCTAGCAAGCTGATAAAATAAAAATAGGGGAAGGATCTTAGCCTGCAATTTCAATTGCCAAATGAGGAACTTCTCTACCTTTCTAGCCAAAAGACCTAGTGATTGCTAAAAAAGTAAGTACCCCAAACATTTCTGCACCTTTAACTTCAATTTTGTAGATCAGTCCTCCCCCTCCTAAAAAACAAAAGGATGAACTACCTTCCCCTATTCCTAATTCATTTTAGACATTTGACATAATCGACCATGTCAAGAAAGCCAAAATTAAAATGTCTAAATTTAAATTCTTACAAGCCAACCCTGAGTAGTTGGACAGGTTGGTTGAGTGTGTGAAGAATAAAGTTGTCCCTATAGGACAAGATGTTAAGAAGGTAACTCATGATCTCCCAAGGAACATGTCCATCCCAAAAAATATTGTCATTACTCCTCTTACTACCCCTAGAAAAATAGAGCCTTTCTATGTTTCCCTGTTGATAAAAGGTCACAAGCTGAGCAATTACATCATTAATTCTAGAGATTTAGACAATGTCATTCCTATCAAAGTGGTAGAATCTCTTGGTCTCACACTGACCAAGACATTTGGGAGATGTTTCTCCATGGAAAACAAACAAGTGCCACTACTAGGACAAATCAAGGACAACCAATTTGCATTTGCCACCTTTCCAGAAAAGAGAATCAAGATGACAGTCCTGGTGGCTGACATCCTAGCCTCATACGACATCCTTCTTAGATAAAATTTTTGCAAGGATGTTGGAGGAGAATTGAGCATGGACCTGTCTGAGGTGAGGATCCTTGTTAAAGGCATCATGAAGAGGCTGATCCTTGAAAAGGAGGCAAAATATGTTGTCACTCAGACATCAGCGCTTGAAGCTCAAATTCTATTTGAGTCTTCAAGAATGGATAAATTTTTCCTGTCTATAGAGGATGTTTATGTTTCAGTAGATGAAATTCCTATAGGTGGCAATCCAAGAATTGATTCAAATAAGACATTAGAATAATTAATAGGGTGCATTTTAGATGAAAAAAGATCTTCCATCTCTAATGAAGAAAAATTTGATAGAAGATCAGTTTTTGATGATGTTTGGATCCTAGAATTCGATGGTAGCAATTCTCCTACTGGTGCTAGAGCTAGGACTGTGTTGATATCTCCTCAAGGAGATATTTTTCCTTCTTCGTACAAGTTGCAGTTTAGTAACACCAACAACATTGTTGAGTATGAATCTCTGTTACTCGGGTTAAAGGCCGCTCATGATAGAGGTGTCAAGATCCTTTATGCCAAAGGAGATGCTGAGCTAATGGTTTGTCAGGTGAGGAACCTGTGTCAAACCAAAAACAAATTATGACATTACCACAATTTGGTATGGGATCAAATTGAAAGTTTTAAAGCTTTCAATATTTTTGCAGTGCTTAGAGAGCTTCATAGTCATGTAGATTCATTGGCTGTCTCTGTGACCCTCTTGGTTCCTCACCAAGATTTTAAAGATAATAGGTACACTATCAAATTGGTCTTTCGACCAAGGGTGCCTGATAAAGCTAACCATTAGCAGGTATCTGAGGGGGACAATCAAATCATGTGCTGGACTAGACCAGAAGAGCAATGAACTATGGTAGTGGACCATACTGCTATGCGCTAAAGTTAGGAAAATGAACTCTTTTCCAAGAGAGAAAGGATTTATGGTTTTTAGATTGGAGACCATGTTTTGCCATGGAGCAAGAAGAGAGAACCAAAAGGAGTGCACAAAAAATGTGATTCCTAGTGGAGAGTTCTATTCGCCCATCACCGATTTTGAGGAGAAAATAGTTTCTTGCTAGTTTATCAGGACAAAATGCCATTTTCATTATCTCATAGTGGGTGGCATCTGAAGCACTTCAATCCTTGAAGTATCAAATAAGATCATCTATACATATGTATATTTGTATAGTCTTTAGTTCTATTTTATGCATTTTATTTTCATTTTTGGCACCTTTCTTTTTTGGGTAACATGACTCCATAGCCCAATGGTATACTTAAAGGCATCAGAGATTCTAGTTTCTACTCCCCTCAGCTATTCCAAAATGTCAACTGAAGGAAGTTCCCCAACTGGAGCCAGCTATTGTTCCCAAAATTTGCCACTCATCTTTGGGACAACATATGAACTATTTTGGTCCTACAGGCCAAAATTCTTTTTTCCCTTCTCAAAAATTGTTTTGAGCATTCAAATTATTCATTATTCAAGCTTTTTTAGTTAAGGCACAAGCAGGTTCAATGAATTCAACATGCTCTCTCTCTCTAAAGAACAAGTTTCCAACACTTAGGATATTTCAAAGTTGGTTTAACGCCGAGGTTCAACCAAAAGGTCCATCGACAAGCTTCAAACAAAGGAATGAATAGTTGAATTGTTGAACCTTGAACCAAAATAGTTATATGGGGTCAAAGGTTTAATGGGTTTAAAGGTTTAATGACATCATCAAGCTTAAAGAGTTAAATGCTTTGACAAAAGTTCAAAGTTCAAACGCTTTGACAAGTTCAACAGCTTCAAAAGACTTAACAAAAAGAAGGAAGATTGAACCGTTGAACCATTAAACCTTGAACCAAAAAGGTTCAAAGGTTCATAGGTTCAAAGGTTCAACGTGGTTGGTTCAATGTGGTTGGTTCAACGTGGTTGGTTCAAGCGGTCAATTGAATGAGTGGAACACAAGATTGAATCGTTGAACCAAAGTTGGTTTAATCGGTCAGTTCAATCAAACAGTTCAAAGGAGTGCCCCAAAGCCCAAAGGGAAATTAACCTTGCAGAGGGTAGTGAACCAAAGGTGAGTGCCCTTACGAAGGCTAGTGAGCAAAGTGGACAAAGAGATATCTTTCAGAAAGATTTTTTGGGGCCAAATCTTACAAGGGAAATCCTTCAGACATTTTGTCTGAAGGAATGATCAAAAGCCTGACAAAAAGTGGCTAAGGCAATGGAAGATTTCCTTCAGACAAAATGTCTAAAGGAATTCCTTCAAACATTTTGTTTGAAGGAATTAAAGATGGATACCACCCGAAGACTGCCCAAAGGACCCCAAAGGACACCGAAGGACCCCAAAGGGCAGGTACCCTTGCGGGGTGACTCTTAGTGACCAGGAAATGGACATTTCTCAAGGCCTAAAGGGAAACCTTCCATTAGAGAGGTTCTAAAGATATAAAGCCAAAGGAATGATTCTATGAACTAGTTTCTAAAGACTCTGTAGGCCTATTTCTATGGACTAGTTTCTATAGACTCTGCAGGTTGGTTCTACGGACTAGTTTCTACAGACTCTGCAAGTTGGTTTCTATGGACTCTGCAAGTTGGTTCTATGGACTCTGTAGGCCTATTTTTATGGACTCAAAAGACTTAGAGAAAACAATGGATTCTAAGAAAGAGGATGAACTATTAAACCTTGAACCAAAATGGTTCAAAGGTTCAATGAGTTCAACGGTACAAAGAAAGCTCTGAACAAAGGAAAGAAGCAAAAAATTCTAGAGACCAGTCCAAAGAGATGGTTTAAGCGATTGAACCAAAGAAGTGATGGAACCAAGGAGCCAAGAAGGTCACCCAAACCATTTAAATAGTGAACCAATGACGTCCCCATAGACATCAAATTTAGGGTAATGAAATATCTGTTAATTTTCAAATGTGGCACGAAACCTGAAAACCAACTCAGTGACCAGCTGAAGAAGAAGCCAAAAAGGCTAGCAGAAAGGGGAAAGATATCCTGAGAGCTCAAATTGCAATAAAAAAGAGGGAAAGATCAAAAATATCTATGTAAGAGTTATTTATAGTAGGTGGAACATTCCACCAAGTAGATATTTGAGCTTGCAAATATTAAAGGTGCAGCCTATTTTTCTCCCTTGGAATAAAAGTGAGGGGACAACCGTGTACATATTTGGTGAAAGACCAGATGACCCATGAAGAGGAGAAGATATTTTGAGATGAATTGACATGCCACAGTTAAGGTAGATGCCCTGTTCTAGCAAGGCCCCTTTGACAAAACTAAAAATGCATTCAAAGCATTGAATGCAGCATGGGCCGTTCTATGAAACAAAGCGCCAAGTCTTTCTTGGCTACTATATATTGTAATCTCTTATTTTATGTAAAAGAGATATTTTTGGTTATAGAAGCAAAACTCTACCAAAATTGAAAGGTGATTACTGAGACTTTGAGCTTAGATTGTCGATCATATTTATTTATATGAATGAGAACGCAGGTTACTTCCAGACTTTGTGCTGTAATAGCTTGTGTCATTTAGGAGATTGTTCTTATGTCTATTTCCTGAATGTGTTCTTGTCCATTTTAATGAAATAAGCAAAAATAGTGGAAGTAATCAGGAAGGTGTCCTGAAGCCAATAGTGGGAGACTTTATGCTACCACAATTTCCTTTAGTGTGTTTGTCTATTTTCTATTTCTATGTAAAGGACCTTGGGATGACTTTGTGCCCTCATTGTCCTTCGTATCTCACTCTTGGGTAGTTGAGGTGGAGACTTTGTGCTACACCTCATTCTACTGATTACTGCACGCTGTTACTAGTTACTTGTTACCTATCAGAAAGAACTCCAGCTGTTTGCTGTAAGACCACTTCTAAAAGAAGAGAAGTGCCTTCAGTGTTTCCACCTAGTTTTCTCCTTTGTTTGTGAACATCATCTCTAAAAAAAGAGAGATGGATGGTGTTGTCCTACCCCTGAGTGTTATTTTCTATATATATATAGTATATATAACTCCTCATATTTATAGGGAACCTCCCCTTGATGAGAGGAGAGATTTGCCCCCTTTTGATGTGGTAAACCTGCACATCTGGCTGACTAATCTCCCTATGTTGTGGTTGAAATGACCTATTTTTCCCATCAGTTAGATAGTTACAAAACATTCACCCAACATATCTAAGTGCCTATAAATCAAACACACCTTGTCTAGTTACACCCCTAATTCCATTTGCAATTTTGAAATTTCAAATCAAAATCATGGTAATAATGAATGAATTTTATTCCATCTCTTGATTAGGATCATAAGGTTTATCATCACATTATATGTTTCTTTATAAGGTATTATTTGGATTCAATATATATTGACATGCATCAAACTCAAATATAAAAAAGGCTAAAATAAATTATATATAATATCAAGCCTTAGTTAAATCACATGGTTGCAGTAATGCTCCTAGGATACAAGCCTTGTTGAGTAAAATCTTTGTAAAATCAATTATGACTCAGGAACAAAACAAATGTACATTAAGAATGCTATAATGCATAGTACACACCTTATTTATGTAATTATCATGACTATTAAGACTGATAAAGCTAATACTGAGAAATCAAATGAAATTAATGACAAAATATTCATGGAATATTTCACTGCTAGTCCACATAAAATTAATGAATAAATATACATTTCAAGAGATGAATAAAATAAACTAGCTCAAGCCTCTAATCAGAAGAATAATATGTTCCCACTCTAGGTGTTCTAGTTTTTACTATAACTTCTATTCCTATATTGATACCTCCAATTATATATGTGACATCATCCCTAGTTACGGAGGCATAACAAGGTTTACAATAGATTAATATGTCTAAATATACACAAGAATCATACACATCTCTTTTAATTACTACACATGGTCCATCACCAACATCACCTAATTCATACTTTCTTAAGAAAATTATTATAATGTTACATGCTAAGGTGTTGTAATTAGAGCAAGGTGTCTTTGGAGATAATCATTCAATGGATTCCCATACTTTGATTCATAATCATTTGGCTCTTGAGATAACATCTTACCCATTACCATTAAGTTTTTTAGAATTTAAGCTATGACTCTATGAAGGTAAAGGTGATCCCAAACAACATCTTCGATCATTTCATGAAACATGCCTAGATTATATATACAATGATAAATTATTAACCAAAATATTCTAAATAAAACTAAAATACTATGCTTTGTGATGGTTCTATGACCTTTCACTCTAATCAATTAAAGCATTTGAACCTTTAGAATATTAATTTATAACACACTTTTATATCAACATCAGTGAAAAAATATCTTATGCATAAATTGCTAAACTCAAGTAAGAGTCCAATGAGCCAATAAATGAATATGTTATTTGACACAAGACTATGCTAGCTAAGATAACAAATTGTATGACATACAATGAGTTACAAGATATCTTCACACATAGTTTGTTAGAACCACTCCATAAGTTTATCATGTTCAAAAAATTCAAATATTTGGATGAGTTTTGCCATATAGTCAAATAATGAAGCCAAGCTGATAACTTTGAAAAAGTAAAGTATGAACCAAATGCTACAGCTAATTTAAAAACTAAGTTTCAAAGCAAGTCAATCTACAAGGTCAAATATAATGAAGGTAATAATGAAGCAAAAATAATAGTCAATGGTGTTCATAACCAATGAATAAGCTTCAATTTACAGCTCCACCAAGGAGGTAATTTTCAAAGTTACCATAACCTCCTCATGTCTTGTTACATAAACTACTTGATTTCAATCTCATATCTCTACCTCCACCATTAGAGGTTGATATGACTAAACCTTGACATAAGGGACTCACTAGAAATGCATATTGTGACTACCACATATGTATTGAGAATTCTACAAAGAAGTATTATAGAATAATGCATAATATAAAAAATATTATTTATGCCAATACTATTGATCCAATCACACCCACATAAGAGACTAGACCAAAGAAAAATGACAATGTAAAGTTGAAAACATTAAGTAATCCATTTCCAAACCATGGCATATCAAAAAATACATATAATCTAGAAGTACACAATGCTTAAAATGTGCATCCTCCTCATAATACATATGAACATATGATATATGGTATTAAATTATACATTTACAAGCACATCAACACCATGTCCCATGATCACTTTTGATGACATTGAGATTTTTTATGATGATTCAGATAGACATGCACTCTTTTTGTGAGCTTATATTAATAAACAACCATTACATAGTGTCATGGTTAAAAATGGGTCAAGTGAAAACACACTTATGATAACACTTATTTGCAGTCTTGGGTAAATATAGAAATATTTAAAAGCTTTATCAAAATTAGTTAAAGCATTCAATGGACATACACATAAGACACTAGGGAATATAGTGCTACTTCTTCAATTTGGTTTAGTAATAATGGCTAATCCATTTTTAGTCTTACCAAACACAAAGGATTTTAATATGTTATTAGGATGCCCTTGAACACAAAATATTTACACAATGTCATCCATAGTGCATTGATGTATCCAATATATACATTTTAATTGAGTGTTAAAAGTTTTAGGCATTCAATATGAGTACCATCTACAGTCAATGGTAACTCCACTTTACAACCATTCAAGAGCATAGTATAAAAAAAATTATTTCATATATTCGAGAGCATAATATAGAGTTAGTTATTGCATCTATACAAAATATCTCTATATAATCAGTTCAAAGGAGATTTGTACAATCTTATAGACAAAAAACTTCACATTAAAGAGTTATTTAGAAGTCAAAGAGATATCCATCTTCTAAATGGTGTCTTAAGGTAGTACTTGTGGATAGTTTAAAATGTTCCAAAGTGAACATAGGTAGTGCAACTTTCTCTTACTATACAATAGACTACACTGAGTCCTAGACCTTCTATAGTTACGCATCCTAAAAAATATATTATGAGTAATGATAAAGATAATTATGTTAGAACACCTGATTCATTTTTAGATTTAGATTCATCTAAATGTAGTACTTTTCATTCATGAAAAGTCACCCTTTAACTCTATGATATAGGCATGCACTATAGACCTCCCATTGATGGGATTGTAGGCTAGTTTCAAATGTGCAAAAGAAAGTGACCAAGTCAAAATGTGACCCAAAATAAATGTGTAATATGCATTTAAACATTTTCATAGTTTAAGGATGGTTCTGATACCTTAGATCCATCTGTGATTTGTGGACTTTTATAGAATCCAAGTAAAAGATAAAAACTAATATAGAAAAGACCAAGGATATTTATTACAAGTTTAAGAAAAATGAACACAATAAAATAGAGGATTGAATAATTGCATAAAGTAAAGAGAAGAAACCTAAGACCCAAAAAAATGTGCTAATAACTATTATATTCTCTATTGAAAGTCTATATATGTAATGCCATATAAAATAGTTATATAAACTAGGCTTACACCAAATTTAGGTTTCTACAAATAGAAGCTATAAAACCCTTAAGATGTAGGAAAGGATTATTACTTACACCAAACAATTTAAATGTAGGCAATATAAAATCAAAAGGTAATGATGAATTAAGGATCTTTTGCACTATTGGGTTCTCATATATAACATTATAATCAACCTAAGCATGATATGATTTGATTTATAGAGAGAGGTTTTATACACATAATATTTTTCACTTTATCATTTATTGACACTTTCTCTTTTAGTAGTTTGTTGACACATCAATCTCCTAGAGTGTACATCTTAAAGGGTGCACTGAGAATGGGTGGGAAAGGCTTGTGGTGGTTTGTGTGAGATATTGATATTCTATCATGATTACACCATTACTGCTATCATTTTGATCTCCTCTATGCATATATTTATCTATTTCTTCTATCTATTTCATCCAGATTTACTACTTTCCTTATATATTATGACATTGCTTAGCCAATACTGTCTATTTTGTGCCTTTATCCTTCATGTAATGTATTATCAAGCCTAATAAAATTTTTATTCTATTTTCTAACATTTATACTACATTGGCTTGATTGAAATGGTACTGTACCAATTGACGTATTTACAATGTATTGGCCTAGACAATACCATCAACTTAGAGTTTAGGGTTAGTTTTAGGTATTGGATAAATATATATAGGGGTCATATTTTATTCATAACATATCATATCATATTACATTCATATAATATACTTTCACTAGTAATTATTCCCAAGGAAATATTAGGAGAATTAGTGGCTTATAACCTTAGGTTGAGGAGTCTTTTCTTATGGTGTCATTGAAGGTCAATATGAGGAGTCATTGGGAGTTCCTCACTAAGGATATATTGACCTTCATCCTACCATTTGAGGTCTTAAACCTATAACATTATCTTCCAAAGATCCACTTGAGCCAAGGGGGAAATTTAAACATTGATAGGTCCACCCCAAGGTAAGTATTTATATACATACACTCTTTTATTTATTAACTTAGTAGATTTGATATTACTTTATTTATTACATTGTGGATGTTTGTGTGTGTATCCTTATTTAGGCCTTCCCTAAAATGAATAAGCTAGTGTAGATATAGGATTGCTTAAGCTTTCTATAAATTAATTTAGGTTGCATAAAGCCCCATTTGATTGGCCATTGCACCTTACCCATTTACAACCACTCTAACCCATCCTTTACTTTAGTTTGAACCCCTTTACAATCATTTACTTTGGTTGCACGTTTACAACCATAGTTAAAACCATTTATTATTTTGTTGAGGTCTAGTGAGAGATATATCATTGTGTCATAGGATTAGGATTTATACCCCTTTCCTATTGATATTTGAGTTATAAGTTACCCTTTGCTAGGTCTGCATAATTCATTGGTCCTTTCTTGATTATCAAAGTATATGTAGGCGCTATTCAACCAACCTTATTTGAGTCCTAGTTAATTAAGAGAAAGAGGATAGTGGTAAGTCATCCTAACCCATGCATACATTATAGTGAACCCAACATGAATATTATCCCTCTAATTGGATTAGTTTCATGTTTGCCTTCTAGTTTTCTAGCAAAATGTTCCAAACCATCACCTTAACTATATTTGCCAACTCAATACCTTTATCTGTCTATCTATGAATAGTATTGGCTAGTGTAGTGGGGTTCTATGTTTTTATGATAGTATCAATCATCTTAATATAATTAGGTGAGCTTAAAAATGTATCAATCAACTTGGTATAGTTCTGTGTGATCAATTACAATTTTTTTAGTTCTGATTATATCATCTAACTTGATATTATTTTATTTGACATATATCATTTTAAATATTTATTTTTATTTTATTTAGTTTTTTTTAATAAACTATATTATATTTATTTTATAACTAATAAGAGCTATCATTCTAGGCCAAGTATTGTTAGTTATTTCCTGCACTGTGGTGTGAGTGGTACTACCCCAATACTCAAGCCCTTAAAAAACACTATACACAAACTTTAGTTTCTACTTACTCTATAATTAATTAGAATTAATTAATTAAATTATAAATAAACTATTGAAACTGATGTACACTAGTATACAATAATTTAAAAAGTTGATAATAAACTATAAACAGTCTAACTATTTTTTTGAATACCTAGGCTAATATGATATCTAATGTTAAATAAATAAGCTCTATGAATATGAAGCCACTAAAAAAAAGGAGTCAAGATATACAAGGACAATGATGCATAATGGGATAAGGATACATTATGTTATCAATTTTTATTATATATTTATTTGATTAAGTAGTGTGTGCAAATAGAAAACTAGATCAATTTGTCCTTGCATGTATTGGATCTATCTTTATTCATAGCATGATTGGATATACAAATGAATTGTAATAAACTTATAATTTATGCATAAGAACCAAATGGATATTAAATGTAAAAAATGGGGATGAAAGGTTAAGGGAATATCCAAGATATCCCTAGAAACCCCTTTGTGCTTGAGCACTACCTACATAACACAAATGGGCCTTAGGCTGATGTAGTTCTCCCTCTTGGATGTGTGTCTGAAATCTTGGATACAAGGATAGATGTTCTTTCACCTTGTTAGAAGTATAATCAATGAGAGGGTGGGGTTAAATTAGTATCTTCAAAACATTCATTTTATTCCAATTAAGCATACATGAACCATTCATATAATCATGAACATCTAGCAAAGCGTATGCAACCATACAAGATCATGAAACAAGATAACACATTACATATGTGGGAAATACTCAAGGGGAAGAAAACCCACTGATCTCTACAAATGGAATATAGTCCTATAAGAAAAAAACCAATATTTATTGAAGTGCCAACTCCACATGGAGCACCAACCCCAACTAGTCAAGTACCTACTCAACTAGGCTTTAGTAAGCACCAACCTACAAGGAGGCAACAACCCACTAGATGGCTCAACACCAAATTCAACTCTTTAATGTGCTATTTCCTTTGCTTTCACTCTCAAAATATCTAACAAGTTAATTAGGCCTATTAGGCCTTGTTCTTATACAATCCTCTAGCTCACACACCTCTTGGTCGACCACACAAACTTGCACACTTGGATTAACCTTATAATAGGTCTTATAACACATTTCATACATGAATCAATCATTATAAGAGGTTAGACACAACTTAAAATACCAAAACCTCTTTTAGGCCTTAAGGATACCTAATTAAATTAGGCCTTCATTAGTACACAATACCCTTTGATCTCCTTGAAACACTTTCAAACTCTACACATGGTAGGAACACTTCATATACCACTCAAACAAACCCTCACTAAGCTCATCTTAGGTCCATGACACTTTTTAGCTCCAACCACCACTTAAAGCACACCACTAGTATTTTTTACATTAGGCCTTCATACATAGAACCTATAAGACCTTGACAAATTCACCATGTGCATTAGACTTCATCACATAGGGCAAAAATACTCTAAAACACTCCTGTAACTTGCTCACTCAGAACTACCAAATAGCCTAATTAACCAACCAAGATGAACTTGAATTTCAACACTTACATAGGGATTTATTTGACTAAAAACACATTCACATGATCCTTTGGCATCCTTAGAATAACCTCACATATAAAAATCATAAGGTCTAAGGTCAAACATTTTTCTTACAGACCAATCTTCTGACCTTATCTCATAAGGTCTTGCATGAACTAGACAAGCCATTTTGAATTAAACTTTTCAACCTCTTACATTGACTTCCAATATTTCCAAAAACATGAATATGACTTTTAAGTCACAAAAAACAACACTATATGCATTAGATACTTCAAATCAAGGCATAGATCCTCAAACTCATCATTGCAATTTTATTACTCAGAACTACCAGTTTACCTTAAAACAAAGTCATGGTGACATTGACCTTCAACACCTGTATGACCACTTTCAAAGATTTTTCATGCAATTAGATGATCTTATGACATCTCCAGACCATTTTCAAATATAAACATCATATGGTCTAGTGGTAACACAGTCCTCACTGAGCTAGATAAGCCAATTTGGATTCATCATTTTCACTACTATACCTAACTCCCATACTTTCTACCAAGCATGAATAAGACATACCAGTACAAAAAAAACAACTCCATACACTTGGTTTCATTCTTTTATCATGATAAATCATTCCTAATCATCTTCTCACTGCTGCCTAGGTTTTTCATTGGTCTTCTTCATTAGGCCTGCTAGCGATTGGCTAACTTGGAACACCAAATTTACACAACTAAAGCTTGGAACCTATCCAAAAAACTTCATGGACATAAAATACATGTCTCAAGTTTCATCCTCCATCCATTTACATACTTTGACTTGGTCAAATCTGACTACTACAATAAATATATAAGAAATTAATACTTTCCTATAGGGTCTACTCACACACCTGACAACTCAATCACACTTGGAGATGCCTAAGAGAGTTTAATAAAACCTCCAATCAATTATCTAGCCATACAAATCCATCCTAAGGACTCTAGAGAAAAATATTCAACATCAGGTCTTCATTAGGGTTCTAAGAGGGTTTAAACACACTTCCACTATTAACAATTATTCACAAAGCATAACCCCTCAATCCAAAAACTAATGCCTAGAATTTTGAGCTAGGACCCTTACCCATATAACATGAATAAATTAGGTTCCCATACAAAGGTTTTATGAGCTAATGAACACAAGAAAATCCTTCTCATGTTGAAAACACTTTATTTTGTGCACTCAAGAGACCTAAAAACCACTTTTCATGCCTTATCCTTCAAACTATGATCTCAAACTACATGAAGAAACTTGTAACAAAATACCTCACCTTTTATAGTTCTTACATGAGCTCAAAGACCTTGAAATATGATCTTAACCCCTCATTAAGCCACACTCTCTTTCTTTGCTCTCTAGACCTTGACCTACAAACCACATTAGGCCTTAGAACTGACCTTCATGACTCTTTTCATGCACTTTCCACTTCACTCACATACTCAAGAAACCTCTCTCATGCTTAAACACTACCATACATTATTCACATGCCTTGACAATAGATCATGATACCTCATTACACTAGGTAGGGTCTAGATGTGGTCTAGTTGTAGACTTTGATTTGAAGTCCTACCCTCATAGGATCACCCTAAGAATATCATGAGTGATATAATGCCTCACATACATGCTCAATCAACCTCATAAAACCACTCATACCTATGTGCACTGATCTCACTAAGCTACCATGCTCATACCTTCTCACAAGGATTTTACATGCCATGACTAGGCTTCTTATTCACTTGAAACTTGACAATTGACCTTGAAAAACTTCTAAAAGTATCTACACTTTACTTACATGATCACACACTGCTAAAAAATCTCTCACAATCTTATGAAACCTCTAACCTCCATTTCCTCCATCCTCTAGTAGGTTCGCTACCTACTTCATCGATGAAGTCTTAAAGCTTATATGCATGTTGTTCTGAATGGAATAGAGTCCCCCATAAAAAATTGACATATTCAACATTTGACTTAGGACATCACATGCAATTAATAATGCATCTAGTTATAAAAATAACATTTTTGATATTTTTACTTTTGACACTTTTTTTACAACATAAAATGACTATAACTCTCAACTTTGACTTTGACATATTTGATTTTGACAATAATAAATACTCATAAAAAATATTATTTTGTACAATAGACTATTGAAATATGTTATCAATACTCTTAAAATGACATTAAAAATAACTAATGACACCATAAAAATGGGAACTAGATAATTAAAAGGATAACCTAATAAAGTTAATCTAAATAGTGAATGTTCATTGATTAATTTTAATACGTAGGACCAAACGAACATTTTGAGAGTTACATAAGAATTGATTATGAAAAATATTTATCTAAAGACCTAAAATACATGCTAATGCTTGAATATTATCAATAAATCCTAATGCTTATTTAGACATTATTATTTTACTACTAACAAAAATAGTGACACAAAAATTAAAAAACAAATACTTTACCTTAAATAAAAACCATGAACAAATGTAAGAAATGTTGAATGACAGTCTTAGATGGTAAAAAATTACTGGTCCATTATAGTCCAATCTGAATAAAAATAATTGATGTCAAGGATAATTGTATAAATTGTAATGTCAAGTGATTTGATCTAGATATAGATCTATTGGTAGTTTTGATGTTATTGAGTCAGGCAGAATGACATAGGAGCCCTCAGATCACCAAAAATAATTGGGTCTACATTGAAGCTAATGATAGAGAATAGTAAAAGCATCTGATAAATGCTAACTAATGTTGAGATACCTACTTTGCCATTGTGTCATAACAAAATATCTTTGGCTAGATATGTATGCGTAGCAGAAGGTCATAAAGATTTGAGTCAAAAATGAATGCATACATTATAATACCATACAAATGAATATGGTAGAAGTTGCCCACAAATTTTGATAGGGTAAGATGATGATAGGTCTTATGAAGGCTAACACAAAATACCCATCAATAGGGTCACTAAAAAATGAAATGGTTTCCCCTTAAAAATACACTAAACTTCCATCATAGGCATATAAATAATAACACTTTGATACCAGATAATGAGAATATTCAGAGTTTTAAAAGAGAGCCAAAAACCAAAGAATAGATACATATTTTAACACTTAATAATATTATTTTATTCCATACATCATCATATGGGACATTAAAAATCTATATAGGAAAAGTCTTTCCTATAAATAGGGTGACCCGTATCACCATAAATCTGTCACACAAAAAACCAACCCACTATATACTAAATATATTATTACTACAATATATTCATATAACTAACAAACTAAATAAAACTAAATCATATATTGTTGTTATTATTCATAGCAATAAAATACCACACAAATACTTATTAATTTATTATTATTTAACTAAAAATAATTATGTTATTACAAACTTAATAATGTGAACACACCTTAACATGATCATCATACCTCTTTATGACAATGAAGACTCATAAGATGCAACAACCTCAATGACATCAATGATAATCTTAGTGACATCAATGACAACTACACACTCACCTTGTCACACACCTCAATGATCACTCACCATGCACCTTCACAAGATGCACCCTTTTGATATCAATGATAATAACATGCCAACAAACTCCCCCTTGTTATTGATGGTAAAACACTCTTTAATTTGATCACTCTCAGTTCTCCCAATTTGGTCAATCTCCCTTCTTGAACTGTCTTCCCCTTTGACATTAATGATAAAGGGTTATACAGACTACAAATTTTAGAACCACTCATTCTCTCTCTTTGGTAACTACTCTCAGAAACTATAAAAGAACTAAGAACTACAAGTTGCCCTTTAGACCAAGCATAGTCTTCAAATGAACTTTGAACCTCAAGATTACTTACAAAGCTACCAAAATCTTGATATCAACTAAAGAAATAATAATTGTTGTCATCAAATTATGCACCCTAAGAAATTCTATGAAACTCCTTCAATTTGATGCAATGGTGAATCATCCCTAAAGTTTATGGGAACTTGTAAGAGAGATGAGTCTGTAGGATTGAAAAGGGCTAGCTCCCTAAATTCTTCTCTAAGTGTCTATCACCTAATCTAATGTTTATTCATGAAAAGAGTCAAGAGTTTGCATAAAACATAAAACTATGCTAAAGAGGTGATCCACCAAGAATTTATCCCACTGACTATCACACTTCTATTGAATAACAATGCTTTACAAGACTAATTCCATGTATTGAAAGATACTAACATAGTGTTTCAATGTGAAGGTAACATGCTTCAGACAATCAACAAAATGGTTGACTTAAGGGGTAAATTTCACACCATAGATACAATCATATACTTGAAAGAGAGTTTCATGCATTTAACACACTTCACATGACTTATTAACATCAAAACCTTTGTTTAAACATGAAGGATAAAGGGAGTAAGGATGATGCTATCACTTGGATCCACTATACATCACTCACATACTTAGATAGAAGTTTATAACTTATAATTGGTCTTGTATTCAATGTCCAAAATCAAATTTCAATGTCATTTCAGTAGGGCTTCACCATACCAAAAATGTGGTCCTTTGCAATGGCCAAAATGGCTCAATTTATATAACTTTGGGAAAGAGAGAGAGAAGAGAAGCTAAAGAGGCACAAGGACATGTGTCATTGACATGAAAATTAGTTATAGATCCATGAGAGAGATGGATGAGCGAGCCATTCCATGTCAAGAGTCTTAATTATCCAAAAAAAGTCATGAGAATGGTGGCAAGTGGCATCAAACCTTAAGGAGTGGCACATGAAACTATTTCAATCGAAGGTCATCCATGAGAGTTTGAAACTGAAAACAAAAAATCTAACACATCACCATACTAGAACTCATGATGATAGTTTGAAAATGTTCTTTCTAACTACTAGTTATCCTCTAGACACCTATATTTGTTGATTTCATGGAAGTAAAGACTTGAACCATCATCCTATCTATTTTGCTTAATTTGTCTACTCTCATGTTCTTGCCAAGTCTTTTGAATAGCAATGACTATTCCTTATAGTTTAAGGTTTGAATAGTAATGGTGTGCTAGAAATGTTGTCATCAAATTCTATACCCTAAGACATTCTATGAAACTCCTTCAATTTGATGCAACATTGAATCATCCCTCAAGTTTGTGGGAACTTGTAAGAGAGATGAGTCTCTAGGATTTAAAAGGGTTAGCTCCCTAAATTATTCTCTAAGTGTCTATCACCTAATCTAATGATTGTTCATGAAAAGAGTCAAGAGTTTGCAAAAACTAGAAAACTATGCTAAAGAGGTGATCCACCAAGAATTTATCCGACTGACTATCACACTTGTACTAAATAACAATGCTTTCCAAGATTAATTTGATGCATTGAAATATACTAACATAGTGTTTCAATGTGAAGGTAACATGCTTGAGACAATCAACAAAATGGTCAACCTAAGGGGTAGATTACACACCATAGATAAAATCACATACTTGAAAGAGAGTTCCATGCATTTAACACACTTCACATGACTTGATAACATCAATTTTTTTGTTCAAACATGAAGGATAAAGGGAGTAAGGATGATGCTATCACTTGGCTCCACTATACATCACTCATATACTCAGACAAAAGTTTACAACTTATAATTGGCCTTGTATTCAATTTCCAAAAGCAAAGTGCAATGTCATTTCAGCAAGGCTTCACCATACCTAAAATGTGGTCCTCTGCAATGGCCAAAATGGCTCAATTTATAGAACTTTGGGGAAGAGAGAGAGAAGAGAAGCTAAAGAGGCACAAGGACATGTGTCACTGACATGAAAGTCAGTATAGATCCATGAGAGAGATGGATGAGATATCCATGCCATGTCAAGAGTCTTACTTATCCAAAACAATTCATGATAATGGTGGCAAGTGGTATCAAACCTTCAGGAGTGGCACAAGAAACTGTTTTTATCAGAAATCATCCATGAGAGTTTGAAACTAAAAATAGAAATGCTGACACATCACCCTAATGGAACTCATGATGACAGTTAGAAAATGCACTTTCTAATTACTAGTTACCCTATAAACACCTATATTTTTTGATTTCATAGAATTAATGAATCGAACTATCATCCTATCCATTTTTCTTGCTTTGTCTACTCTCATGTTTTTTCCAAGTCTTTTGAAGAGCAACAACTATTCCTTGAAGTTTAAAGTTTGAATAGAAATGGTGTGCCAAAACTATTGTCATCAAATTGTACACCCTAAGATATTCTATGAAACTCCTTCAATTTGATGCAACATTTAATCATCCCTCAAGTTTGTGGGAACTTGTAAGAGAGATGAGTCTCTAGGAATGAAAAGGGCTAGCTCCCTAAATTCTTCTCTAAGTGTCTATCACCTAATCTAATGCTTGTTCATGAAAAGAGTCAAGAGTTTGCATAAAATAGAAAACTATGCTAAAGAGGTGATCCGCCAAGAATTTATCCCATCGACTATCACACCTCTACAAAATAACAATGCTTTCCAAGATTAATTCAATGCATTGAAAGATACTAACATAGTGTTTCAATGTGAAGGTAACATGCTTGAGACAATCAACAAAATGGTCAACCTAAGGGGTAGATTGCACACCATAGATACAATCACATAATTGAAAGAGAGTTACAAGCATTTAACACACTTCACATGACTTGTTAACATCAAAACCTTTGTTCAAACATGAAGGATAAAGGGAGTAAGGATGATCCTATCACTTGGCTCCACTATACATCACTCACATACTCAGATAGAAGTTTACAACTTAAATTTGTCTTGTATTCAATGTCCAAAAGTAAAGTGCAATGTCATTTTAGCAAGGCTTTTCCATACCATAAATGTGGTCCTCTACAATGGCCAAAATGGCTCAATTTATAGAAATTTGGGGAAGAGAGAGAGAAGAGATGCTGAAGAGGCATAAGGACATGTGCCATTGACATGAAAATTAGTTATAGATCTATGAGAGAGATGGATGAGCGAGCCATGCCATGTCAAGAGTCTTAATTATCCAAAACAAGTCATGAGAATGGTGGTAAGTGGCATCAAACCTTCAGGAGTGGCACATGAAACTATTTCTCTCAAAGATCATCCATGAGAGTTCAAAACTAAAAATAGAAAAACTGACACATCACCCTATTGGAACTCATGATGATAGTTAGAAAATGCTCTTTCTAATTACTAGTTATCCTTTGGGCACCTATATTTGTCAATTTCATAGAAGTAATGACTCAAACTATCATCCTATCCATTTTTCTTGATTTGTCTACTCTCATGTTCTTGCCAAGTCTTTTGAATATCAATGGCTATTCTTTGTAGTTTAAAATTGACTTCCTATGGGACATCACTCCTTTGGGTATTTTCTTTATATTTTTATTTCCATACCTTTTCTTTAGACAAAATTGTCCATGGCTATTTATTTTTGTTTACTTCCTCAAATATTTTGTTGAGTCTTTTCCTTCAGGCTCATTACTTGTTCATTTCCTTCAAATAAAAAGTCTAGAGGAATTCTTTTAGAGTTCTCTTCATTTCCTTTGGACAAAAAATCCAAAGGAATTCTTTCAGGGTTTCTTATTTAGTGACTTCTCCTCATCTTTTCCTGTGGATTTTTGATTGGTCCCTTAAAATAAGTTGAAATGCCCTTCGGAGAAGTTGTAATGGTCCTTCAACTTTTGGAAATGGTCCTTTGGACTTTTGGAAATGGTCTTTCAGGATTTTGGAAATGCCTTTGGGAGAAATGAAATGATCCTTTTAAAATGCAAGTTCCCCTTTGAAAAAATGAAAGTGACCACTTTCCAAAGAAAATACCCTTTGAGAAAGTTGCAAATGATCCTTTAGAAAAATTGAAGTGGAATTTTTCTTGACAAAATATACCCTTTGAAAAAATGAAAGTGCCATTCAGAAAAATGAAATTGCCCTTCAAAAAATTTAAAGTGTCCTTCAAAAAAATTAAAGTGCCCTTCTGAAAAATTACAACGATCCCTTTTGGCTTGAAGATATCTTTCAGAGAAATTGTAAAGTACCTTCAAAAAAATTGTGCGAACAATTTATTCAAAAGAATTCAACACTTGGCCTGAAGAAAACCTAAAGAAATACTCTTAAGGAAAAGCCTCAGACAAAAAGCCTGAAATAATTCAACAAAGCTTAAAATAAAAAACTTGAAATAATTCCTTAAAGGCTTAAATAAAGACCAAAATGAACTTTCCAAACAGAAAAGACTTATGCATTTATTGTAGGTTTTGTCAAAGAACATTTCTTTTGAGGGAAAACTAAGTACTAGAATGGCCAAATTTGAAAGGTGCAAACCTGGGGGTGAAATTTGACCAACATTCTTGGTGATTCTTAGGTATGGCATACCTGCTATGCATAAGACTAGTCGCCTAAATCTTTCCATTGGGCATAGAGTCATGTAAATGAGCACTCAAATTGTAATGAATAGACCTTGGATCGACCATAAGACAATTGATGTTACAAAAGACAAAGACACACCTATGCTACTAAGCACTTAGGGAACACAAATCAAAATAAAGGAAACACACATGTGTCAACTATGACACTTAGGGAACACAACAACCAAAAAAAACTAGACTAAAGACACACACCTATGCCACTATTTATAAGACAAACCTACAAGGACTAATAGTATAACTTTAGATGTATCCCATTCATAGGGATAGGCAATTCTTCTCCATTCATCTTGGTTAGCTGAAAGGAGTTGCTTTGCTTTCACTTACTGATGATGTAAGGGCCACTCCACAAAGCATCAAACTTTGTATGTTTACCCACTTTTGTTCTATCCTCATCTCATTTTAGAACCAAGTCACCTTCTTTGAACACTCTTGTACTTGCTCTTTTGTCAAAGGACTTCTTCATGAGTACTTGGTGGTGTTCCATGGTCTTATGTGCATTGTCCCTTACTTCTTGTAGTTACACCAGTTATATCAATATGACTTCCATTAGAGTATTTTCTAGCAGTTCCAGCTGATGTGCAAGTCCTAGAGTAGGGCACTCTTGACAGATGGACAACCTAGCTTCTTTCCCATAAACAAGCACAAAGGGAGAGTTACCAATTGATCTCTTAAGAATGATCCTATAGCCCATAAGGCTATCTTCAACTTGGTGTGCCAAACTCTTTGATTGTTCTCCACTATCCTCTTGATGATCTTGATGAGGTTCTTATTAATAGACTCAACCAATCCATTACCTTGAGGGTAATAGTTGGATGGGGTACTCAAGTAAATTCCCCTCTTATTTTCTCACTCAAAATTTATAGCACTCATAAAAGCAAGTGCATTATCAAAAATGATAGCATAGGGAACCCCAAATATTGTTGTGATACTCTCATAAAACTCCAAAATTGCATTTCATTTGCCTCCTTCAATGCAACAAATTCTACCCACCTTGTGAAGTAGTCAATAGCAGTCTATATATATTTGTGTCCAACACTTGATGGAGGGTTGATCATACCAATGAAATCAAGGCTCCATTACATGAAAGAATGGTCCACTTGTATAGGATTCAATACAAGGGCTGCAAGTTTTTGTTTGCCTACAAAGAAGGCATATTGAGGACACCTCCTAACTTAAGAGTAGCAATCCTTGAAAAGGCTAGGCCAATAATACCCTACCCTCATTATCTTTGTAGCTATTGTTTTTGGGAAGAAATGACCTCTATCTACACCATTTTGAAACTTTTCCAGCAAGATGCCAAATTGATCATTATCAACACACCTTGGTATTACACCATTCACATACTTTTGAAAGAGAATACCATCTATAAGAAAACAAAAAATGGTTTGCAATCTAAAATACCTTCTTTGTGACTTGTTCAAACCATTCAGACAATCACCATTTTGGAGGAAACCAATGATGTCTTATGTCCAAATTTGAATTGGTATGTGACTAACTGGTTGGGGATGAGATTGATTGATCGAAAATTCTTCCCTTGGCCCTTGAAGATCTAAATCTAGATGTTCACACAACCCTTTTCCACTTACCAAGTTTGTTACCTTGATATCAACATCATACTCCATTACCTTTGTGATCCACCCAACTCTCTTATCATTGAGGTCTTTGCTTAAGAGGAACTCTTTGGTGCTATAATGAGAGACCATGACATGTATTTTTTTATTTAACACTGTTCCAAAACTTTTTCAAACATCTTATCACAACTAGAGCTTTCTTCTCATTAAATGTGTACTTGACCTCATAATCTTCCAATCCTTGACTAAAGAATGCAATGGGTTGTTCAATTTCCTCATCATTCTTTTGCATAAGCATAGCTAAGATTGTGTCAAGGTTAGAAAAATTATAGAGTATGAAATCCTCAAAAAAATTTGGTTTCAAGAGAGTAGGAGATTGGGCCATTTCTTGATTGCCTCAAAACTATTCTTACTTTCCTTTGTCCAAGCAAAATCTTGGTTCTTATTGTGCATGGTTGTAATAGGCTTCACAAAAGTAGAAAATCCTAGAATAAACCTTCTTATAAAGTTTATCTTGCCTAAGAATATTTTCAAACCTTTCTTTTGTAGAGTCAAAGATTGGCCTAGAATGGATTCAATCCTTTCAGGATTAATAGATAGGCCTTCTTTTGACACAACATGACCCAGTAATTTGCCTTTATGAACAAAAAAGATATATTTTTTTGGATTAAGATAAAATCCAAACTCTCTACACTTCTCAAAGACATCTTGTAGATGTTTCATGTGGTCAAAAACATCCCTATAAAAAATAGTTATATCATCATGTTATACAAGCAAAAACTTATTGATCAAACCTTTAAAGTCCATGTCAATTGTTCTTTGGAAGGTGGCACTAGCATTAGAAAAACCAAAAGGCATCTTTATATATGAAAAAGTTCCCAATTTTTTGGTGAATGCTATCTTGAATTGATCCTCCTCATTCACCAATATCTGGTTATAACCTGAATAGACATCAAGTAGTGAAAAGTTTTGAGAACCTGAAACCACTTGCAAAATCTGCTCCATGGAAGGTAGTGGATAATGGTTTTTAAGTGAAACTCTATTCAGATCCCTAAATTTCACATAGAGCCTGATATCTCCACTTTTTTTTTTGAATAGGTACAAGGTTAGCTACCCAAGTTGAATGATTGATAGGAAAGATAATTCTAGACTCAATCAATTTGGTAAGCTCTCTCTTCATGAGTTCCAATATCTTGGGATTGATAGGCCTCTATTTTTTCCTAACTGGTTTTGCTCCAGGTTATAAATCAATGGTGTGATGAGATATACCTAGATCAAACCCTTTCAAATCCTTCTATTCCCAAGAAAATATATCATGAAATTCTTTACACAATTCAATGAAGGCTTATCTTTTGGAAAGAGAACACATCTTACCAATTTTTAGAAGTTTGTCCTTAAATATCAGGATTCTTTCATAGTTCTCATCCTTTGTAGACATGATTAACCTTTATTTACTTATTTGATCATATTAATTGAACACACTCTCCAAATTAACTATCCCCTTTGGTATCTTGTTTGTCTTTAGCTGGATAACTTGTTCTTCATATTGATTGTGAATCTTTTTTTGATTCTTTGAAGAAAATTCTGCTTCATTTTGTGTGAAGTGTACAATATTTTTATCACTCTCAAACACTTGACAAGACACTTCATTATATGGAATATAAGGTCTCAAAATGACTTTGATGTGAGGTTGGTCCTTCTCTCTACTTACATCAACCACTATATCAAAGTGTGATCCTATCACAACCAACCTATCAACATGTTTATTTGAGTTTCTTGGTATAGGTTAGATATTGAAAGCATCAAAGTCCTCAATTAGATCCCACACCCTGTGCCTGTAGGACTTAAGCAAAGGGTTCTTGGATGTAGCTTTATTTTTCACTTGATGTATAATCAATTCACTATCTCCACATACCTTCAAATTCTTGATTCCCTTTTTCTTTGCCCATTGGAGGCTATGAACTAAGCCTTCATATTATGTTGCATTGCAAGTATATATAAAATGGAATTTGTATGAAGATTAATATAGGTTTTTTAAGGGAAAAACCAACATGACACCATTTCCTACCCCTACCTTACTTCTAGAGCCATCAATTTTTTTTTCCATATCCCTTCAAGTTCATGATTGTCATTAGTGAGTGATGATATAGGAGTGTTCTTCTCATGCATACAATACACCCCTAATTTAGTCTCTTCTATGAATGCATAAGGGTCATGTTCATAAGTTTTAGTACCATACTCATCAAGAAAGAGGTCAAAAATACCTTCAAAGGGAAAGGATGTCTCACCACCAATGGTACCTTCTTCTTTCTCACTAATCATACAATTTTGATTTGAATTTGTCTCCAGATATGGTTTAATGTGGAACCTTGACAAGGGTTATGTTATTATAGTCACTTTAGATCCATATCTTGTTCTAAAGGCTAGAAAATACCAATCAGCTACAAGGTACCCTCCAATCTTAGCCATGAATTATCTTGACAAGCAAATAGAAAAATAAGCTCAAAGATCAACCACCACAATGTCTTGTAGGATGGGGAAACTTAGACAAACATGCAGGAAAATTTCAAACCTTTAACCAACCCCAAAATATTATTTGGAGTTTCATTAATATGTAACACACCCTTGTTATGAGGCTCATATTTCAATCCCAATTTATTAGTAACCACTTTAGGCATAACTGTGGTACAGGCCCCTTTATCCACAATGCAGTTGTGAAGCAATTTGTCTCCCACAATGAGTGTGAGATAGAAAAGTGGAGGATTTTTAGATTTGGTAGATGATTCTAAAACATAATTAGGTGTGTTGGTAAGGGCTACACCATTGTATCTTGGAACCTAAGGGACTACATGAAATCTTGAGAGTTGTTCTTGCAAAAGCTCCTTTTGGCCAGGTATATGTAATACTTCCCAAAGAGAAATACTTGTTTTGGTATTATTCAGAGAGTCAGTAATGTTTAAATAGGAAGTATTCACCTTGTATTTAATTCTTAAAGGCAATGAGGGAGCTTAAACTTATTGTACTAGAGGTTTGGTAGCTTTGCTCACATTTTGACTTTGAGGAGTAGAGTGACTAGTAGGATATATTACATTGGTACTTTCACTTTGTGGCATTGGAGAGGCACTACTTGAAATCACTTGCATTACTAGAGTATCTCCTAAATCCCTCTTTTTATCCCTTGTGTTGGCTATAATTGATGTATTTTGATTCAACACATAATCATCTTCTACTCGAAAGTTCATAAAACCAATACTTTGGTTGCTACCTTCTCTTTAAACATCTCTTTGTATGAGATTTGCTTCTTCTGATGTAACATAAGGAGTAGTTCCTTCTTGAGTTACCAAATATTTATTACCTTCTCCACCATTATTCATAAACTAACTTTGAGATTTCCCCCAATGATCCAAATGCTCCTCTCCTTAAACTAGATTGGTGTGGATTGGAGCAATAGCCTTTGTCAATGAAATGGAATTAGGATTATAGGCATTGGGATGCCTATTGAAACCTTTTTGGCCTTGTTCTCTTCCTTGGTTAGTGTATTTTGGTGGAGGTATATAGCTTTATTGAGGATAATATTGAGGATTGGGTGGAGCATTTTCATACATTTGTGCTTGCTTGAGTTGGGCTTGCAAAGACTGGATCATCTCATCCTTATCTATTGCATCATCTAACTTTTTGGGAGTATTTCTAGGTTTGGAATTAGTATTAGGAACTTGTGCTATTCTTGGGGATTTAAATAAATTATGAGACAACAAAGGCATGGAGACTCTTGGAGGTAGTTTCTTAGCTTGTATCAGACTATTCTCAGCTTACATGGCTATCTCATATGCCTCAAGTAAAGAAAATCCTCCCATTTATTACAACATTATTGCTACATTAGTGCCAATAGCCTTAAGATAGGTAGGGAATACAAATCTTGGAGGAGGCCTCATAATAGGTGGTAGCCTATGCCATGTTCTTTGAAATATCTCATGGATTCATTAGGACCTCTTTTTATCACATTCAACTGGTGAATTATGAAGTATGGTCACTCTTATTTTTGAAATTATTTACCAACAATTCTCCAAAACCATCCTAATTAGTAATACAACCACCTTCCAATGTCCTATACGTATCAAGTGCCTTCCCCTTTAGAGACATGGAAAGTAGTCTAATAGATATGTTAGCTTGGGTGATATTGTGGAAATTGTAAAAGTTTGAAATGTATATAATATGCTTAGATGGTGTAACAAGACCCTCTCTATTGAAAATGGGGAGACTTTTGATAGCATTAGGAGGAATAAGATCATACGCAGGAAGGTTAATTGGATTTTGGGTGTTGAAGGCTGGGAAAGGATGTCTTCTAGCCATTTATTCTTCTTATTAATCTACTATTTCTTCAATTTCCTCTTCTTCCTCTTCAAAACCTTCTTGTTCAGGATATCTAAAGGTTAATAATGGTTCAGGGTGTTGTTCTTCAAGAGGAGTTTTAGGCTGAGGAACTTGATTGAAAAGCCTACTAGAAGATGATCTAGTGAGGACCATGAAGTATATTATGGAAAAAATGATATAAAAATAGATATTATCACCTTTTGGAGTCACTAAGTTCTATATTAGAACACTTCTACAACCTTGGACTTATCAAGGCCAATATTCACCTTGACATGGAAACAATTAGGACCAACTATCCCACCAGGCATGCCATAACTGTTGTCATCAAATTGTGTACCCTAGGGAATTATAATAAAGTCCTTCAATTTGATGCAACATTGAACCATACCTCAAGTTTATGGGAACTTGTAAGAGAGATGAGTCTCTAGGATTGAAAAGGGATAGCTCCCTGAATTCTTCTCTAAGTGTCTGTCACCTAATCTAATTATTGTTCATAAAAAGAGTCAAGAGTTTGCATAAAATTAAAAACTATGCTAAAGAGGTGATCCACCAAAAATTTATCCCAAAAACTATCATAATTCTACTGAATAACAATGATTTCCAAGACTAATTCCATGTATTGAAAGATACAAACATAGTGTTTCAATGAGAAGGTAACATGCTTGAGACAATCAACAAAATGGTCAACCTAAGGGGTAGATTTCACACCATAGATATAATCACATACTTGAAAGATAATTTCATGCATTTAAAACACTTCATATGACTTGTTAACATCAAAACCTTTGTTCAAACATGAATGATAAAGGGATTAGGGATGATGCTATCACTTGGCTCCATTATACATCGCTCACATACGTAGACAAAAGTTTACAACTCAAAATTGGTCTTGTATTCAATGTAAAAAATCAAAGTGTAATTTAATTTTAGCAAGGCTTCACCATAACAAAAATGTGGTCCTCTATAATGGCCAAAATGGCTCAATTTATAGAAATTTGGGGAAGAAAGAGAGAAGAGAAGCTAAAGAGGCACAAGGACTTGTGTCATTGACATGAAATTCAGTTACAAATCCATGAGAGAGATGGATGAGTGAGCCATGCCATGTCAAGAGTCTTACTTGTCCAAAAAAACTCATGAGAATGGTGGCAAGTGGCATCAAACCTTCAGGAGTGGCATAGGAAACTCTATCTATCAAAGATCATCCTTGAGAGTTCAAAATTGAAAATAGAAAAGTGGACACATCACCCTACTAGAATTCATGATGACAGTTAGAGAATGCTCTTTCTAACTAATAATTATCCTCTAGATACTTATATTTGTTGATTTCATGGAATTAATGACTTGAACCACCATCCTATCCATTTTGCTTGATTTTTCTACTCTCAAGTTCTTGCCAAGTCTTTTTAATAGCAATGACTATTCTTTGCAGTTTAAAATTGACTTCCTATGGGCCGTCACTCCTTTGGGCATTTTATTTTAAATTTTATTTTCAAACTTTTTCTTCAGACAAATTATTTATGGCTATTTGTTCTGTTTACTTCCTCATACATTTTGTTGAGTCTTTTCCTTCAGGTTTATTGCTTGTTCATTTCCTTTGAACAAAAAGTTTGAAGGAATTATTTCAAATTTCCTTCTCTTCATTTCCTTCATACAAAAAGTCCAAAGGAATTATTTTGGGGTTTCTTCTTTAGTCACTTATCCTCATATTTTGTTGTAGATTTTTAATTGGTCCCTTTAGAGAAGTTGAAATGCCCTTTGGAGAAGTTATAATGGTCCTTCGGCTTTTGGAAATGGTCCTTTAGGATTTTGGAAATGGTCCTTTGGGATTTTGGTAATGCATTTAGGAGAAATGAAATGATCCTTTGAAAATGCAAGTACCCCTTACTAAAAATTAAAGTGACCACTTTTCAAAGAAAATAACCTTTGAGAAAGTTGTAAATGATCCTTTGGAAAAATTGAAGTGGACTTTTTCTTGACAAAAGATACCCTTCAAAAAAATGAAAGTGCCCTTCAGAAAAATGAAAGTGCCCTTCAAAAAAATTAAAGTGTCCTTCGAAAAAATTAAAGTGACCTTCAAAAAATTTACAAGGGTCCATTTTGGCTTGAAGATATATTTTGGAGAAATTATAAAGTACCTTTGGAAAAATTGTGTGGACAATTTGTCCAAAAGAATTCAGCACTTAACCTGAAGAAAACCTAAAGAAATACTCTTAAGGAAAAGCCTCGAACAAAAAGTTGAAAGAATTCCTTAAAAGGATTAAACAAAGACCAAAAAAAACTTTCCAAAAAGAAAATACTTGTCCATTTGTTATAGGTTTTGTCTAAGAACATTTCTTCCAAAGGAAAACCAAGTACTGGATTGGCCAAATTTGAAAGGTGCAAACTTGGAGGTGAAATTTGACCAACAGTAACTCCCACTTTACCTTCACAAATTGAGCTCACCAAATGAATCAATATAACTCTCAAACCTTTTACAACACAAGTCATGCTCAATTACCAAGTGCTAGAAACATAGAACAACTTTGCTTACCTCTTCTATGCTTGTCAACAACTACACTTAGAGCTTATGAATAACCTGAATAGCTCCCCCTCAAGCCAAGCATCCACCATGCTTTTGATAATTTAAGAGTGTATCCATGAAGCCTAATGGAGTCACCCCTTTCCATAGGGTACTAAAACAACACAAACTTAGGAGATTCCCAGATCTCCATGTTCTCTCAAGACTAAATATCCTTCAGGATCTTTTAAGGCTTGATTATCACCTTAGGCTTGACCTCTTCATCAACCATTTGATCAATAATATGAGCTAATAACAAACATTCCTAACTTGATTTCACATCTAAAGTATGCTCTACCATAACAAATAGTCCACTTGGGATTGTAGACTAATCATGACTCACCTTTACTGTCTTTGGTTTCCATACATTCATTTTCCTTCTCTCTTGCACTCTAGGGACTTCAAACCTCTTTTTTTGACTTGATGAACTTATTATTCTATTAGGATATAATCTTGCAATGTGTCCCACATTATGAAAACTATATAAATCAACCTCATTCATACCTCTTGACTAATGATTCCTTTCACAATCCCATGCATATTCATTTTTAGAGGGTCTTCTACACTCTCTTTCTTTATAACCAAACTGATTACATGCAAAAAAATAACCATTTAATGAATTAACATACCTCATAGAATTAGGATGTCTGATTAGTCTCTTCATGTTTTTTGGGTGAATATTTAGTCAATCAACTAACTGATGAGCAAAATAGGTCTTATCAACCACAACAAGGGAGATTGGTTAGCCAGATGTGTAGGTTTACCACATCCAAAGGAGACAAATCTCTCCTCTCATCAAGGGGAGGTTCCATATAAATATGAGGAGCTATATACTATATATATAAGCAAAAAATAACACTCAGGGGTATGATAACACCATGCATCTCTCTTTTTTTAGAGATGATGTTCAAAAACAAAGGAGAAAATCCTGGTGAAAACACTAAAGGCACTTCTCTTCTTTCAGAAGTGATCTTGCAAGAAACAACAGGAGTTCTTTCAGGTAGTGACAAGTAACTGGTAACAAAGGACATAGTAACCAACAGACTAAGATGTAGCACAAAGTCTCTACCTTGACTGCCCAAGAGTGAAATACAAAGGACAATGAGGGCACAAAGTCATCTTAAGGTCCTTTACATAGAAACAAAAAATAGACAAACACACTAAAGGTAGTTGTAGACAACACAAAGTCTCTCCACAGTTGGCTTTAGGACACCTTCCAGATTACTTCCACTAGTTCTACTTGTTAAATTGAATAAACAAGAATACATTTAGGAAATAGACATAAGAACAATCTCCTAAAATGATACAAGCTATAATAGCATAAAGTCTAAAAGTAACTTGCTTTTTGATTCAAACAAAGAAATATGAAAAACAATCTGAGCTCAAAGGCTTAGTAATCGCCTCTCAATTTGGGTAGAGCTTCGTTTCTATAATAGAAAAATCTCTCTTGCATGAAGTAAGAGAATACAATATATATTCACCAAGAAAGGCTTGGCACTTTGTTTCATGGAATGACCCATGTTGCATTCAATGCCTTGAATGTATTTTTAGTTTTATCAAAGAGCCCATGATGGAACAGGGTAGCTGCCTTAACTGTGGTGTGTTGATTCATCTCAAATGTCTTCTCCTGGGCCTGAGTCATCTAGTCTATCACCTGATGTCTATGAAGCTGTCCACCTCACCTTTACTCCAAGGGAGACAAACATGCCATGCCTTCAATGTTTGCAAGTTCAAATATCTACTTGGTGGACTGTTCCACCTACTTAAATAACTCTAGAGCAGATATTTCTAGTCTTTCTCTCTTTCCTATTGTAGTTTGAGCCCTTAGGTTATCTTTTCTCCCTTTGGCTGGCCTTTTTGGCTCCTTCTTCAGCTTGTCACTGAGTTTGTTTTCAAGTTTTATGCCAATTTTGAAAATCAATGGATATTTCATTAGCTTGAATTTGACGTCCATGGGGATGCCAAAGGTTCACTATTTCAATGATTCAAGTGGCCTCCTTGGTTCATCTGCTTGAACCTTCTCCTTGAACTAGTCTATGGAAACTTCCGCTTGTTATCTTTGCTTAGAGCTTCCCTTGAACTGTTGAACCCATTGAACCTTGAAGCAGTTTTGGTTCAAGGTTCAATGATTCATCTTCTTCCTTAAAAGCCTTTATTTTCTCTAAGTCTCCCAAGTTTTGGAAGAGTTCATAGAAATATGTCTGCAGAGTTCGTAGAAACAAGTCGATAGAATCAAGCCCATGAAGTCCATAGAATTGAGCCTCCAGAGTTCATAGAAATGAGTCTATAGAACCTTTGAAACCAACCTACAGAGTCTGTAGAACCTTTGAAACCAACCTGTAGAGTTCGTAGAAATGAGTCCGTAGAACATAGCCTGTAGAGTCCATAGAACCCAGCCTGCAGAGTCCATTGAAATCATCCTATGGAGTCCATAGAAATGAGTTTATAGAAATCATCCTATGGAGTCCATAGAAATTGGGCTTGCAGAGTCTGTAGAAATTAGTCATGGGCCTTAATGTCTTTAGAACTTCTCGAAGGGAAGGTGTCCCTTCGAGCCTTGAGAAGGTCCATTTTTTGGTCGCTAAGAGCCCCCCACAAGGGTACCTACCCTTTGGGGTCCTTCGGGCAGCCTTCAAGATTTTATTCCTTCAAAGGGTCTTTAGGCACCAATTCCTTTAGACAAAATGTCTGAAGGAATTCCTTCAGACAATTTGTCTGAAGGAAATCTTCCCGCTTGCTTTCGATCAGCTTTCCCTTTAGTTGGGCTTTTTATTTCAGGTGAATTCCTTCATAAAAAATGTTTGAATGAATTCATTCGGACTTTTTATTTAAAAGAATTCACTTTGTCTTTTGCCTTGTTCATTTTTCTAAAGGAATTCCAACTTTTCTGCCTTGTTCATTTTTCTAAAGGAATTCTCTTTGTCCACTTTTGCTCACTGCCTTCCACAAGGGCACTTGGGGTTGGTTCATTTCCCTCCATAAGGGAACTTGCCTTTTGGGCTTTGGGGCACTCCTTTGAACCTATCGATTGAACTGACTGATTGAACCAACTTTGGTTCAATGGTTTATTCCTTTGTTCTGCTCATTCATTTGACCGCTTGAACCAACCACATTGAACCAACCGCTCGTTGAACCTTTAAACTATTGAACCCATTGAACCTTTAAACCAAAATGGTTCAAGGTTTAATGGTTCAATGGTTCAAGCCTTATTATTTTTTTTAAGTGTTTTGAAGCCATTGAACCTTGAAGCAGTTGAACTTTTGCCGAAGCGCTTAACTCTTTAAGCTTGTCGACGTCATTGAACCTTTAAACCCGTTGAACCTTTCAAAAGTGGGGTTTAATGGTTCAATCCTTCCTTTGAAGCTTGTTGATGAACATTTTTGGTTGAACCAAAGTGTTGAACCAATATGGAAATTGCCTAAGTGTTGGGAACTTGTTCCTTTATGAGAATTCACCTATTGAAGCCATTAAACCTATTGAACCTGCTAATCCCTTAACTAAAAAAGATTGAATAATGATGAATTTGAATGCTCAAAACAATTTTTGAGAAGTGAAGGCATAATTTTGGCCTGTAAGACTAAAATAGTTTATATATTGTCCCAAAAATGAGTAACAAATTTTGAGAACAATAGCTAGTTCCAATTGGAGAACTTCTTTCAGTTGAAAACTTGGAACAGTTGAGGGGTGTAGAAACTAGAATTTCCAGTGCCTTGAAGTATGCCATTGGGCTATGGAGTCATGCTACCCAAAAAATAAAGGTGCCAAAAATAAAAATGAATAACACAAAACATAACTAAAGACTATACAAATATACATATGTACAGGTAAACTTATCTGATAATTCAAGAATTGAAGTGCTTCAGATACTGCCCATTGTGAGGCAGAGAAAAGGGCATGCCATATTGATATCTCAATAGAAAACTATTTTCACCATTGAGTTGATGAATAGTAAATGGGGCTCTCTAAAGGGAGTCAAATTTCCCATGCATTCCCTTTTGTTCTCTTCTCTTATCCCACAATAGGACTTGATCTCCAATCTAGAAATCATGGTTTTTTGCTTTTTGGTCAAAGAGATTCTTCACTAGACTTTGATGCATAACAATTCGATCCACCACCATAGTTCACTACTCATCTAGCTCAGTTAAGCACATGATCCTCTTATTAATGGAGCTTTCATATGTCTGATCTTCAACTGCCTTAGCCAATGTCAATGCTAGCAATTCCAGGGTTATTGGTATCTAAACATTAAGACCATAAAGAAGTTGGAAAGGTGACATACCAATCACCTTTTTGGGTGTAATTCTATCTACCCATAAAGCATCAACCAATGCTTTATGCCATGTTCATTAGTTGTCATCCACCAACTTCTTGATGATGGTCACCGGGTTCTTATTGCTTGATTTAACTTGGCCATTCCCTTATGGGAAATAATCAGAGGAGTGGGAGAGGGTAATCCTATAGTGAAAATAAAATTGAGTGATCTCATGAGAAGAGCAATAGGCAACATTATCCATTGTAATCTTGGTTGGGACCCCAAACCTGGAAATGATGTTTTCCTTGAGGAAATCGCATACTACTTCTGAAGTAGCATGTTTGGTTGGAATTGCTTCCACCCATTTGGTGAAGTAATATGTGGTTATGAGGACATAATCATTTCCATCACTTGAAGATGGGTTTACAACACTAATGAAATCAATTTCCCATTGCTAAAATGGCTCTTCTATCACCATTGGCTTGAGAGGCAGGGTAGTTAACTTAGGTCTTCTAATGAACTGTTGGCACAATTCACACCTTCGTACCCTTTAGTATGCATATTGAAACAAAGTAGGCCATAAATACCTAGCTCTAAGAATCTTGTAGGCAATTATAGGAGAAAAAAATGTCTTCCATAGGCCAGATTGTAAAAGAACCTCAAAAGTTGGTTTTGCTGCTCTTTATCCATGCAACGAAGGATCACTCCATCAAGGCTCCTCTTGTATAGGCCATTGTTCTAGAGGACAAAATTGGTAGCTTTCAACTTGACAGTCCTCTTTTCTTTATGAGATAGGTGGGCATGATAGTCACCATATATAAAGAAATGAGCAATATTTGAATACCACTCATTCATGGTGGAAATAAAGAGAACTATTGGAGTGTCTTCAATTTCTTCTTCTTCATGCTCTACTTCTTCAAGTTTATTGTCAACCATGAATTGACATAGGCCCTTTCCATGCACTAGCTTCATTGGTTTGATGACTAGATCAAACTCCTAGATTTTAGCAATCCACTTCCCTCTTTTGGTTCCAAACTCCTGCTGAGTTAATATGGATTTGACTGTGGTGTCAAGAACCAGGGTAGTAGTGTGTAAATTCAGGATGTAAAAGCAGAAATGCTTCACTGCCTTTACCATTGCATAGGCATGCTTCTCCATGTTTGAGTACTTTAGTTTGTGAGCTTTGAGAGGATAGCTCATAAAATAAATAGAAGATTCCACACCTTCTTAGTTTTGTTGAACCAGAATAGCTAAAAGTGTGTGCTCAGAAGTATAACTATACATTGCAAAATCCTTGGTATAATCTAGATAAACTAGAATTGGGGCATGGGAAATAGCAGTCTTGATATCTTGAAATGCTAATTTGCCTTCTTTAGTCTAGCTGAAGGTGGCCTTTGCCTTCATCATATTTATAATATGGTGAGTCTTCTCAGCAAATTTAGGGACAAACCTATGTAAAAAATTCACTTTCTCGAAGAAAGAGTGAACTGTAGTTTTACTTGTAGGTAGAGTAAACTCATAGATAGACTTGACTCTATCTGAGTCAATCTTTATGCCTTTTTTAGATACAAGCTATCCAAGAAGTTCCCCTTTGTCACTTCAAAGATAGACTTCTTTGGATTAAGAGAAATTCCATTTTAGCAGTAGCATTCTATCACTTGTTGCAAATGGCGTATATGATCTGGGTGATGCTTAGAAAAGATGGTCAAGTCATCAAGATATACTATAATGAACTTACCCATTTTGTCTTTGAAAGCAAGGTCCATTAATCTTTGAAAACTGACACCAACATTTATCAGGCCAAATGGCATTCTTTGATATGCAAAGGTGCCCCAAGGTGTGGTGAAGGTAGTCTTATGCTGGTCTACTTCACCCACCTCAAATTGATTGTACTCTGAGAAGCTATCTAGCATTGATAACATCTCTGAACTGGTCACCGTCTAAAGCACTTGGTCCATGATGGGCAAAGGATAGTTATCCTTTAAGGATGACTGATTCAAGTTCCTGAAATCCACATAGAGGCAAATTTTGCCATTCTTCTTCCTCACAGGGACTATGTTGGCAATCCATGTGGAATGATGGATTGAAAAAATTATCCTAGCATTTAGTATTTTCTATATTTCAGATAGAATAACACCTGATATCTTTGAATTGTACTGTCTAGATTTTTGCTTGTAAGGCACTGAATCACTTTTGAGAGGAACATCATGGTGGATTTCTTCAGGGCTGAGTGACTTCAGATCATCATAGGAGTATGCTAGGACATCCATGTACTAGCTGAGTAGAGCAGTGAAATTGAATCTCTCCTCAGAAGAGCAACATTTCCCAATGTTTACCATCTTGGGATCTTCCTTGGTACCCAAATTTATCTGATCAAACTCCTAGGATGAGCTTGAATCCATTTGCTATTATTTGATGAACCTATCATGTTTATTAAACAACTTCTCAATGGAAATCAGGCCTTTGAGAATTTTATTCCCTTTAAGTTGCATTAATTCTTCACCTACATCTGTACTTGATTTAGGAGCTGGTTCAAGATTTTGAGGTTCACTGCCTTCAAAGTGTAGCCATTTAAAGCTATCTTTTTACTCCAAGAAGGTAATGATTTGGTGGTTGCCATTGAATACTTCCCAATGATTGGCATTATCAGGCACACTTAGTCGAAATAATAGTTCAATAGTGTACCTATCTCTTTTGAAATCAAGGTGAGGGACTAGAAGAGTTGATGAAATAGACAATGCATCATCTCTGTCATTGAATTCTCTGGGAACTACAAAGATACTGAAAGCATCAAAGATTTCAATTTGTTCCCAAAATAGATTGTGGTAATGATGCAATCTCTCATTTTTGGTTTGGTACAGGTTTCTCACCTAAAAAACCACTAGCTCAACATCTCCTTTGGCATGAAGGAGCTTGACACCCTTATCTTGAGCGGCCTTCAATCCAAGTAGCAACGATTCATATTCAACAGTATTGTTAGTATTGCTGAACTATAATTTTTATGAAGAAGGAAAAATATCTCCTAAGGGAGATATTAGAACAATCCTAGCTCCTGAACTGGTAGAGGAATAATTGCTATCAAATTCTAGTATCCATACTTCATTTGAAACTGATCTTTTCTTAGATTTCTCTTTGTGTGGAGGGGAGGATTTTTCTGTGCTTGCACTACGTTCTACCATCCTTTTTGCTATTCCATTTGAACCAATTTTTAGACTATCAATTTTAGAAGTTTGATCAACTAAAACATGAACATCCTTTGTGGTCAAGAAATAATTACCCATGCCTAAAGACTAAAATAAAATTTAATATTTAGGCGCTGATGTCTGAGTGACCACATATTTTGCTTCCTTCTCAGGGAGCAATCTATGCATGACACCTTTGACTAGAATCCTCACCTCAAATAGGTCCATGCTCAACTCACCACCAACATCCTTAAATAAATTTCAACCAAGAAGGATGTCATATGATGCTAGGATGTTGGCCACCAGGACAATCATCTTGATTTTTTTTCAAGAATGCTGCAAATGCAAATTGGGCATCCTTGATTTGTTCCAGCAGTGGCACTTATTTGTTCTCTATGGAGAAACATCTCCCAAATTTATTGGTCAGTGTGATACTAAGGGATTCTACCACTTTGGTAGGCATGACATTTTATGAAGCTCTAAAATCAATGATGCAATTGTTCAACTGATGTCCATTTATTATCAAGGAGACATAAAATGGTTTAGTTCTTTCGGGAGCAGTAGGAGGAGTAATGACAAGGTTATTTTGGGTGGATGTGGGAGTCACCTTTGGAACAACTGGTCCTATAGGGATGGTTTTATTTCTCACATATTCCACTAACTTATCCAACTACTCAGGGTTGGATTGCAGGCATTCAAATTCAGACATTTAAATCTTAGTTTTCTTTATATGGTCGATTATGTCAAATGTTTGAAATGGACTAAGAATAGATGATGGGAGTTAATTCTTTTGGTTTTTAGAAGGAGAAGGATTGGTTTGAAAATTTAAAATTAGAGGTGAAGGTGTAATTGAGGTACTCACCTTTTTAGCAGTCACCGGGTCCTTTGGCTGGAAGGGTAGAGTGGTTCCCCATTTAGCAATTGAAATTGTAGGCTGAGTTCATTCCTCTGTCTTCTCTTTATCAGCTTGTTGGGCTGACTGATTCTTGGACTAGGTGAACACAACGTATGATCCCTTAACTACTTCACCTTTACTTCTGAGTTCATCTTGGTAATTTAGAAAACCAATGTTAGAGTCACCAACTAATTCTTCTTCTTCCTCAGTGAAGAGATTAGCATCATCTTCAGGGTTCAATTCAGGTTGGAAGGAGAAATTTGATTCTACTTCAAGATATCCAACTGCTGAATTGGGTAGAGGTGCTTCAATGGCAAGGTTCCCCCATGGAGGAGGAAGATGATTTGGCTGCCCTTGATTTCTGCTAGCATGGCCTTGGTATGACTGATTGAGGAATGCCCTCCTTGGTACATCTTTGTATGAAGGAGCATATGACATCCCTTGAGCCATTTGCTTTCTATGAGCCAACAATTCATTTTCCAGCTTTTGCACAATTGGATCAGTGGTGGCTATAAGTGAATATTTAGAAGATGAAGAGGATTTACCTTTGTTAGGATCTCTCTTTATCTTTCCTACCAAGATAAGGTCATCTTATACCTCAATAGCCAAATCCTGAGCAACAGCAAGGTCTATGTGGCCAGCCCGTCTCAGTAGAAAACTCACTTCAGGTAGTTGTGAGTTGATGAAGAAGCACTTAAGGTTCTCAGGTGTTAGCTGAGTAATTGTAGGAATTTGATTCCTCAGCTTATCAAACTTTAAAATGAAGTCCCTCATAGGTTCATGAGGTTCTTTCTTCATTTATGTGAGCTAGGCCAACAAGGCATGCACATCTTCTGCAGGCTTGAACCTGGCTTCAAATTTAGCTTTGAGAGTGTCCTAATCAATCACTGACTGAGCCTGTAGATGGTATAACCAGTCTATAGTAGCACCTTGTAGTGTTTTCACAAAAAATCTAACTGATATGTCTTCATATTCCACACCTATCACACCACAAGCTATGCTAAAGGCTGTAATATGTTCATCAAGATGAACTCTCCCATCACTAAAGAATTTGGGGAAATTCTTCCTTAAACTGCATGGAAGCTCATGTAGAGGTGGAGTAAGATTGAGTGGACCAAAAGAGTTAACCTAGGGGCCTTGAGCCACCATGATTAGATTATTAAAAAGGGGGATAACAAATCTAGGTGGAGTATGTAGGGGCAAGGTTCTACTAACAATAGAAAAAGAAGCTCTGCCTTGTGTTGGTGACCTAGTACAGGTAGGAGGAGCACTCCTGGATCATTGAACTTAAAGTTAGGGAGGGAATAAATCAAAATTACCCTACTGTACCAACTCAAAAACATGGTCAACAACACCTTGGGCTCTCTAGTTTCTAATATAGTGTGGAGTTTCTAGATTGTAGAATAAAAATGGAAAAGAACTGGTCCTACTTTAGCTTGAAGCTTGAGGATTCAAACTGCTTGTTCTTTCCCTTAGTGGAGTCACCAAAAAACTATTGGCATGGAGCTGGAGGAAAGTGGTAAGGCTATAATGATAATGGGTAAGACACAAACCAAAGTTTCTAGAGTATATAATAGATAAGGGTAGGAAGTGATCATCGATGTCCCCAACAGAGTCGCCAAAAAATTGTTGGGTGAATATTTTGTCAATCAGATAACTAATGAGCAAAATATGTCTTATCAACCACAACAAGGGAGATTAGTAAACTAGATATGTAGGTTTACCACATCAAAAGGAGACGAATCTCTCCTCTCATCAAGGGGAGGTTCCCTATAAATATGAGGAGCTATATACTATATATATATAAGTAGAAAATAACACTCAGGGGTAGGATAACACCATCTATCTCTCTTTTTTTAGAGATGATGTTCACAAACAAAGGAGAAAATCCTAGTGAAAACACTGAAGGCACTTCTCTTCTTTTAGAAGTGATCTTGCGGGAAACAACAGGAGTTCTTTCAAGTAGTGACAAGTAACTGGTAACAAAAGACGTAGTAACCAACATACTAAGATGTAGCACAAATTCTCCACCTTGACTGAAATACGAAGGACAATGAGGGCACAAAGTCATCCCAAGGTCCTTTACATAGAAACAAAAAAAATAGACAAACACACTAAAGGCAGTTATAGACAACACAAAGTCTCTCTACAATTGGCTTCAGGACACCTTCTAGATTACTTCTACTAGTTTTGCTCATTAAATTGAATAAAAAAGAATACATTCAGGAAACATACATAAGAAAAATATTCTAGAATGATACAAGCTATAATAGCATAAAGTCTGTAAGTAACTTGCTTTCTGATTCAAATAAAGAAATATGAAGAACAATTTGAGCTCAAAGTCTCGATAATCACCTCTCAATTTGGGCAGAGCTTCGCTTCTATAATGAAAAAGTCTCTCTTGCATAAAGTAAGAGAATACAATATATATCTACCAAGAAAGGCTTGGCACTTTGTTCCATAGAATGATCCATGTTGCATTCAATGCCTTGAATGCATTTTCAATTTTGTCAAAGAGCTCATGCTGGAACAGGGTGGCTGCCTTAACTATGGCATGTCGATTCATCTCAAATGTCTTCTCATCAGCTTGAGTCATCTAGTCTGTCACCTAATGTCTGCACAACTATCCACCTCACCTTTACTCCAAGGGAGACAAACAGACTATGGCTTCAATGTTTGCAAGTTCAAATATCTACTTGGTAGACTGTTCCACCTACTAGAATAACTCTAACGTAGATATTTCTGGTCTTTCCCTCTTTCTTATTGTAGTTTGAGCCCTTGGGCTATCTTTTCTCCCTTTGACTAGCCTTTCAGCTCCTTCTTCAGCTGGTCACTGAGTTTCTTTTCAAGTTCCAAACCACTTTTAAAAATCAATAGATATTTCATTAGCTTTAATTTGATGTCTACAGGGATGTCAAAGGTTCACTATTTCAATGCTTCAAGTGGCCTCCTTGGTTCATTTACTTGAACCTTGTCCTTGAACTAGTCTCTAAAAACTTTGATTCTTATCTTTACTTAGAGCTTCCCTTAAACTGTTGAACCCATTAAACCTTGAAGTAGTTTTGGTTCAAGGTTCAATGATTCATCTTCTTCCTTAAAAGCCTTTGTTTTCTCTAAGTCTCCTGAGTTTTGAAAGAGTTCATAGAAATATGTCTGTAGAGTTCATAAAAACAAGTCAGTAGAATTAAGCCCACAGAGTCCATAGAATTGAGCCTACAGAGTTCATAGAAATGAGTCCATAGAGCCTTTGAAACCAACCTACAGAGTCTGTAGAACCTTTGAAACCAACCTACAGAGTCTGTAGAAATGAATTCGTAGAACCCAGCCTGCAAAGTCCATAGAAATGAATCTATAGAACCCAGTCTATAGAGTTCATATAAATGAGTCTATATAAATCATCCTATGGATTCCATAGAAATGAGTTTATATAAATCATCTTATGGAGTCTGTAGAAATTGGGCCTGTAGAGTCCATAGAAATCAGTCGCAGGCCTTAATGTCTTTGGAAAATCTCGAAGGGAAGGTGTCCCTTCGGGTCTTGAGAAGGTCCATTTTTTGGTTGCTAAGAGCCCCTCGTAAGGGTACCTACTGTTTCTATTCAAATTTTGCTTTCTACATTCAAGAAATTAAGAAACTAAGAGATATGGTCAAGGCTAGAAGATCCCTGATTGTAGTCGTGCGCACCGAAATCAGACGTTGGAAGGTTCTCCTCTTTGGCTGTGGAGGAATGACACTTGAGAAGAAAAGAGACTGAAACACAGAAAAATGTTAGTTAAAGATATGGTGGGCTGTTAGGCAAATGCCTAATCCCAGAAGTACGAAGACTTCCTAGAAGGATATCAACCCACTAGTATAAAACATAAATATTTGACAAAAATAGAAATAAATGAAAAGACAGAATGAAAGTAAATAAAAAGATGAAAACACAAAGTGTGTACCTGATATTTAGCAAATTGTTCTGCACAGTCATCGATGTCGGTCTCTGTGGTGCCGACATCAGTCAGGGGAAGGTGCCAACGTCGGTTAAAGTGCCAGCGTCGGTCGGGGTAGTGACCGGCGTTGGTCGGGGCAAGTTCTGGATAGAGTCTGGGCGAGTTGTAGAAGGTCTGGTAGAGTTGGGATAGGGTTTTGGTCAGGATCAGGATAGGGTCTGGACAGGGTCTAGTCAAGGTAAGGTCGAGTCTGGACAGGGTCTGGGGGTTTTGGTCAAGTCTGGATAGAGTTATAGATTGGGATAGTGGGCAGAGATGTAAAGAAGGGACTCAGGGCTCAGGTCTACGGTCTGAAGATCTAGGATGATAGAAATAACGAATAGATAATAACCAAAAAGAAATAAAAACAAACAGAGAAAATACTTACCTGTCAGAAGATATGATAAAATCCATGATTGAAGTCATTGAAGCATTGCCGTAAGTTGATCGAAGCGAATGCGGATTGGTCGAATGCTGGAGTTGGTTGATCACCAGAGCTAATTGGTTGCAAGAGTCTGTGAATGTCAGAGTTCGAGATCGATTGGTAGAGATTTCGAATGGTTTTACTGATGAAGGCGAGGGACGGTTCAGGGGACGGTTCGATAATCGATCGGGAAACCGATCGGGAACCGAATGATAACTGATAACGGGTAACGGTAAGGTCACCGACGTCGGTAGGATTGCCGACGTCAGTCGATAAGTGACCGACGTCGGTGATGTCAGGCAGGTAACGACCATCTTCGGCAGATGCATAATGGGGATAGAGTCTAGCTTTAGCTCTGTGCTCATTTTTACATGCTGCTAGGGTCAAGGCTAGTGGCAAAAGTGGTCGACAAGGGTTAAATAGGCGAAGAAGAATAAAACAGGGGATGACCAGGGGAGTCGACACGATTTAGGTGTCTACATTTGCCCCTTTTTGTCTTGTTGGTTGTTCTGGATGAACTGCAAGACAAAAATAGGAGTGATTTCCCCAGGTGTGGATAAGGTTGATTTTGTCTTGTTGGTTGTTTGAATGAACTGCAAGACAAAAACAGGTAGCGGATTGCCCTGATTATGGATGAGGTATTCCCCCTCAAATTAGGAGTCAAGGGAAGGGAACTGGGAATCGGGTGTTGATTTGACAAAGAGTGGATGAAAAAGGGGTGAGGGTGAATGCTGCAAAAGGCGTGATTGCAGGCATACCACTACACGAGATGGTTAGGTCAAAGTGTCGCAGGTCAAGGGTCGAGGAGTGCCAAAATTGAAATAACTAGGCCCCAGCATTTAGTCATCTGCTGATTGGGTTATTCAATCAAAGCTGAAGCTCTAATGGGTCGTCACATTCTAGGTATCCCAGGCTCAGGAAGTGCTCCTAGAAACACGAAAAAGTCACAAGTAGTGCGGATCAACCGGCTTGCGATCTGATACTTGTGAGGGTCCAAAAAGGTCTACGCACAATTCTGCTAACCAGTCATGAAGTAGCATACATGCAAAAATAACCAAGGCAACATTGTCTTGGAAGTGGTCGAGGTTGGAGGAGATAGGCATGATCTCCAATGGTTGTTGGTCAAGGGGGAGGAATGGACGAAAGGATGTGGCTGAGCTAACCTTAGAAGACCCCATGTCAACTGAGTGCTGCCTACATAGCCTTGGTGGAAGGGCCTCAGGCCAATGTAGTTCTCCATGGAAGGGAGGGAGGGTCAAAGGGATAGAATTGGTCATGGTCAAGGGCAAGGTTATGGTTAAAAGAAGGAAAGAAAGTTTGTCCATCAAAGAGACGAACAAACGAGGGTGGTCGAGCTAACCCCAGAAGACAGTCGTGTCATCTAAGTGCTGCCTACATAGCCCTGGTTATAGGGCCTCAGACCAATGTAGTTTAGATAAAGGGTCTGAGTAGTAGACAGGTGGTCAAAATGGTTGATAGATTGGTCTTGGTTATGATGAAATGATGAGGAGAAGAGATGGTGCAGCCTTTTCTAAATGGTGTATTCTGCAACATTGGTCGAGAGGTCTGTCATCCCTAGCAATATTCCATATTCGTGATGGATGTATGCTAAAAATGAATTGAGGTCTATTTATGCTTCAACAAGTATTGGTTTATGCTGAAGATAAATTGCGGCTGGTCGATAGTTTCCATGTGTATTGGTGTCCATAGAAACTAGGGTGAATAGGCTATGGGAGTGGTTTGAAAAGAGAGTTGAGTTGAGTCGATTGATAAGTGATGAAGGTGAATGTGACCAAAGTGCAGAAGAAGTGAAAAGCATATTGCTCTTTTATTGACAAGGACCAAAAAGACAGTATAGATAGGGGTGATTAGAATCAAGAGCCCCATTCATGCGTGACGTCGTTGACCATAGTTATGTTAGAGTGGTAATCGAATCACTTTTGACATTAAAGTGAGCTCGAAGTCCCTTGAGCAGGTGATAGGAAGAGGAAAAAGGGTAACCCATTTTAAGAGCAGAGACATCTTTGTCCCTTTTTATAGGAGACCCTGAGACAACTACAAGTCAAGTCCATGACTCATCATTTTTTTTTTTTTTTTTTTGCGCAGACTGATCAATGCGGGAAGCCTGCATAGAGATGTCATTTGCTTGGTGGTCAGTTGTGAAGCTGATCAATGCGGGAAGCTTCAAAAATAGTGCTATTTATTGCCAGATTAGTTATAGCCATCCTTCGAGGGAGTGGTCTAGATTTTTGTTTAATATAAGGGCTTTTGAATAGCTGTCCTTCGAGGGAGCAGTCTATTAATTACAACAATGATGGTATAGTTGTCCTTCGAGGGAGCAGTCTGCCTTTTGATTGGATATTGATATAGTGACCATGGATAGTATGACATCTTGATTTGTTTTTATAGACATGTGAGTCATAGACAAGATTATAGAAGGTCAAGGGCTCCCTTTTATTAGGACAAAGCATCCATACATCATAAAAGGGGTATAGGAATTATTAAGAGGAATAAGGTTGAAAAGAATTAGGACTAAGAGGATGGGGATTGCTCAAGGGACGAGCTCAAGTTAAGTGTCAAGTGGACGAGTACTTGACTAGCAGTAGAATGGTCGCAGATGCAACGCATTAAGAGGCTCAGGTTCTGGTCGTCCATCAAGAGAAGACAGATGATAAGTCCCTGATCCATACTTGTGTGTGATAATAAAAGGTTCGAGCCAATTAGGAGCAAACTTGCCTCATTTACTTCACTCCATATTGGTCACGTGTTGATTCTCTTTGAGGATGAGGTCTCTGATGTTGAAATCTTGTTCTCGCAGATTTTTGTCGTAGGCACGCTTGATGCGATGTTGATAGACATGGAGATGATTAAGGGCAGCAAGACAACGTTCATCAAGTAACTCAAGTTGAGCTAAGTGATCTTGACGAAAGTTGTCGTTGGAAAGGATATCATGTAGAGAAATGTGGAGAGACAGGATCTGTACTTTGAGAGGTAGGACAGCCTCTGTTCCATACACGAGAGAAAAAGGGGTAGCACCCATAGAGGTTCGGATGCTAGTGCGGTAGGCCCACAAAGCGAAGGGAATGTGCCAATCCCTACCTATGTCGCTGACCACCTTCATGAGAATTTTGGTGAGAATTTTGTTGGAAGCCTCGGCCTGCCCATTTGCTTGTGGGTAGTAAGGCGAAGAGAAACTGAGGTTAATGCCGAATGAGTCGCATAGCTTTTGGACAGTCTTGTTTTTGAAGGACTTGCCATTATCAGTAATGATTTTATGAGGGACACCGAAACGACAGATGATATGGGTGGTGATGAAGTCGACGATCTTGTCAGCTTTTTTGGAGATGAGAGGAATGGCTTCCACCCACTTGGTGAAATATTTAGTGGCTGTGATGATGGATTGATGACGAAGAGATGAATGAGGGTTAATCTCACCGATGAGATCTAAACCCCACTGAGAAAAAGGCCAGAAATCCTGAGTGATTTATAAGGCGTGACTAGGAAGATGAAGCAAGTTAGAGTGCTGCTGACACTTGATGCAACGCCAAACATAATCGCTACAGTCTTGATGAAGGGTAGGCCAGTAATAGCCCAGACGAAGGATGCGCTTGGCAACCAAATTCCCACTGAAATGTCTGCCACAAATCCCATCGTGGACTTGCTGAATGGCTTGAGATGCTTCAGTGGAGGTGAGACAGCGAAGAAGGAGGCCGTCGAAGCCTCGCTTATAGAGAAGACCCCCTAGCATGGTATAGCGAGCGGTACACTTGATAAAAGCTCATCATGCATTACTAGAGAGGTTGGGAGGAATGACAGAAAAAGATAAGAAGTCTACAAGTTGCTTATACCAAGCATCTCGGGGGCTAGGGTCTATAGTGTTGACATGATGAATGTGAGGAGAGATATATGAAGGCAATGGCATGCAATGCACCGTGACAAAAAGTCTGGATGCAGATGAGGAAGATGGGATATGTGAAGCGAGAGAAGCCATGGTGTCAGCAAACTTATTCGTGGATCGAGGAACAGTCTGCAGGAGGAAATGGTCGAAAGATGCAAGGAGAATGTCAGCACAATTTTTGTACCTTTGCAAAATTTCATTTTTACAGAGGTATGAACCGTTGACCTGATTGACGACGAGCTGTGAGTCACCAAAGATGTTGATGGACTTGATGCTGAGAGAGAGGGTGGTCTGAAGTCCCAAAATTAAGGCCTCGTATTCGGCCATATTATTGGTATAATCAAAGTCAAGTTTAAAAGACAGAGGCATGGGCTCCCCTTCGAGTGGGATGAGAATGACCCTAGCACCCCCACCTAGTTGACATTTGGAGCCGTCAAAGAACATAGTCATCTGATAGGTGGTGTCAGAGGAGGAAAGCGCAGTGATAGATTCGTCAAGAAACTCACATTATGAAGGTTGATTGTCGGGAAGAGGGGCATCTGCTAGTTGATCAGCAATGGTTTGCCCCTTGATAGATTTTTGCTGGATGAATTCGAGGTCAAACTCAACAAGCAGCATGAGCCACCGAGCCATACGTTGATTCTGATATGGCTTGGAGTGCATATATTTGAGAGGGTCTACGTGGGTGATGACAAAGGTCTTGTGATTAAGAAGATAGTGGTGAAGCTTGGTAGCAGCAAAGACTAACGCCAAATAGAGTTTCTCAATATGGGTATATCGAGTTTCATAGTCAACCAGTGTTCGGCTGATATAATAGACTGCTTGCTCATAGTGATGCTCATCTTGGTGCGCGATCATTGCACCTAACGAATGATTAGTGGCTGAGATATAAAGGTAGAAGGGTTGGTCATCTTTAGGTGGAATGAGGACTGGTGGAGAGACCAGATAGCGTTTTAGGGCTTCAAAAGCCTCTTGACAGTCCTTATCCCATGTAAAGGAGACGTCTTTCTTAAGGAGATGATGAAAAGGTTGGTAGCGGTTAGAAAGCTGTGAGATGAAATGACGAATGGACTGGAGCTTGCCTTGCAAACTGTGAAGCTGCTTGAGATTGGTCGGGGGCGGCATTTCGAGGATAGCGTGAATCTTGGCAGGATCTATCTCGATGCCATGGAAAGAAATGATGAAGCCGAGAAGCTTGCTAGAGAGGACCCCAAAGACACATTTCTTGGGGTTAAGATGAACATTGTACTGAAGAAGATGAGAAAAGATGATTTTGAGAATGGTCAGATGGTCACGGCAAAGCTTGGACTTGCCGAGCAGGTCATCCACATAGTCCTCCATGATTTTGTGAAGGAGATCGTGGAAAATGTAGGTCATGGCACGCTGATAAGTGGCGCCTACATTTTTCAAGCCGAAAGGCATGACTCGATAGCAGAAAGTCCCCCATGGGGTAATGAAAGTGGTCTTGTGCTGATCTTTCGGAGCAATCAGGATTTGATTGTATCTTGAAAACCCATCCATGAGAGATAGCATCTCATGGCCGGCCGTAAGATCAACAAGCTGGTCAATGTTAGGAAGAGGAAAGTCGTCTTTAGGACAGGCTAGGTTAAGGTCACGATAGTCCGTGCAGATCTGAATCCCCCCAGTTGCCTTGGTGACTGAGATGATGTTAGAGACCCACTGTGGATAATCGATGGGTTGGATGAAGGAGATAGAAAGGAGACGTTGAAGCTCCTCTTTGACAAGGAGGGCAATGCGAGGATGCATCTTTTGAAGCTTTTTCCTGACAGGCTTAGCCTTTGGTTTGGTGATAATGTTATGGGTAACGATGGTGGGGTCGATGCTAGGCATATCACTGTAAGTCCAGGCAAAGGCCTTGCTATGGTCGGAGAGGAACTGGGTATAGTCAAGCTGCTCCTGAGCGTCTAAAGATTGGCCAATCTTTAAGACATAATGAACATCAAAAGAAGGAAGGTTGATGTCAATGGTTGATTCATTTAACATAACTTGGGTCTCAGAAGGGAGGGAGCGCTGGATGAAAGAATCGTCAGCACCCATGTAAGAAAGAATGGCGTCGTCGTCAACGCAGTGGACAGTGTGAATGGTTGCCGACTCATCTTCGATCATGCTGGGAAAAATGAGAGGGAGAGACTTGGACACCCCATTGAGCTGATAAGTCAAGGGTTCTAGGTGGATGGTGTTTATGCAAAAAAAAACTAGGAGGAATGGAAATCACCGACTCCGTAGGTGAAGGGGGTGAAACAGGCGAGTGTGGAGGAGATTGGTCAATGATTGGTTCTGGACAAAGGTCTACAGGGTCTTGAGTGGGATCGTGATATCCCAAGCCATACCGTTTCTTGGCATCGTCATCATTGAGTGGTTGGATAGGCTGATGGGAGCCCTGCTCATAGCGTCCGAAACCAAAACCCTTCCATGCACACTTGTAAAGGTAAGTGTGTGTAAAGGCAGGGTTGCCAAGAAATGAGAAGTCTGATGTGAAAGGTTGAGGCGAAGAAAGAGGATTACCGTCAGTAGGAGCTTGATTAAGCCCCCCATAGACGAGGTTGGTTCGGAGGTGAGGAGGACCATAAGGTATGATCATCCTGATTCGATGGTCGTAGCTGGGGCTGTGATGAAGGCGTCCATACTCTTGTGGAGTTTGGAACATGTCTAAAGTCAACAAGCGATACTCTCCTAATGAAAGTCTTTGAAAGACGTCTTCCATGGGGTCTGTGGTCATCGCTTGAAGGGGAGGTGTAAGGGCGACCACCTGTTGCGAACTGGTCGAAGCTTCCACGGATGGAGGTGGTGCTGGGATTGATGGCTTGATAGGGATGAGGACGTCATTTGGACGGTATGTGGTGTTGCAAGTTTTGAAGGGCAAAGGGTCAGCGGGAATGGTGTGGACTTGCTCGTCATGCTCAAATTTCACACAACGGTGCAGGGTGGAGGGGACACAGGCCATGGCGCGGATCCAGGGTCGGCCCAACAAGATGTTGTATTGAAACTCTCCTTCGATGATGTAGAAGAGCTCCGGGACTGTGCGTGGACCAATGCGAATATGAAGGATGACTGTGCCAATGGTCGTGGTAGTAGTGTCATTAAAAGAGCGCAAGATTGTGTCAGTTTTGGAGACGTAATTCTTGGGAAGAGCCAACTGATCAAAGGCATGGGTGGAGATGATGTTGATGCTAACGCCTCCATCGATCATAACACGTTTAATGCATGTCTGATCGATATAGGCAGTGATAAAGAGGGCGGCATCCTGATCTTCCGTGTTGGATGTGGGAATCTCAGAATCGCTAAATGTGATGGAGGCAATAGGGGCTAAGGAGTGGATAAGGGCAGCAAGTGGTTGGGGGTCCTCGGGTTGGACCTCTGCTGCCTGCAGGGCTTGGATGAGGGCCTGACGATGCTGGGGCGAGGTTTGGATGAGGTCATAGAGGGACATCTTCACAGGCATCTGGTGAAGCTATTTTAACATGGAGTCGTGGATTGGTCTGGAAGAAGAAGAAGAAGAGGAGGGTTGAGGTGCGCCAAGGATAGAAATCTTAGGCTTAGGCGGTTGAGGTGGATTGACAAAAGGGTAGGTCTAAGGAATGGCGGCTTTTTCTTTCACCTTGTCCTTTTGTGACCTAGTGGTGATGTGGATGGCATTGATTTCAAAGATGGGAGGTGAAGGTGATAAAGGGGTTGTAACCGGTTGATGAGATGTTGATGGGTTTGAAGAGGTTGAAGGGTTATGATAAGGAGTCAGGGGTCGGTCGAAAGTGTCCTCAAAGAGAAGAGTGTCTTTCTCCAGATAACGGCGAATGATAGCCTTGAGGGCACAGCAAGTCTCAGTGTCGTGTCCTGGCGTATGATGATATAAACAAATCTTCGTGTCGTCAAACTAGGAGGGTTTAGACTCGAGAGGTTGGAAGGGCTTGATGGGCGGAAGAGTTATGCTAGAAGTTTGCAAAAGTCGTTGCAAGATTAAAGAGTATGAGCCCACTAAAAGGTCCGTGCTCATCGATGTATGTGATGTCGGTGACTTTTGCTTGGGTGAAGTTGGAGGGGGTTTTCTTACCACCTTCTGGGTTGATGGTGCAATGACAGGCGGAGACGGTACATTCTTCATGAGAGGTACCACCCTTTTGGGAGAGGGTAGGCTTGCGGTAGGTAAAGGAAGCAAAGGAGGCAACCGGTTTTGATTAGAGGTCGAAGTGGGAAGGACTCTGGTTAGGGTTGAAGGATGGGGGCCCAAAATAGAGGGCAATGGTGACGGAAGAGGAGGCATTCACCTCTGTGGTTTGGTAGTCTTCTGTGATTTGGGTTGAAGACTACTATTGGTTGAAGTCTAGTTTAAGTCCACCTTCACTTGTGGAAGAGTGAGGTTGGAGACAGGGTGAACGCCAAGTGACTTGATTGGTTTAGACAAGGTAGATGAGGGTTTCGGTTTTGATGAGGTTGATGGAGATGTAGACGGTCTAGAGGCGGAAATCTGATTTTTGTTGATAGTCTTGGGAGGTTCTGCCATGGGAGGATTAGCAACATGAGATGAGAGGGCACGGGCTTGTTGAAGAGCTGTGAGATGGTCCCACAATCCCTGATGCTCCACTTTCCTAGAAGGGAGAAATTTGAGTCTCTCCACTAGTCAAGAAAATGGCTGAGAAGATGCGGGATGAGGTTTGGGTTCTTGAGAAGACGTTGACGGTTGTGAGACCGAAGGTATGGTGGGTGTAGTAGCCTCGGGCCCATGGCATGGTGGAGTCGTGACAGGTTCATCCTTGGTTGGAGATGAAGGAGAGATAGGTTCTTCCCTGGGTGGAGAAGAAATTGGAGAATGAAGCTCCTCAAGCGGGTAAAGGGCAGGAATGATAGTGCCCTCCACTTGTGGTCGAGGAGTAGGAAAGGTTGGGTCCTCCATGGGCAGCAAGAAGGAAGATGGTGAAACTGGCAGTGCTGGTAAGGTTGAGGCATCCTCCAAGATGAGAGAAGTTGATGGAGAACTAACCCGAGAAAGAGGTTCGTCCACATGTGATAGACTGATGGATGAACTCACCTCTTGAGGTTGGTTAGAAATGAAGGGCGAGACCGTATTGACTGTTCGAATATTATGTTCATGAGAGTTTTCAATCAAGGTCTGGACATTGTTTTGGGTTGGTGGATGATTGGGGAATGGTTGTTTGAAGATATCGATACCCTGATTAGGAGGGGCATTGGGATTGTCGAGGATGAGGTCACCCTTTTCCAGCATGTCTTGGATTATGTTTTTAAGGGTTTTACAATTGCCCGTGTCATGACCTTTAACACGGTGGTAGTGGCAGAAGTCATTTTCCCTATACCACGCAGGGATGGCGCATGAGGGATCAAATTGTGGCAGTGGTCGGATCTGAGGGAGATTGAGGGCCCCTTGTTTGATGAGTTTTTCCAGCACAGACACATATGATTCTCCAAGTGGAGTAAACTGTCGCTGTATGTATCCCTGCTGAAATTGGCAAGTGACACTCATAGATGTGGATGGTTCAGGTTGATTAGTTGAAGGTGAGGAGGAAGAAGATCTAACAACCACAACATTTGATGAAGCTTTAGATTTAGGATTAGACGAGGAAGGCTTAGAAGAGGGGTCATTGGTTTTGGAGTTGGGATTCTTGCTCCGCAACTTGACTTTATTCTCCTCGACGGCACGTAACTCAAGTTTACGAGCCATCGTGAAGGCTTCGTCAAAAGTGCAAAAGGTCTGAACCCTCAAGGTAGAAGAAATATGTCTAGCACAGGCTTGAGAGAAAAGCTCAATAAGCTTAGGCTGGGGTAAGGAGAATGAGAGTTGATTGATAAGGCCCCTCCACTGAGCGAGGAAATTAGCAATGGATTCATCCTCGAACTGGCGAATAGAATAGAGGTCTGTGATGGAGACCTTCTTGGTGATATTGATAGAGAAATGATTGAGGAAGAGCTGGGCCAGCTGAGTGAACGTGAAGATGGAATGGCTGGTAAGGGAGCTATACCAGTCAAGCGTAGCACCCGAGAGAGACATGGGAAACGTGCATAAGAGCAATGCATCATCGTGGGTGATAAGGTAACAGGCATGTCTGAATGCCCATAAGTGTTGTTGTGGGTCTTCCTTGCTTTGGAAATGAGAAAACTTAGGAAGTTCCCACTGGCTGGGATATGGTCTTATGGGGATAGAAGGATGGATGGGCTCGTTGCAAATTTGTTCGTACGAGAGAGTGTTGCGTGAGCCGAAAATGGAGGTCTCTAGGTTGGACATTTTATCCATCAACATCTTGATGATATCTACTGATGGATTGGCGGGTGGAGCGCCTCCTAGATTGTAAGGCGCTTGAAAGAGGCTGGAAGAGGTATATGACGTAGTCGGTTGTACCAGTAAGGGTGCAACGTACGGATGACTAGTCGTAGGGATAGAAGAGGTGACTAAGGATGGTTGGATAGAAGGCATGGCTAGGTTTGATGTTGTCATGGGAGGTTGGTTAGAAGTAACATGGGCCAATGGATAGGTAGCCACCCTAGTGTTGATAGGAGCAAGGGTAGGCGGAATAAAGACGACCAGATTTTGAAAGGGGGTAGAAAGTGGTTAAGTGGGCTGAGATTGATAGGGGGCCAAAACCCCGGTGGAAGTGGGCCCAGCGATGGAGGGAGAGGCCACACTTGGATGGTTGGTAAAAGGTTGGTCATTGGTTGAGGCAATATCCTGGGTGTCTAAGGGTTAGACTATGGACACCGTTGATATGACCACAGTCTTGAGAAAAGAGGTCGGCATTCCGTAAATTGGATTGCCCAAGGGGTCTCGTGTTCGGCTATTCGCGAGATAGTGTTGCAAGGCTTTTATGTTGAGGTCCAAGAATCGTGCAAAATCTTGGTCCCCTTCTGGGATAATAGGCGTTTGGGTCAGAGATGGTCTAGTAGGAGTTCTTTTAGTTTCTGAGTTGAACTCCATTATAGGGCTGGTTATAGGCGGGGTAGACGGAAGAGGATGATGCCTCACGTGATCGACTAGAGCCTTGGCTTGGCTACAAGTTAGAACCATTCAAGGCAAGGAAGAACGTCCTCACAAGCTCAAACAAGCAGATAAGAACTAAAAAAGATGAAGACACAAGCAGATCCTAAAACCCTAGAAGTAAATTATTAGGATTATAGTAACTTATGCCTTAGAATGTGTATAGAGGAATATTGGCTTTTGAGTTGGGTCCTAGAAGAAGCAGTCTATGGATGGTTTTGGGTTTTGTTATGGTGCTCAAGAATCTGTATTAGCTTTCGTACAGGCCTGGTGCTAAGGAGTAAGCTCCCCTCACTTCACGATTCCAGTGGTTAGCTGGTTTCACTTAGCCAAAATATACTTCCACTATAGTTTAGACTCTGCCAGAGAACAGAGTTGGCTTTCCCCTTGGTGATGAAATCCAAGTAAGATCGCCGGGACGGGTAAGGTATCTACTGGGGGATGAAATCCCAGTCGGGCCTTGTCTCAGGTAAGTTAAAATGTTTGTTTTGTGCAAGTGGTTTGGTCGTGTAACATCAAGTGATCTAGATTAATTCAATATGCGGTTTAATTACTATGTGTGGTCTAAGAGATGCAAGCAAACAAAAATGAATGCAAAGTGTTTTAATTCCCAAGTTGAAATGTTTGTTCATATGAAGACGAATGGAGAAAGAGTCAAAGAATATGAGTTTTGACTAGTCTAGAAGTGCAAGAAAGAAAAGAAAAGTTCTTTTTAGTCCTGCTTATGATGTCGTTTAAGAAGAGACGAAAGGAGGCGAAAAGGAAGAAACCTAATGCACCTATATGAACGAAAGAAAGAAAGAACCCAAGGAAGGCCCTAAGGTCCCACCGGGCGTGCTAGAATGTTTCTATTTAAATTTTGCTTTCTACATTCAAGAAATTAAGAAACTAAGAGATATGGTCAAGGCTAGAAGATACCTGATTGTAGTCGTGCGCACCAAAATTAGACGTTGGAAGGTTCTCCTCTTTGGCTATGGAGGAATGACACCTGAGAAGAAAAGAGACTGAAAAATAGAAAAACATTAGTCAAAGATATGGTGGGCTGTCAGGCAAATGCCTAATCCCAGAAGTACGAAGACTTCCTAGAAGGATATCAACCCACTAGTATAAAACAAAAATATTTGACAGAAATGGAAATAAATGAAAAGACAGAATGAAAGTAAATAAAAAGATGAAAACACAAAGTGCATACCTGATATTCAGCGAACTGTTCTACACAGTCACCGATGTCGGTCTCTGTGGTGCCGGCGTCGGTCAAGGGAAGGTGCCGATGTCGGTTAAAGTGCCGGCGTCGGTCGGGGTAGTGACCGGCGTCGGTCAGGGCAAGTTCTGGACAGAGTCTGGGCGAGTTGCAGAAGGTCTGGTAGAGTTGGGAAGGGTTTTGGTCAGGATCGGGACAGGGTCTGGACAGGGTCTAGTCAAGGTAAGGTCGAGTCTGGACAGGGTCTGGGGGTTTTGGTCGAGTCTGGACAGAGTTATAGATTGGGATAGTGGGCAGAGATGTAAAGAAGGGACTCAGGGCTCAGGTCTATGGTCTGAAGATCCAGGATGATAGAAATAACGAACAAATAATAACCATAAATAAATAAAAATAAATAGAGAAAATACTTACCTGTCAGAAGATATGATAAAAGCCATGATTGAAGTCGTTGAAGCGTTGCCGTAAGTTGATCGAAGCGAATGCGGATTGGTCGAATGCTGGAGTTGGTTGATCACCGGAGCTTATTGGTTGCAAGAGTATGTGAATGTCAGAGTTTGGGATCGATTGGTAGAGATTTTGAATGGTTTTACTGATGAAGGTGAGGGACGGTTCGGGGGACGGTTCGATAACCGATCAGGAAACCGATTGGGAACCGAATGATAACTGATAACGGGTAACGGTAAGGTCACCGACGTCGGCAGGATTGCCGACATCGGCTGATAAGTGACCGACGTCGGTGACGTCAGTCGGGTAACGACCGTCGTCAGCAGATGCATAATGGGGATAGAGTCTAGCTTTAGCTTTGTGCTCATTTTTACATGCTGCCAGGGTCAAGGCTAGTGGGAAAAGTGGGCGAGAAGGGTTAAATAGGTGAAGAAGAATAAAACGGGGGATGACTAGGGGAGTCGACACAATTTCGGTGTCTACACCTACCCTTTGGGGTCCTTCGGGTGGCCTTTGAACTTTTATTCCTTCAGAGGGTCTTTGGGTGCCAATTCCTTTAGACAAAATGTTTGAAGGAATTCCTTCGAACAATTTGTCTGAAGGAAATCTTCCTGCTTACTTTCGGTTGGCTTTCCCTTTAGTCAGGATTTTTATTTTAGGTGAATTCCTTTAGACAAAATGTCCAAAGGAATTCCTTTGAAATTTTTGTCTGAAATAATTTGCTTTGTCTTTTGCCTTGTTCATTTTTTTGAAGGAATTCCAACTTTTCTGCTTGTTCATTTTTCTAAAGGAATTCTCTTTGTCCACTTTTGCTCACTGCCCTCCGCAAGGGCACTTGGGCTTGGTTCATTTCCCTCCACAAGGGCACTTGCCTTTCAAGCTTTGGGGCACTCCTTTTATCCTATTGATTGAATTGACCAATTGAACCAACTTTGGTTCAACAGTTCAATGGTTCATTCCTTTGTTTTGCTCATTCATTTGATCGCTTGAACCAACCACTCATTGAACCTTTGAACCATTGAACCCATTGAACATTTGAACCAAAATGGTTCAAGGTTCAATGTTTCAATGGTTCAAGCCTTCTTCTTTTTGTTAAGTGTTTTGAAGTTGTTGAACCTTGAAGTGGTTGAACTTGTTGAACTTTTGCCGAAGAGCTTAACTCTTTAAACTTGCTGACGTCATTGAACCTTTGAACCCATTGAACCTTTTGGAAGTGGGGTTTAATGGTTCAATGGTTTAATCCTTCATTTGAAGCTTGTTGATGAACATTTTTGGTTGAACCAAAGCGTTGAACCAATCTGGAAATTGCCTAAGTGCTGGGAACTTGTTCCTTTGTGAGAATTCACCTATTGAAGCCATTAAACCTATTGAACCTGCTAATAACTTAACTAAAAAAGCTTTAATAATGAAGAATTTGAATGCTCAGAACAATTTTTGAGAAGGGAAGGGATAATTTTGGCCTGCAAGACCAAAATAGTTTATATATTGTCCCAAAATGAGTAACAGGTTTTGGGAACAACAATGTTGACCTTCTTGTCTTCATTGGCCTTTTCCTTGACTTGAGTTACTTTCTTTTGTTCTTCTTTGCAACCAAGACCTGTCTTATCACTTACAGACTTATAACTACTCAAAATTTTATCTAGAGCATCAATACTCTTTTCAAACTTCATAAAGGTCTTAAAATTACTAGATGATTGATATAATTAAGCTTTCAAATATTCCATTTCAGTTCCATACCTAGTGCATTCTTCCTCTTTAGCCTTTAGGCTTGTTGTCACAATATCCATCTGGGTTTCTAATTTTTGGATGATCTCTTCATACTCCTTGGTATTTCAACTTAGTCTTTCTTCAAACAAATTGACTTGTTCCTCATATTCCTAAAATAATAAATTTAGTTTCTTATTCTTCTTCTCCACAAGCTTCAACTCTTCTAAGGCACTCATGAGCTCAAATTCAAGATCCACTTCAACTTCTCTTTCTTCACTGCCATATATATCTCCAAAAATCATGCATTCTTCTTCCCAGGAATAACTTGATTCTTTGGCTTTGAATATGACTTCATTACCAACTTGATCAATAAATTCATCATCACTTTTAGAATCAATCCTTTCACTCTCATTTGAGGCACTACTATCTTCTTTGGTGCATAATATTCTCTTGTTCTTGAATGACTTCTTCTTTCCTTCATACTTTCTAAAACTCTTCTTGATCTTGTCAGACCTATAGGACTTCTTGTCTTCATCATGAGGTTCATCTTGTTTGTCATCATCCTTAAACTTATGCTTATGAGGACACTTTTCTACAAAATATCCAATCTCTCCATAGTTGAAATACTTGAATGGAAACTTACCTTTATACTTACTTGAACCTATATTTAGCTTCCTAACAAACATGACAATCAATTCATCATCATCAATATCTAAATCAATATCATCCTTGGACTTATTACCTTGTGTCTTCTTATATTTTGACTTATTTTTAGTTTTGAAAGCTGCTTCCTTCTTTACAGGTCTTCCATCATTGGTCCTCATCTCATAGGTAGTCAAGATGCCATGAAGCCCATCCATATCCAAATTGTCTAAATCTTACATCTCTTCTTCTACAGACACCTTAGAATCAAACTTAAGATTTAGTGATCTCAATACATTTTGAACAACTATATACTCTTTCACTTCTCTTAATCCTCTAATGACATTGACCACTTCATCAAACCTCAATAGGTAGGATGTATCGGTTTTATCTTCTTTTATCTTCATATTTTCAAACTATCTTCGATGTGTTTTTAACTTGGCCATCTTCACCTTGGTGTCTCCTTTATAGATAGTCTTCAATTTATCCCATATATCTTTGGCTAACACATAGTGCATCACCTAACAAAATCTACCTCTAATAGGCCACAAAGAATGACATTTATTGCCTTGGAGTTGTTATCACTTTCCTTCTTGCTTGCTTCATCAATTGGTGGTTTAGAAGGTGGAGTGTATCCATCCACAATTGATTGTGATATGTGATAGCCCATTGACATTACATATGTCCTCATTCTAATGCTCCAAAATGTATAATTAGTCCTTTTGAAAAATTCAACCTTATTGGTAGAGAAACCTCCTTGAACTTGACTACTAGCCATCCTTACTTTTAGGATCTCCTTTAGGCTGTTAGGCCTACTTAAAAAGCCCTAATATGATACTAATTATTGGAAGCAAAATCAACGTGGGGGTGAATTATTATATTCAAAACCTTCATTTAATTCTACTTAAGCATACATGAACCATTCATACAATCATGAACATATAGTAAAACATATGCAACCATACAAGATCATGAAACAAGATAACACATTACATATGTGGGAAATGCTCAAGGGGAAGAAAACCCACTGATATATATATATATATATATATATATATATATATATATATATATAAATGGACTACAATCCTATAAGGAAAAATCCAATATTTAGTGAAGTACCAACTCCATATGGGGCACTAACCCCAACTAGTCAAGCACCCACTCAACTAGGCCTTAGCAAACACCAACTTACAAGGAGGTACCAACCCCTTAGATGACTCAACACCAAATCAACCACCTAAAACTTTTGATGACCTTTATAAAGTCCTATTTCTCACACAACAAATGATGATCACCTTCTTTAGCTCTTGTCACTCTTCTATCCTTCTCAAGCTACCTTTTAGAATTCTTCACTCAACTAGGTCTCTTCAAGACATATTAGGCCATATGACCCTGATATTCATCTATAGTAACCCTATTATATCTTCATGATAGTTTCTCTACACCCTTATGATGGTCTAAAAGACCTATTTCAGCTCTTTAATGTGCTATTTCCTTCACTTACACTCTCAAAATCTCTAATAAGTCAATTAGGCGTTTATGCCTTGTTCTTATACAATCCTCTAGATCATACACCTCTTTGTTGGACACACACCCTTGTATACTTGGATTACCCTTAAAATAGGTATTATAACATGTTTTATACATGAATCAATCATTACAATAAATCCAACCATAACTTAAAAGACCCAAACCTCTTTTAGGTCTTAAGGAGACCTAATTCAATTAGGCCTTCATTAGTACATATTACCCTATTATTTCCTTGGAACACTTTAAAACTTTTCAAATGGTGGGAACACTTCATATACCACTCAAATAGACCCCCACTAAGCTCATCTTAGGTCCGTAACAATTTTTAGCTCTAACCACCACTTGAATCACACCATTAGTACTATTTACATTAGGCCTTCACAAACACAAAACATAAAAGACCTTAACAACTTCACCAATTACATTAAACTTCATCACATAGGGCAAAAAGACTCAAAAACACTCCTACAACTTGCTCACTTAGAATTTCCAACTAGCCTAAAAAACCAATCAAGATGTACTTGACTTTCAACACTTTTACAAGGATTTTTCATGACTAAAAACATATTCACATGATATTTTATCATCCTTAGATCAACTTCACATACAAAAATCATAAATTCTAACATCAAACATTGGTCTTGTAGACCAATCTTCTGACCTTATCTCACATAGTCTTGCATGAACCAAACAAGCCATTTTAAATTCAATTTTTCAAAATTTTACACTAACTTCTAAGATTTCCAAAATCATGAAAAAGACTTTAAAATCACAAAAAACAACACCATATTCATTAGATACTTCAACTCAGGGCATATAACCTCAAATTCATCATTACAACTTGCTTACTCAAAATTTCCAGTTTACCTTAAAGCACAGTCATGGTGATATTGACCTTCAACACCTATATGACCACTTTGAAAGACTTATTATGCAAGTAAATTATCCTATGCCATTTCCATACCATATTCAAATATAAAAACCATATGTTCTAGTGGCAATTGTTGGTCTTATAGACCAATTTTTTGACCTCACTACACACAGTTCTCACTGAACCAGATAAACCATTTTAGTTTCATCATTTTCACCACTATACCTAAATTTCAATATTTTTACCAAGAATGAATAGGACATACTAGTCCCAAAAAAATAAATCCATGAACTTGGTTTCATCATTTTATCATGATAACACATTCTTAATCATCTTCTCACTACTACTTGGGTTTTTCACTATTCTTCTTCATTAGGCCTGCTAGCGACTGGCCAACTTGGAACACAAAATTTGCATAACTAAATTATGAAACCTATCCATAAAACTTCATTCTCCATCCATTTTCATACTTTGAATTGGTCAACTCTGATTGCTATAATAAATCTTTGAGAAATTAGCACTTTCTTATAGGGTCTACTCACACACCTAACAACTAAATCGCACTTGGAGGTACTTGGGAGAGTTAAATACAACCTATAATAACTTATCTATCCATACCAATCCATCCTAAGCACACTAGATCAAAATCTCCAACATTGGTTCTTCATTAGGGTTCTAAGAGGGTTTAAACACACTTCCATTGTTAATGTTAGTTCATAAAGCATAGCCCCTCAATACAAAAACTAATGCCTATAATTTTGATCTAGGATCATTCAAAAGCTACCATTATTAGCTTAGGTTTCCATGTAAAGGTTTGATGAGCTAATGAATACAAAAAAATCCTTCTCAGGTTGATAACACTTCATTCTATGTACTTGAGAGACCTGCAAACCACTTTTCATGCCTTGTCCTTCAAAATATGATCTAAAACTACATGAAAAATCTTAAAAAAACATACCTCACCTTTATAAATTCTTTCATGAGCTCAAACACATTGAAATCTGATTATGACCCATCACTAGGCCACACTCCCTCTCTTTGCTCTCTAGACCTTGACCTACAAACCACATTAGGCCTTAAAATTTACCTTCATGCCTCTTTACATGACATAAAATACTCCAAATTACTCAAATAATAAAGCAACCTCTCTCATTCTTAAACATTTCCATAAATCCTTCACATGCATTAACAACAGATCATGATACCTTAATAGGCCAGGCATGGTCTAGAAGTGGTATAGTTACAAACTTTGTTTTGAAGGTCCTAACCCTATAATCTCACCCTAATAATATCATGAGTGATCCAATGCATCACATACATGATTAAAAAACCTCATATATCCACTCACGCCTATGTTCACTCATTGCACTAAGTTACCATGCTCATACCTTCTCACAAGGACTTTACATACCATGAATAGATTTCTTAAGCACTTGAAACTTGATGACTGACCTTGAAACACTTTTAAAAGTATCTGGACTTTAATTACATGATAACACAATCACAAACAATCTCTCATAATCTTGTGTTCACTTACTTCACCAAACTTCACTATGCACACCTTCTCATAGGGTCTAGACTACGCTTCTCAAGACACCTTATACTCAAGAACTAGTACTCAAACATGATTAGATCAATGATATAAAATAATAAAACTCTTTAAATATAATTCTCACACCAATGCAATCATTTATTTCTGATCAACATTCTCTCATGACCTCATGCAAACCTAGAGCCTCATAACCATGCTTCAATGCTCACTTGACCATCATACCTCTTTATGACAATTAAGACTCACAAGATGCAACAAAAGCCTCAATGACATGAATGAAAATCTCAGTGACATCAATGACAACTATAAACTCACCTTGTCACATACCTTAATGATCACTCACCATGCACCTTCACAAGATGCACCCTTTTGACATCAATGACAACAACATGCCAACACGCCTATGAATACCCTTAACATAAGTATGTAATAATGTATTCAATGAATCTATAGACTAATCTATTATTTAACATGTATAATAATTTTGTATAGCTTTTGATTACTGAGAGCAATCTAAGGTTTCCCTTACAAGGCATCCATTTATATATACCTTTATATTTGAATTCAAGGACCCATTGACATGTAAAAGTACCAATTCAAAATTACCAATGGTCATAAAAATATTCATTGCTAATATAGAAAGTTGAAAAATTTCCATAAGTTATGTTGGGACAAAACTATGCTATAAGACAAGTCCACAATACATCCTTGTTTGAAATATCCCCAACTAAGACATATTTTTCCAAACTTGCCATTTATGATTTTTAACTTTTAGGTATTTTGTCAAATAGTTTATATGCAATTGATTATTAAAGATTTCAACTTGTAATCATTTGGATAGATTTATCTAAGGATTTTTTGATCCTATTGACATTACAAATCCCTTTAACTTGCATAAATTGATTGGGGCATTACATCAACTAGTTGGCATGCATTCGATACTAAACTCAAAAAATATTATTCTTTTAAACAATAGAGTATGAATGATTTGTAAAACATAAAAAACAATCTTAATTCCTATTTAAAACTGTAATTAATACCTCAGAGGTAGCAACACACAAAAATAAATGTAGATTCAACCTCCATGATTTTATCTGGAACACCCATGCTCTCTTCACACTTAAATTTCACACATATAATAACATGCATTAACATGAAAATTAATATCACACCAAATATATCACATGCATTAACATGCACATACATGCATGTCACATGCACATACTAAAAAACCAACAAACTTGATGCTAAACTGCTGGATGGATGTTTGGAGTTATAATTGCTCCCAATGCTATGATCTACCCTGAATGGTTCATTGGCCTCATTGGATGAATCATTGGCCTCCTAGGATGAAATGTTTACATCCTTGGGTGAATCATTGGTCTCCTTCAACTGTTAATGATGATCGAAGCAATCTATGAATGATGGTTGCCAAAATAAATCTCTAGTATGCTAAAAATGGTCTTCAACATTAGTGGAACAACTAATAGTGATTGAGGATGAACCCTCTCATCGAAATAACCCTTCTCGCTAGGGTCTAAAGTTTTCTTTGCACCAAACCAAGGATCCCAAGGGATTTTACTCTTTGAGCAATAGTGAATGAACATGTAGTCTCACCAAAAATCTAGAGGAAGGTAGAAATGAACATAATAATGATTTTAATCCTCATATTCTTCTTTTATAGGTACTTTTTGGAATACTAAAATATTATTATTTGTGTTCCCTTATTTTCCCTCCAAAAAGTGACTTTAGACTCCTTTTAAATAATTAAATATAAGTTATCTTTTAATTTTTACTTTTCAACAACTTAACATTTAACTATTTATTTTATTAATTATTTTATGCACATCCACCCAAAGTTATGAAAAATATTAAAATGATCAAAATATGAATTTAAACCATAACAAAATAACCTTAAGTTCTCAGGATAATGAACTTTATGAAATTTGGGCTTTTTAAAAATAGACAACTTTTCTAAGAACTGTGGAGTGCTCTGAGAATGTTAAAATCACATCCATAAAGTATCCTTGGACTCATATTGGTCTCCCAAACTCATTTCCACTATTATAATTCATTTTTGAAAAGGTTGGCACTCTCCAAGGTTCTTGAAACTTTCCAAGAATGTTGGAATGGACTGAAAATGGAACATTAAAGTCTTCACTCACCAAAATTGCTTGTCCTCAAGCAATACCAAGTTTTCTCATCAACTTCATCTAACTAAATCATCCTACCAATACATGTATCCCAAACCATTCTCATGAACTCTTGGATATGATGATGGATGATGTTGGGGATCAACCAACAATGGATTACACTTGTGAAAGTAATAAACGCGTAAATAAATTAGATAGATAAGTAACTAGAATGATAAATAGCATAGAATAAGAGATACAAGAAACCACCCTGAAAACTTGTATTAAAACTCTTTACAAAAGGAATACAATTGAAGAAACTTCGTTCTTCCACACCTCTCTCAGATGCACACAAGATCTCTCACTAGATCTCTATTCCTCAAGAGCTCTCTCTCTCAAGTACAATCAATTCCAACAACCTGGATTGATGCAACTCAGTACTGTCCTTCAAACATTCACAATGTTCTACTCATACTCACACAATAGCTAAGAAGATCTTTCCTACATATAGAATTAGGAAACTTGAGCATGCACTTACAACAAACAGTTAAGCCTCTTGAACAAGGGCTCTAAAAATAATATTGCTAATAATAGAGACGCGATCTTGAGACTACAACTCAAACTCATCATGCAAACACTCGCTTCTGTCCTCAAAAATTGCTTTTTGGACACACACAGGTAACTGACGTCGGTTCCTGCCTGTTCACCTGTGACCGTCGCCGGCTGACCCACTGCCGACGTCGGCACCTCTGCAACTGCACCTGACCGACGTCGGTCACTCCTGACTGACGCCGGTGTCTGTGTAGACCCGAACCTGTTTAAAGTCTGCTCCTTGGTGAAGCTTTTAGCTCCACACCCTAACAGATGATGCCTTCTCCTCCTTTATGGAGGATGCCTTCATGATCCCACAAGACCAATGGTTGCCACATGAATTCATCTCCATGTTTTTACTATAGTTTTGGGTTATTCTCATGTGATGGAGGATATATAACACTTAATTGAGCTTCATTAGTAATTATAAACTATAAATCTCTCCTTCCCAAGATTGTAGATTCCTACAAAACCCATTATGTAAATGTAACTATAGTGATGTGAGGGTTGATAATAATTATGACAACAATGTTAAGGCTAGAAATTTGATGCATGGCTATCCAAAGTATGTTCCCTCCATCCTTGTGTGCTAGGAGATCATCAATAATTTCTCTCTTGCTACTTTATGGGTGAATCTTGGCACAACCTTCCAAGTTTAACACTACCTCACCATGCTTACACTACACCACTCTAATTTATATATAAACTTCTCCTTGAAGTCTACATATGATGTTCATGATTGCTCTACTAAGATATTTTTCTTGACACATAAATCCCTTCACTCTAAATTTCAACTCTATAAGATATTATCCAAAGAAATATAACCACTATAAGCCAACAATTATGCTCACCTCTTCTAAACTGGTGTTATAACATTTACCTTGGATTCTAAGGACTCTTACCATGAGGCTATAATATTTACCAATTAAAATATAGTTTGTATCAGATTGTATGTGGACTGGAGGGTGGCTTTAATAGTCATAATTTGCCTATAATTTCTTCCCAAACAACAATACATAAGATGGAAAAAACAAATAAATTACCTAAATGCTTGTAGGTCTATCACTACTCATGGAAAGTATTATCAGTCCACACATGAAATTATTAAAATGACCAACATAAGAATCATACCTTAGCTGCCTATATAAATTCCATTGCTCAAAATTTAGGCATGTAAAAGCTAAAAATAATCCTACACTAACTTCAATAATGGGATAAGATGGAAACTCTTCCACCATGTGTCTAAAAATCCTAATATGGTTGTAAAGAAAGTGTGGAAGGGGATATAAATGTGGAGGATAATAGATTTAGGATTGAGAACCATCTCTATAATCACTCCTAGTCAATGAATTGTGCAACCAATACTCACTCCTATTATGTTAAGCTAATAACTCTTAATGAGAGGGTCCTTGCATACCTTGTGAGTTCCAATGAAGCCAAACACATTACAAACTCCTTGAGTATATGGAGTGACAAAACCATGGGATAGAAAATAACAACCAAGGTGCTGCATCATATTAAACTCCATTACTTATTCCATTTTATACTTCATTGATGGGTATCCCAAACACTCACCCAAATCCCATATGATGTTATTGTTACAAGTTGGGTTACTAGATTCAAGAAATGTCTAAAAATTCACCACAAAAAATGGATTATCAAAAGATAATTTTGCATTCATTTCAAAAAGTGAGTTATCAAAAGATTAGAATTATTTCCATCCTCTTATTTAATCCAGTCTTTCTTTTGTCCCAAATCTATACTAGCAATCTTAGGAAACTGGTGTAAATCAAAATATTTTTGAAGCCTATCAAGCTCATCAATCACCTACTTGATTTATTTATCTCTTTGTTCATTCTCTTGCTCCCTGAAAAGTTTTGTATCAACTAGCTAATATTCTACCTCCATTAGAACCATTTGAGTATTTTCTAACATGCCCTTTATTAAATCAAACTCAAGAGTAAGCTCATCAACCTCTCTCTCCTTTTCTTTGAATGTATTAATGACCTCCTTTGCAAATTTGATGGCATGATCTTGATCTCTAATCAAGTGAAAGTAATCTAATTTCACTATCTCTTAAGAGTCTTTGATAAGTTACAAGTTTGAAGAAGTTACTTTACCTTCAATGCCTTTCTACATGATGACTTCAAGGATCTTATGTGTTGTCCAAACTTGTAAAGACTTTAATTTCTTTCTCATTTATGACCAAGAGTTGATTCTTCAATTCACATATCTCTAGGTATTTATTCAACTAAGTAAATTGGCTTTCCATGTAACAAATATTCTAAAATATCTTCATTTTTAGGAGCAATATGATCTTCAAAATCAGCTTCTTCCACACAATAACTTTGATCAAAAGTCATGGAAATGCCATACTAAAAAAATGAGTCATCACTAAGTGCTGATTTAAAATATTAAACAAGCTCTATTTCATCATGCTCTTCTATTGCATTCTTTGAGAAGTCAAACTAGTTTCCATCATGCATGGGAAATTCCCACTCAAAATCTAGATTGTCATCACTGGGATGATGTAGATGCTCCATATTAGGTGTTGTTTTAAAATTTTTAGCAACATAAAACACTTCATTAATAGTTGTATCTCCTTTAAACAATCATTCTAGAGATCTATCATACTTGCTTCTTAGAAAAAGTCATTTTCTTATTCATAAAAAAGTTCTAAATGTTCATCTTCCTCATATTCAGGCTCAACTTCAAAAATTTCTATTGTTGTCTCATCAAAATCAATAAACTCTTTCATTATCACACTTTCTTCCTTGGGCTCATCAACATTCTATTAGAATAAAAATGTGCTAAACATCACTAATTCCTCTTTTTTGTTCTTTCATTAGTGACTAAGATGCCAATATTCCTTGCATAATAAGCAAATATTGTTTCTTCTAAAGTCATTTTAGCTACTTTCTTTCTTTTTCACCACTTTAGGACTCTCCTCTTCTCTTGTAAGGGCTTCTCTTGATTCTACATTTTTTATTCATTTTTAACTCCTAAAACTACTAACTTCTCATTTTTCTTCCTTGACCTACTTATGTAGTTTGTAAGGCCCCTTTTGATAAGATTCACTATTTAAATTGACTTCAAAAATTCATCAAATGAAAATTTATCTTTGAAATCATTAGGTGATTTATGATACCATTCTAGAACTTTGGTGGCCTCTCATTCATAATTCACCTTCTCCTTCTATATTCTCATCACCAAATCTTGTATAGGATCTATTTATTCTTTCTTAGGTAAACATTTGGGTAGCTTTCACCAATCCATGTTATTAGTTCTGATAATATTTCAAATATAAATCAAATCAAGTGTTGAAAATCTAACATAAAACCACCATTAAACCAAGATATTTAATTGAAGTGCTTCCACTGAATCTTAACTCTTACATGCAAGTGATGATCACTAGCATGCAACTAAAAATCTAATCTCAACTTTGAAATGCAAGTGTTGATCACTAACATGCAACTAAAAATTTGGTCTCAACTTTGACATGCAAGTGTTGTTCATTAACATGCACTGTGAAAATTTACAACAAGGGTTAGATTTCCAACAGGCTAGTAGGAATACCAGCTCTGATACCACTAAAATATCCCCAACCAGGCGATACTATTCCAAACTTACACTATTTATGATTTTAATTTATATGAATTTTGTAAAATAGTTTGTATGCAATTGATTATTAAATATTTTAGCTTGTAATCATTTAGAGAAATTTATCTAAAGATTCTTTGATCATACTGACATTACAAATCACTTTAACTTTCATAAATTGATTGGGTCATACATCAACCAATTGGCATGCATTTGATACTAAATTCAAAAATTATTATTATTTTTAACAATGGAGTATGAGTAATTTGTACAATAGAAATAACAATCTTAATATTTATTTAAAACTATAATTAATACCTCAAAGGTAGAAATACCTAATAATAAATGAAGATTAGACCCCTATGATTTTATCTAGAAAACCCATGTTTCCTTCAAACTTAAATTTATCACATATATTAGCATGCATTAACATGAAATACAATATCACACCAAATCTCTCACATGCATTAACATGCACATACATGCATGTCGTATGCACACACTAAACAATTAGCAAACTTGACACTAGACTGCTGGATGGATATTTAGAGTTGAAATTTCTCCCAATGCTATGATCTACCTTGAATGGTTCAATAACTTCCTTGGAGGAATTGTTAGCCTCATGGGATGAAGCATTTTATTCCTTGGGTGAATCGTTGGCCTCCTTCAACTGTTAATGATGATCGAAGCAATCTATGAATGATGGTCACCAAAATAAATCTTAAGTATGTCAAAAATGGTTTTCAACATAAGTAAAACAACTATTAAGGATTGAGGATGAACCCTCTCATAAAAATAACCCTTCTATCTAGAGTCCAAAGTCTTCTCTATAATGAAAGTAGGGATCCCAAGGGATTTTACTCCTTGAGTGATAGTGGATGAACACACAGGCTCACCAAAACTCTAGAAGAAAGTAATAATGAACACAATAATGATCTTAAGCCTCATATTCTCCTTTTATAAGAATTTTTTGGAATAATAAAAGATTATTATTTATGTCCTTTTATTTTCCCTCAAAAAAGTGACTTTAGACTCTTTTTAAATAATTAAATATAAGTTGTCTTTTAATTTTTACTTTTCGACAACTTAACATTTAACTATTTTTTTTTGCACATCCACCCAAAGTTATAAAAAATATTAAAATGATAAATATAAATTTTGACCATGGAAAAATAACATTAAGTTCTCTAGCTAATGAACTTTATGAAAATTAGAGCTTTCTAAAAATATCCAACTTCTCTAAGAAGTGTGGAGTGCTATGAGAATATCTGAATCGCATCCATAAAGTATCCTTGGACTCATCTTGGTATCTAAAACTCACTACCACTATTATAATTCCTTTTTAAAAAGGTTGGCTCTCTCAAAGTTTCTTGGAAGTTTCCAAAAATGTTGGAATGGATCAAAAATGGGACATTACATTGTCCACATAGTGTGGTCTTGTCTAAAAGACTTGAAATAAATATAAAGAGACATAGAAGACAAATTGGGGATCCCCTAGATAGAATGTGAGAATATGACACCATGAAATAAAGATAATTTAAGAATAAGATAAGATAAAAGACTTTGAAACTTGAGTCACCATGCACCAATGATCCATTCATTCATAAAAAATAATCTAAATAAACAAAATTATGTAAAAATAATTATTTTAAATAACTTGAGCCAAATTTGGGTGTCTAAATTTACCCCTCTTTATTTTATAAAATATGGAGTGAAGCTATTAGAGTAAATGAGAAATATAAACCTGTGTGTAGTAGCACACTTTGTATTCATAGCCGGTGTTAGGTGCTTGGGTTATTAGCTGACCCAAGTGGATATAGGGTGCTTTAAAATTTGTGTGTCTCTTGGACAAGGAAAATAAAAAATTTAGAAAGTGGTAAGAGGTTGAGTTGGTAAGTCATTTGGTGTCACTAAACCATAACCATACCATCTTAATAAGGTGATGTTAAGAGTGATCAAGACTTGATGAGTGAAGATTTTGATTTGACTATAAACATGATTTCACTTGTGAGGAGTGCTCTAAAATAAGTAAGGAATGCTAACAATCAAGTGTCACTGAACTCAAATGGGAAATGGGAATGCTAACCATCGATGGTAACCTATATATGGTTCACTAAAGTCCCAAGATGCAGAGTTACACTAAACTCAAACATGGCCCACTTGCTGAAAGATAAAAATAAATGGGAACCAATACATGGTTCGCTAAAGTGAAACCAATATGTGGAGCATCACTAAGCTTAAATGTGGCCCACTTGTAAAAAATATAAATCACACCACTATAAATGGATCTAGATTCAATCTATAATCTTTGAAATCTAGCTTATTTAAAAATTGTAGTAGTTGTTATTGGTTTTTTTAATATAATGGGAGGGAGAACATGAACCAAATTCATGCCCCTATTTAATTGTATAGTGTTATACTTGTATTGAGTGTTTTGATATTTAGATAAAGTGATTTGTGATAGGGAAAATACATGCCCTTAAGTTACTGTAATGTTTGATTTGCACATGCTGTATTTTAGAAAGTATCATATTTTGTAAGAAGATAAAGATTATTTTTAGTACATATATATTGATGTGTTTCCACCTTTTTAAGTTGAGGGGTGAGATAAATGAGGCATTTAACTCAAAAAGATGTAGTAAATTGTTGAAAAATGCCTTCAAATAACGATATTAGAAATTATTTATATTTTGAAAAATAGTAAAAATAGATTATAATTGATATGATGAAAAAATATATCCCATCAGTATTTTAATGAATTTGACAAGATTTTATTTGGAAAAGTATCGTGTAAGATATTGCCAATTATATTGAGAGTAGTGAGTGATTAGGTAAGGTACCATGTGGGACATAAGTGACCCTATGATATATTAAATTATATAAATATGTTTTAAAAAATAAGATAAATAATTTCATTTAAAATATTAAATAATCAAAAAATTGAGAAAGGGTAAAAATGTCACAAAGAAGAGCTACAACTTCTACTCAATTTGAGCAAGTCTGTTTCATCATAGAGACTGATTATGAGTTTAGATTGTATGATATTGGGTGGCTATATATCATTAAATATGATATGAATATTATGACATCATTATATAAATAATAGGACTCAAATACATGGACTTTTTGGTTGCCCATAAGAGAGATCATTGTGACTTTAGGGGATGTATGGGGTATCTTACATCTGCCCATAACAAGTGTTTGTGTAGTGGTAGAGAAAAGCATTAATATTGGTGAGGCTCATAAATATTTGATAGGTCATGAAAGGGGTGCCATATATGTGGTAAGAGATTATAATATTTTATTGTATAATATTTTAGTATCAGATGTTATATGAGAGTCACATTTTTTATGTGGCTTACTTGCTGCTTTTATGGCTATTGATGGAGGAGGTGTTTCAATTTAACATATGAAGGTTAATATTATTCATAGTATCAAGGGACATGGTAATTTATAGTCTTGGGGTAAATCATGATAGTTAATTTTTATAGATATTTTCATAGGTTTACTTGGGAGGGGTATGGTGGAGGCTTGGGCTCAATCACATTATTGCATCATTGGGCATGCAAGCACATAGCTATTATCGGACCCATTAGGATTCCATTATCTAGATGGAATCATACTTGTATATATGATTAGAATTAGATGAGTATGAGTTGAGTTACATGGCTAAGTATGATGTATTTTCATCATACACTAGATCAATTGACATCAACTAGTATTATCTAGAGACCACACTAAGGTTTTGAGGGATGGCAGAAGGTTGTTATGGAGTTGCAATAAATCCATGTTAGTTTATAAAATAATTATGGTTTTACTAGTGTATATGAGTGGATTAATTATGAGTATGTGACATGATAATTTGGTATTGTTTAGGGAGTAACTACAACAATAGTTGTATGGGTATGATCAATGAGATCCCTAGTACAAGCAAGGGAGTGAGCTCACCCATCAATAACATAATTTTCTTCCTTGCCTATGGATGAGGTAGATGAGGTTATATCCATATCAAGAATATATGGTGTTGGTTTCAATTATAAGTATACTCATTAGCGGAGATAACATATATGGCCACATTTATTGTCAGTGGTTGATGTAGTTACACCAGTCGTTGATCTAGGAGTGGCTAGTGTAAGTGGTAAGTATATTTGTAATATGTCTAGTGACATGTTTTGGTTTATAGTAGAAGGAAATATATTCTAAGTTTTATTCTTGTGATATTTATATGAGATGATGAGTAATGGCCACTGGTGATAGATGCTACTTTTCATGTACTAAAATTACATGTTCTTGATAGTGCAATTTTTGAAGGTCTTGTGGAGGGAGATGAGGTGATAGGACAACATACTATATTATTTGATATAGTGGCCATTGCTGATACTGTGTATGAACATGTAAAAGGTATATTATAGGATCTCCATGTGAAGTGAGATGCCTTGGTTATTGAACAAGATCAGTTATGATCAGAGTTGGATGAATGATAGATGCCTCCACTAGATGAAGATTTAGAGTTGAGTTGAAAAATATTTTTAAAGTATGTTCACCTATAGGGGGAGTATACTAAACTTAAGAGAGATTGGACACTTCTAAGGCTTGATGGAGAACTCAACCTAGATGACATGATGTATTAGGTGCCTCTATCTCTTGTGTACCCTTGGTTGATGACATTGATAGGCATGATGAATAAGATTTAGCTTTTAGTAGCCAAGGGTCAATTTTAAATTGATGATTTTATATGAAAACTTAGTTATATGTCATGGACATTTGTTATAGTTTATTTATTACTTTGATATGTTTGTTAATGTCTTGATATATATTTTTATCTTTTTAACTTGTTCTATTTTTAGAAAAAAATTCATCTAGATGGATATAAAAATGCATCATATGGATTTTACATTATAATTTAATTATCTAAGTTAATGTGTGTATGTGAGTTATCATTTTTGAATTGTGGTGGTTTTAGATTTAGAATCCAAACTTGAGTGGATACCTTATTAGTTATATTATTAAAATATTTTTGCATTGAAATATTTATTTCTATAATATTTTTATCTCTAATATGATTTGGAGATTGAAATGAATGTATTTGAATATTTGGAGGTTTGAAATATTTATTAATTATGTTATGATTCTTTTGAAATGCTATAAGTCCTTTTTTAGCATGTCTATTGATCTTTTATCGAAGTGAATAATAATCATTATCATGATGTCCATTAATTCCATGGTAATTACAAAATGATTGGCCTTTTATTTTATCCAAGTGATGTGAAGGATGATAATAGCTAGGGCTTAAAGTAATTAAATTTTTATCTAACATTTTGGTAAAATATTGTGTGGACGTTCATTAGAATAAAATATTAATTATGGTGTGTTATTTATGGGAAAAAAATTATTATGATTACTAACTCCAAGACTATAACATTTTATTTTATTCAGAACTTTGAGTTGCTTAAATTTAGTTTCAACATTATACGATGACATATTGAATTGTGTTGTTTGTTTTATAGATTTATTGTGGTGATGTGTCATATTAGAAGTAGTTGTATTAAATATAGGTGATGTTTCTTCTTGAAATAATTCAATGTCCTCTTTCATATGATTTGAAATAATAACAAGGCATACTTCTTCTTCTAGTGATTGCGAATCATAACAAAGAGCTATAAATGATTCACAAGTATTATAAAGTTTTTTCTATTTTAATGGATGGTTAAGGCCTTATAAATGATGTATTGTAATTTTAAATATGTGGGTTCATAAATTAATTTATGTGTAACAATTTTAAATTGTAAGATGTAATCATAAACTTTCTCATTTTGACATTGGTTCAAAGAGAGTAGCTTTTCATAAGTAACCCTCGGTCCCTTATTTTGAATATAATAAATTAAAAATGATTTTTATAGCTCAAGATAAGTAGATAAGGATATGATAGGAAGGGATTCAAACCAAAAAAGTGCACATCCCTCTAGGGTTTTAGGGAAGAGTTACAACAATAAAATATTACCATTATATCCACTCTTAAAATAATGAAAGGATTTAAGGTATAAATAAGGGTTACCTCTTCCATAAAATATTGAAAATGTAAGGGTTTAGAAGTTAGGAGATAAAGGTAAATATAAGATATTACCCATAACAAGATTACCAAGAATGGCATTAGAGTTAACCCAAACGTGACATACTTTACTTTCTAAGGATAAATATCACACTTGTGTTTGTAAAGCACCTATTATATGAATTAAGAAAATGACATCTTGGGAAGGCATATTAATATTTTTAAGAGGTTAATTTAAGGTTTGATTTATGTTGTTAATCTTAGCCATTGGGACACTAGTGCAGACGAGATAATAATGCTCAAGAAAATATTCTTGTTGTGAATATTTATTGAGATTTGATATAGTGTTAATATGGATAAGAGATGTAACATTATGAGTATTAGAATCCTCTTGGTCACATATTTTAATTTTTAGAAGAGAATGAGAAATAACATCATAATATGTATATATGTTCTCATCAATAAGAGAGGGTAGTGGATAAGTTTATACCATCATCATAATCACTATAGTTGTGATGATCACAAGGAATAGAAAGAGGAATATTATTGATTTTCATTATAGGTGGCAAGATGAGAGGAGGAGAACTATGACATGTGGGATCACTAGCTATGGGATGTAATGAATGAGAGATGATCTTATGACTAATAAGGTTTGATTGAACCTTATAATAAGACATATAAAAGGTTGTTCATAAAAAAACTCATCCTTAGGAGTAGGTGACAAGCTAAAAGAAGGGAAAGAATCAAAACAAGAAGGTTGTTGGCTTGGTAAGGTAGTTTCTAAAGGAAACATGTAAAAAAAAGTGTAAGTGGAATCCAAGTGCTCCTTCAAAAGGGAATATATAGATGAAACCATGAATGTGATTAAAGGAGAATGATAATAAATATTCGAAAGGATGTCTTAAGGATACACCAATGAGGGGTTTAGAGATGTATATAAGGAGGAATCTAAAGGAGGATCCAAAAATGAATTAGTAGGAACATCATCCTTTTTGGGGTATAACTTATGGGAATTGGTTTTTTAAGAGTGAATGTGATGAATGGAATTAGCAAAGGCAAAAGTGAATTTGGGTGTGTAAGGGTAAGGTTATTTAGGTTGTATAGTAGGTGGTAACTTAAGAGATGGTAAGTAATTAGAATTAGAAGGCATCTTGGGATCTAAGATAGATTTTTAAGGAGAATATGAGGGAAGATCATAGGTAGATCCCAAGTGTACAACCAAGATGGAGACTAAAGTAGTAATTGAGGAAGGATCTAAAGATAAATACAAAATAGTGTCTAAGGGGTGAGCTAAAGAGGGGTTTAGAGATGTGTTTAAGGAAGAATCAATAGATGTGGCTATGGGAGAGTCTAAAGGAGGGATTGAAATAGGGCTTGTATAATGTTCAAATATGAATATATGGATGAATCAAAGGGTGTTTCCTTATTTGGGATGAATTTACAACTAGTTAATTCAGATTCAAATGGTTTATATGTATCCATGCTATCAAAAATTAAAATCATCCATGTAATCATCTTCCATGAGTTTTTACTTATTTATATTTGTCTATTCAAATTGGTCATAATAAAATGAGATAACATGTGTGGAAAATAATATATTTTAACTACCCATAATGTAATGAAAGATAAAACATGCAACAAGAATAATGCTACAAAGTAACAAGTAATCTAGAATTTATAGAAAAACTAATGATTAAGTAAACAATAAAAAAAAATTAAGGTATAATGGTAAAATAGGAAAAGGTCTTGAATGAATTTTAGGCTCTCATATATACTTTATCATTGATTGATTAGTGTAAACCCAATATTTTAGAACACTAACTACAAATGTAGAACCATGCCTGTAGCCCACTAACCCCTAATTCAAGGGTGAGTTGAGAGTAACTTCCCTGGGCAATATGCTCCTCTCAGGTGCACCATAAATCAAATGAATAAAAGAGGCTTCCTATTAGTGTAAATAAGAGATCCTAGGTATTTTCAAGATACTATGAGGTATGTGGAAACTGAAGTCTATGTTTAGCTCTATACTATGGCTATAAGTATTGGAGTAAAACCACTCACACCACTAAGTCTATAAAAAGAACACATGTAGCCCTTCACAAGAGTAGCTAAGTAGTTTTAAAACTACCAAAACATAGTTTATAAAATAAGAAAAAGTAATGAAAAATAAAGATAACATAAAGTAAAATATTTATGTAGATCATAAATTTATTATTTTAGAAAATTAGAATTTTAACTGAAACCCTAGACCACACAAAAATTAATGAACAATAAGTAATAGATTATTGCATAAGAAATAACTATAAATTTTAAGAGATATATTTTATATTTAAATAAAATTTGAGACTTTATTGTAGAAGATAGTCAATTTATAAAACCCAAAAATTATTTTGAAAATATAAGTATTGTTCACTAGTTAATCTAACACTTACTAAAAATAGTAATTGGAAATTTTTGAGTAATCTATGCAAAATGGTGATAAAAAAAAGAGGGGTTTAATTTTTATATATATATATATATATATATATATATATATATATATATATATATATATATATATATGTTTTGAACTAGTTAAGATCTAAAAAAAGTGCAAGAATTTTAGGGTAATCATAGAAAAACCCTAGAATATGAATAATGAAAAATATGTATTTATAGAAAAAAGACTAACTATTTTTTAAAATTGAGATAGTTTTTAATAGGAAAATAGTGAATTTATAGAACCTAAAAACTAATTTTAAAATATATTTGTTTGGGTTTTCTTATTTAAGCATTTACTAAAAATAGTAAATTATTTTTTTGAGTGATTTGAGCAAAACATTTCAAATAAAAAATAGGTCTTCATCTATTTATGTACTAAAAATTAAAAAATTAAATTATTTTACAAGAAGAGCTGAAATGACTCAAATATTATAGAAAACCCCCCAGTGAGGAGTTAGGGTTTAAAAATGTTCAACAATATGTAGGTTCACCAAAATGTTTACCCAATAATAACTTGAAATTAATCAATTAACTTAGAAATAAAATATTTAAATCAATGTAATATAATATACAATAAACTACAATAAAGTAGACAAAGTTCAAATTAAGTTATAAACAATAAATTATGAAGGGGGAATGGATACTTAGTTCTCAATCTTATTATTTTACTGAATATACAGGGTGATATGAGATCTGATGTTGAATAAAAATCTATGTGAATATGATGCCACTAAAAACAAGGAGTCAAGATATATAGGGACACAGATGCAATAGGGGATAAGTATGTAGTGTGTTATCATATGTTATTGTGACTTTTGGTTAAGTAGTGTGCATAATCTAAAGATATAGATCATTTTATCCTTTCTTGTATGCTATCTATCTTTGTTCATAGTCTTATTTGATATATATATGACCTATAATAACACACTTATAATTCCTACTCCAGAATAAAATGGATATTAAATAAAAAAATGGGGATGTAGGGCTAAGGGAATAATCGAGCTGGCCTTAGAAACACCTTTGTGAATGAATGCTACCTACATAAACCAAATAGGCCTCAGGATGATGTAGTTCTTCCTCCTAAATGTGTGTGAGAAAACATGGATGCAAGACTAGATGTTATTGCACCTATGAATACCCTTGGCATAAGTATGCAATAATTTATTTAGCTTTGAATTTTTAGAATAATCAATTAGTTAACACTTATAATAGTTTGGTATAGATTTTTATTATTGAAGCAAGCTAAGTTTTCATTTTCAAGGCATCCATTTATATATACTTTTGTATTTAAATTTATGAAACCATTGGTGCAAAGAAGGACCAAATCAAAAGGATCACTGATCATAAATAGAGTCATTTCTAACATATAACCTTGAAAACTTTTTGTAAGTTATGTTGGGATAAAACCACATTATAGGATAAGTTCATAGTGCATGCTTCTCTATGTAGTGTGGTCTTATACAAAAGACCTAAAATGAACATAAAGAGATGTAGAAGATTTTTGGGTCCAACACACCCCATTCTCAAATTTTAAATGGGGAACCTCTTGATTCAAAACTACTATTGCATTCTTTTATTCTTGATTGGTTACTTGGCCTCTAATGAGAACTTGAATTTATTTAAGTCTATAGAGTCAATCATTTCAAATCATACATCCTAAAGTGCCCTTAAAATCCCCTTTGGGAGTAAAATCTAACTGAGATTTATGTAGCCTAGGTAGCCTTTTAGAGTCTTTTGAAGTCTTACCTTAATGAAATGGATGAGCTTATATAATGTCTTACTTTATATACTTAGCCTATATTTGAACTCTGCTCTAAGTTTCCTAAGTATATGATCTAAGTTTGTAATCTTTCAACTATGAATGAATTTGAGTTCACAAATATGGCGTAGCCCTTTGAGTGTTTTATTTCATTAATTCTAGACCCTGAATGGAAAATTCATGTTTTTATTTATTTACTTAGTCAAATTTCCTTTTTATCTGGACTAACTATGGGCTAATCTCTTGTCTAAGTGTTTTAAGCTCTAATGCATAGGCAAATGGTTTCTAAAATGTTAATTTCATTCATCAAAATACTTAACCATTTTTATTTGAAATTTCCCAAGTCTCAGGTTCCTAAAATCATACTATGTGGCATAATATCTGGGACTTGGCAACTCGAGAAGTAGTCAAAATTGTAATAACCCTATACTTTTTGGGTCATCAATATGATACCATGTGGCATCATCTTGGTGACTTTGGTACCTAAAGGCCTAGTGATTGTGATAATTACCTCATACCTTTGGGTCATTGAGATGATGCCATACAACATGATATCAATGACCTAGGTGCCTAGAGGGTAATGCACATTATTAAGAGTCTCAAAGCCTTGGGTGGCTAGGATCATGCTATGTGGCATGGTCCAACTCACTTAGAACCCCAAGGATATGATTATTTGAGCTTGGAGATTATTTTCCTTATGCTCATAGGTAATCAATGTTTTTTAGAGCCAAATGGAAATCCTTCATGGGTCTTGATGGTTTAGACCCCTTCATAAAATTATTTCATCACTTAGTTGATTCTTTAGCTTCCTCCAAGAGCTAAGTGGCACTTTTATATCTTTGCAAACACTTAATTTATTTTATTTAAAGTTTTCCTAGAGGTGACATTAGTAGAAGGGACTATACAACTAGTATCAGGTGAGAAAAGTAGTGGGATTACACCATATGACATGATCATAGTGACCTACTAGCTTAGAGGTGATGTTAGTAGAGGGACCTATACAACTAGTGCCAAGTGAGTGGAGTAGTGGGATTGCACAATATGGCATGATCCTAGTGACTTGCTATCCTAGAGGTGATATCAGTAGAGGGACCTATACAACTAGTGATAAGTGAGTGAAACAATTAGATAATGCCTTGTGGCATGATCCTAGTGGCTCTCTAACCTAGAGGTGACATCAATAGAGGGACATATATGGCTAGTGTCAAGTGAGTAGAGTAGTTAGTGGCCTGTTAGCTTAGAGGTGATATCATCACATTTCAAAGTAGGTAGGTGGACCTAAGAGACTGTGAATGGGTGCCAAATGGAATAAATGGGTGATCAAAGGATGTATGGACCTGATGACATTCTTAGTGCACAAATTAAAATTTAATGACCCATATGAGACTAGGGTTTAAAATAGAGATGGGACAATTGATCGAGTTGGCTTTGAAGAACATGATTGGCCATTGAGGGCCATGTAGAGTTGGTTGATTATGGACCTAAATATTATATTAGGTGGGTTGAGTAACCAAATCATTCAAATTACTTGACCTAAAGGTGAGAAGTAGAGGATATTTTTAATTAGACAGGTGTCATGACCCTAGAGAAAATATAGAATGGGATTTGAATTTCCTTTGAAGGAAAAGAATTGTAGCTACTTGGAATGAAAATAATGCCTTGAGGTGGTGACCTTACACTATTTTAAAGGGAGGGATTTCATGCACCAAAACTTTTCAAAATTTTTGATAGGCTTAGTCCTCTCTTTTTCTTCTATTTTGGACTATGATTATCTGCCTTGAGGGTATATTTGAATGATTTTATAATAACATTGATATGGATAATAATTTAGTTTGAAATACCTGTTTTTCCTTAGTAATTATCTTTATTTCTTGGTGAAATATAATTATTTAATGTTAAAGAGATTTATATTATTGTTTACTAATGAATATGTAGCTATATTATGCATTAACTAGTCTAATTGGTTCTCGATTTCCATTCCGTTTAACTTGAAGTTATGTTAAGCCAATGTGTGCAATAACTAAAAGATTTTTCATATATTTTCATTTAATATAATTTCAAGATAATATGTTCAATTAATTCCTTAGAATATTTCCCATTGAGTTTTTACAATTTATGTTATAACTAGACCTGGTACATGATGGTATAATTATTAGCATACATGCTTTTGATCTACAACATTGACCATCACATTTTAGTCAAGGAACCACTTTATTTTATACCATACTCTTCCCTTATTTTCATTTTTTTGTGATGAATATCTTTCCATTGTATTATAATGTGATGCAAGTGTGAACAAGAAGTAAATTGATTTAAGTGAAACATTAGTGATAACCTTCAAGCAATATGGAGTAGAGTTGAACCCTCAGTGGTTAACTACCATTATTCACCCAACTAAATGAATGGAAAATTATAAACCCTTATATTAAACCAAATAAACCCTAAAAATTAGGGGACATTCATCCCATGAATATTTTGAATCACCTTGGACCTCTCAGAATGCCCATTTATTGAGAGGGTCAGTTGGAGTGATCAACAAAAATGGTGTTAGAAGGATGGCCTGAACCTCTTTCTAGTTTGAAACTATTGACACCTTAGGTTGCATTAATTTATTATCTAATATAAGATTACATATTATATATGTTTTAAGTTTACTATATTAAGGTTGAATTTAATGTTTCTAACTCATATTTGACATCTTGAATAATTTGGAGCTTGTCAAGAGAATCACTGATCCTAATTTGCCAGAGGTATATTGATTGTATCCCCATTACAAATATTTAGGAGAGCATGAAATAACATGGGGATACCTTTATCTATTATTAATAGTTCATCCTTATAATATACCTCTACTCATTTCTTCACCCATGGTTAGTTAGTAGGGTTAACAAACAACATCCTAGGAGATGTGTACGATCTACCTAGATTCTCAGAGAGGTACCTTTCAAGGTTCATCCTGAGTAATCAATGAAATAAAAAATAACATGTCACATACTATAAACCTACCCTTAGGTTAATCAATATTGATGATGAAGATGTAGCCTACAAGTTATTCCCCTTCACCCTACTTGATACAATTTATGTCTGGTTCCTTAACTTGCCTAAAAATTCAATCATGAGGTTGAACCAATTAAATAACAAATTCTTGGTCAAATTTGGTTAGGTGCTAGATCCCAGTGTCTTATATCAATAATTTTTTATCATGAAGATAGATCCTAATGAACCTATATATAATTTCAATGCTCGCTTTTGAAATATGTATAGTAGGGTGATGCCAATGTATAGACTAGATGACCAACTAGAACTATTTTTTTTAAAAAATGCTTTGGACCTATGGATAACCATGTTCTTAAGGATAGATCCAACTATCATTTATCTACCCCTCAGCTATGTATAAGTGATAAAAGTGGATAAGAATATTAAACTATAAGGATAGATACTGGCCCCTATTCCTAACATCCTCCCAAGCATGTCGATATTGAAATCCATACCACTCATAAATTAGAATGTCCCAATGCTACAACCTCTCCCAATCACAATTTAGCTTCCTCTACTCCATGTTGTTCCAAATCAAAATTTAGGCTTCCTAGATTATAGTAATGAGGCTATGCCACAATCTTACAACCAAGCTTTGGTGTTAGTTACAACTAATAACATGTACTTATAATCAATAATTATCCAATCTTGAGCTATATATTATTTAGAGAATGGTCTAGAGGTTGAGAAATGGTTTATTTAACTTGGAGAAACAAGTGGGTAATTTTAGAAGTGTAATTTCTTCCCTAAAATTTGCACACCAACATAATTATAGAGATAATAATTAGAAAGGAAAACACAATGAGTCTCTATCACATAGAATGCTTGAAATTTACATCATAGAGATCACCTTATCCAACTAGTATCATGTGTGCAACACTATCAAACATGAGGAATTGGACTGTGTTAATTTTTAATGCCTTCAAGGTATTAAAAAAGGAAATTAATGAATATGAGGTTTTACCAAGTAACTAGAACACTGTAGGCCATCCTGACTTCCCTGGTTCATCTAAATCACCTAATCCTATGATGGTTCTAGAGATCCTCAATTTTCCTAGTGAAATAGAAAATGATCATGAGGAGAATGTCAATGATATCTAGGCCATAAAATAGTTCCAAATGGGGAATTACACCCTTAGGAATAGATCACACCAACACTTGAAAACCTTAACACCACCTAAGAACATTACTACTCCCCTTAATGTAGAAGATAATAATGACCCACCTCTACCAAAATCAGGTGACAATCAACCAACCAATAGTAAGATGAGTTAAAACATAGTGAAAGATATGAAGAAGATAAAATCCAACATAACCCTCCATGAATTGGTGAAAATTATTGAACAAAGAGATTTACTTCTTAAGTCTCTTATAGGCAAGGATACTCAGCCTAAGAATAAGGCCATGACCAATAACAATATTGTGACACACAAAGTTAAGATTGAGGTTCCACACTTATTACTCATCATTGGAATATTTGGCAAGAATTTACATAATTTATTGTTTGATTTAGGTGCCTTATAAAATGTCATGCCTTTTAAAATTTGAATAAAGTTGGGACTAGTCCTTATAAAACTAGATAAGGTGGTGGTCTAGTTAGATAAGTCTAAAGTCAAGGTCATATGGGAGTTATTGAATGTTAATATGTAATTTTAGGATGAGCCAAGACCACAAAAATTCATATATATATAAGTGCTTTAAATCTTAGAGGTATATGGCATGCTACTGAGTAGAGAATGGTCAAAATCTTTGAATGACTATATGGCAATAGACTTATCCCATATATGACTATCCTGGAGATGAGTACTAAATTACATAAGACTTGACAGAGAGTTGTGCATACAAATAATGATTAAAAAATATAATTAAATCAATGAAAAAGTCAATTTTGCCTCTATGGATTTGGGTATGTACACTCTAACCACCAAACCAGTGAGGAAGAAATAACTCAACTTATACTAGGATTCAGGTATGTGGTCTTTATATTTTTATGGATCTTGTTCTAGGTAAGGATAAAGGGTAGGTATAGTACTTATTTATCCATGTGGTAAAAGGAATATTATTGCATATAGATTATAATTCCACTCTACTAACAATATATTAGAATATGTGGCTCTAATATTAGGATTACAGTTTATGTCCAGGTATGATGTCCATCAATTGAAGGTGTATGGTGATTCTAAAATAGCCATTAATTAAGTAAGGAACACATTTCAATTATAAGATTTCCCATTTGAATAAATATAAGCACCATGCTTGGGACTTATTATAATCCTTTGATGCATTTAACATTATAACAATTCTTAGAATTGACAATGCCATGATAGACTCACTAGTTTTTTTTGATGCAAACCTCACACCTTTGGATAATATGGATTTATAAAAGTTTTATGTTGATCTAGTTTCATGTTCATATATCCATGATAATGCTATGAAATTTAAAGTGATTGATGATGATAGACATATTTTGGATTTCCTTTCTAACTCCAATGCTTTTGATGTGTAGGTAATTGATGAGGATGAGAGGAGTGATTTGGATGGAGAACACTATAATGCTGATAGAGTTTTGAACCTCAAAGACAACCAAATTACAAGGGAAATGATATCCTTTGAAATATTATTCAGTTTGGATAGGCCTATAGATAAACCTAAATTAAATGTTTACCCCAATTATAAGTCATGAGTTATCAATATGGGAACACCCGACTAACCTCATAACTTCTCTATAGGTACAAAGTGTAGTGATGAAGGTTTATGAGACTGACAAAAGATGTTAATCAATTACTGAGACATCATTTATTGTACTTATGGTGACTTGAATATGTTTAATCCTAACATCATGATGCATAAAATCCTCTTGAAACTAGACAAGAAACCATTCAAATAGTGTTAGAGGCCAGTCAATCTTATCCTCAAGCCACTCATCTAGAAGGAATTCCAGAAGTTGTTGTCAGCTAGTATAATATTTCCTATGTGACATTTAACTTGGGTAGCTAAATTAGTGCCCATCATAAATAAAAATGAATAAATTAATCTCTATGTTGACTTTAGGAATCTAAATCAAGATTCATACAAGGACAAGTATCCACTGCCATCCCTAGATGAGGTTATCTACAGGGTTAATGCATCTAAGATGATGTCTTTCCTAGATATATTCTTAGGCTAAAATCAAGTTTAGTTGACAAAGAAGACTAATCCAAGATGACCTTCACCACTAAATGGGGCATGTTTGCCTAAAAAAATATTCTCTTTGGTCTAATTAACATTGGTGCCACTTTCCATAAGGCCATGGACATAACCTTCAAAGGCTTGATAGGTAAATGTATTTTTTTATATATGGATGACTTAAACCATTTTTTCCAAATGTAGATTAGATTATTTGAGACACTTACAAATTGTCTTTGAATACTACCATAAATTTGGTATCTTGCTCAACCCAAAGAAATGCATTTTATGTGTGATTAAAGTTAAAATCCTGAGTCATGTAATTATGATATAAGGCATGTCAATTGACCTTGATGGTGCTGATGCCATTTCTAAAATTCAACTACCAAATGGTAAGAAGGAGCTAAAATATTTCTTTGGTAAAATAAATTTCATGTGGAAGTTCATTTCAAGTTTTGCTAAGATAACTGAACCATTAAATGTTATATTGCAATAGGGACCTAAAGTTGAATAGACACCCACTTAAAATAAGGATTTCTAAGAAATTAAGGCCACCATCATACATCACCCTATTTTGGCCAACCTAAATTATACCAAAGATTTTTACTTGTATTCATTCGCTTCTGATCATACCATTACTATAGTTCCCATTCAGAGACTAGAAGATGGAGAACATCCCATATCTTTCATAAGAACCAACTTGAAGGAAGCTAAGTTGAGAAATCATGTTCTAGATAAACAAGCTCATGTACTGGTAAAGGAATCCAAGAAATTCATACATTAAATCCTAAGAAACAAAGTTTATGCTATGGTTCCAGATCCTACTGTCAAAATTATGTTGGGGTAAAATGAGCTTGGGGAAAGAAGAGGATGATGGGTCTAAAAAATTCAAGAGTATGACATTGAGGTTAATCCCATGATGTTGGTATGAGGTCAAGGTCTATCACAATTGATATTTGAAGTTGAACCTAGGATAAATGTAAGAAGCACCCATAGTATGAATATATTATCTACCAGTCTGAATTGAAGAATAACCCATGGTACGACTCTATTATCTACTACCTATTATATGGAATCCAACATACTAGCTTGGGTAGAACATAAAAAAAAACATTAAGACTAAAGGTTGCCCACTTCATGTTGAATAAAGGCAAGTTGAATTGAATAAATCATGAAGGTATTTCCTTGAGATGCTTGATAAAATAAGAAGCACTGGACATCATGACTTCCTTGCATGATATATTGGGTAGTGGCCACCCTTATGGCAATGTAACAAACCACAACATCTTATAGGATGGTTATTATTGGCCAACACTATTCAAATATGCCCATACTCATGTGAGATCATGTCACCTCTATCAAATGTTTTCCAAAAAAAAGATCCATGCTGATATGCCTCTCCAACTAGTAATTGAGGAACATCCCTTTGATCAATGGGGAATATATTTCATTGGAGCCATAAACTAGAAATCTTTGGTAGGCCATAAATTCATTATTATAGTGACTGACTATGGCACAAGATGGGATGAAGTAAAGGCCACCAAGAAAAACATTGATGAATAAGTAATTAGATTCCTCAAAGAACACATCACAAATAGAATCAACATATTTATGGTACTTATGTGTGATAATGGGCCTACCTTTCAACCCATCAAGTTGACTAAGTGGTCATATCAGAATAGGATTACACTTAAGTTTTCTTAAATTTTTACCCCTAGTGAAATGGTTTGGATGAGTCCACAAATAATAATTTGATGAATTCCATTAAGAAGTTATCAAAAGATAATCCACACAACTGGAATCTCCTTTTTGAGTATGCCTTATGGGCTGATAAAACAAGGCATCATAAAACCTCAAAATTTCACCTTTCATCTAGTTTATGGTATAGATCCAATACTTCCAATGACACTCAAAAGACCCATGTATTGGTTCATCAATGAATACATGGAAGCAAATAAAATGAGTTAGTCTAGGATTTTGGATATGATTGGGCTGGATAAGGTAAGAGATGAAGCCTTACAATTTTATCAGGCACTAGGTGATAATGAAAAGATGGTTTGATAGATTAGCTCAAGTTAAATGATTTCACATTTCAGAACTAGTTTTATTATGAGACAAAGCCAATGAGAAAAAGGGTAAAATTTTTAAGCTAAGTCCTCTTTAGAATGATCCTTATCAAATTAAATAATTACTAGGACAAAATGCTTTCAAATTGAAAGACCTATAGGGAAATGACTAATAGTTGCCAGTCAATAAATAGTTTTTGAAGCATTACTTCATAATTGTCCCATCTAATGCCATTTTACAATAAGTCAAGAGTTTTTATGCATGTATATACTTTAAATTTTTTCATGATTCCTTACATTAGGTTTTATTTTTTCTATTTTGTTTTCTTTGCTCTACCGTTTTCCTATTCCTTTCCCCCAACTTATTTGAGCTAGATTATTTTGATTCAAGGTGTTGGTGTCTTTTTTTTGGTGTGTCCCCTAAAGAAAGACTTGATTGAGGCTAATCACTTACCATATCATGAATATTTAGTCTAGATGAGAGTAATCCCCTGGCATTATTATTTTAAATCTCCCTTACGGGCTATAATTGTAGTCCTATCTAGAAATAAGGCTCACTTGCAACCAACAGTTCATCCAAACTAGGTCTAAGAAGAAGTAGAAGGCTAAGAATTAGTGTCTAAATTGTGGTTTCCCTAGTTGTATTTTGGTTGGTCACTTCAGATAATGAGTAAATGCATGGGAATTGTTTAGATTTTAGAAGTTAGATAGTAAGTAGTCATTCTTGGGCAGCCTAATAAATTAGGAATAATTCTGTTATACATTATAAAATTTTTGAAGGATAGTGATTTGAAATAGAATATGTGAATTTTAGAAATGTTCCATTTTTGGCTTAAAGCCATAAAATTGCACTTAATTTCATATCTAAAGTAAATTGCATGAGATGAACTGATTTAAGCTTATCTTAATAGTTACAAATTTTCAAATTTTATCCTTACACCCATCGATTGGTCCCCAACCCTCAATGGATTGAAAAACTCAATTTTTTAAAAGAAATAAATTAAATTATAAATTAAAAAAATTGTAAGACCCAAATTCTTTCCTTGAAAGGGTGATTCAGGTATCTCCATAATATGATTTCCAAATTGGTTAGAAATGGAGTAAGGTTGTGATTGGGACCAAAGGTATCTCAGGCCTATGTATGCTTGGATGGAAGTAGATCAATTCCCATGACATTATCCCCAAGCCAATTGTCCAAAATATCATTCTCAGAAGTTCTAATTATTTTAGATAGGTTTGAATATTATTATGTAAATACAAAGGGCTATAAGAGGACAAATAAATTTTAAAACACATTGATGGTCCAAGGCTTAATTATAACTTAGTATGTCACATATTGAAGTAGAACTCAATGCCTTCATTATTGTAATTTTGTCAAATGAATTATCTCTCACTTTGTGCTTTTTGTCTAGATGTGTAGGTTTATAGGTTAGATTTTGAATGCTTTTGCAACAATCTCCCTGTAAAGGTCACCATTTTAAGGGTCCAACATGCCCCATTTTTAGATTTTAAATGGGAACCCTCTTCAATATTCCTATTTCCTTCTTCTATTCTTATTGGTTACTTGGCCTCTAATAAGAACTTGAATTTTCTTAAGTCATAGATTCAATCATTTCAAATCATACATCTTAAAGTGCCCTTATAATCCAATTTAGGAGTAAAATTTGATTAAGATTTGTGCAATTGAGTTAGACTTTTAGAGCCTTTCAAAGTCTCACCTTAATAAAATGATCGATCTTATATAATGTCTTAATTTATATAATTATCCTATATTCAAAATATATTCTAACTTTTCTAAGCATATGATCTGAGTTTTTAATCTTTTAGTTGTGAATGACTTTGAGTTTACAAATTTGGTGTAGCTCTTCAAGTGTTTTATTTCACTAATTTTGGAACCTAAGTGGAAACTCCATGTTTTTATTTATTTACTTAGTTTATTTTCATTTTTATCTATACTAACTTTGGCATAATATCTTCTCTAAGTGTTTTGAGATTTGGTGTGCAGGTAGATAGTTTATAGAACACCAATTTCATTTATTGAAACACTTAACCATTTTTATTTGAAATTTATCAAGTCTTGGGTTCCTAAGATTATGCCATGTGTCATAATCCTAAGGAACTAGTGACATAGGAGGTATTTGATATCAAAATATTCCCATGCTTATGGGTCATTAGGATGATGCCATATGACATCATCCTAATGACCCAGGTGCTAAGAAGCTGAATGATTGGCTAATAACCCCATACCTCTGGGTCAATAAGATGATGCCACATGGAATCATCTTAGTGAATTGAGTGGTTAGAGGTTAAAGTACAATTTTTAGAGTCCCAAAGTCCCATGTGGCTATGATCATGCCATGTGGCATGATCTTGCTCACTTGAAACCCCATGGATAGTATTATTTGAGCATGGAGCTTATTTTCCTTATGATCATAGGTAATTAACATTTCTTAGAGATAAATTACAATCATTCATAGATATTAGTGGTATAGATCCCTTCAAAAAATGATTTTGGCACTTAGTCAATTCTTTAACTTCCTCCTGGAGCCATGTGGTACTTTTCTAGATCCCCAAACACTTATTTGATTTTATTCAAAGTTTTCCTAGAGGTGACATAAGCAAAAAGATGTATACAACTAGTGTCAGGTGAGTGGAACAACATTATTACACCACATGGCATGATCCCAATGAATCACTAGCCTAGAGGTGATGTTATTATAATGATCTATACAACCAGTGTTAGGTGAATAGAGTAGTAAGATTACTCCATGTGGCACAATCTTGTTGAGCTACTAGCTCAAAGGTGATGTCAATGAGGGACCTATATGGTTAGTGCTAGGTGAGAGAAGCATTTATATTACACCATGTGGCATGATCCCAATATATTTCTAGCTTAGAGGTGATGTAAACACATTTCACAATAGGTAAGTGGACTCAAGAGATTGTGAATGGGTGCCAAGTGGCAAAAAGGGGTGATCAAAGGATGTATGGACCCAATGATATTTGTAATGCACAAAGTTAAAATTAATTACTTGTATGAGAATCAAAACAACTAAGGTCTAAGAGAGTGATGGGATAATTGGTCGAGCTAGTTTGAGGAACTTAATTGGCCAAGGAGGGATGCATGGAGTGAGCTAGTCACTTTTGGGCCCAAATATTCTCCCAAGTGGGCTGACTGGCCAAATCATTCAAAGTACTTAGCTTAAAGAGGATAAGTGAAGGATATTTTTAATTAGACATGTGTCATGTCCATGGAGAAAAGATAAAATGGGATTTGAATTCCCTTTGAAGGAAAAGGATTTTTCTAATAGAATGTAATTATGATGACCTAGATTGACAATCATACCTTGACGTGGGGAACTTGCACTACTTAGAGGAAAACCCCACTCTATTTTATATACAAATTAACTAGAATTCTAGTTTTAAGGGGGGAATGTTTTATACACTAAAACAATATAGAAATTGTGATAGGCTTAATCTTCTCTTTTTATTTTTCTATTTTGCCCTGTGATTATCTAATTGGAGGGCATATTTGAATGATTTTGTAATAAAATTGATATGGATACTGATTTGGTTTGAAATTCATGTTGTTACTTAGTAATGTTTCTCATTTCTTGGTGAAATATAATTGGTTAATGTTAGTCAATTTTATTCAAAGTTTGCCTAGAGGTGACATCAACAAAAGGACCTATACAGTCAATGTTGGGTGAGTGGAATAATATGATTACATCACATGGCATGATCCTAGTGACCCACTGGTCTAGAGGTGCTGTTAGTAGATGGACATATACAACTTGTTCTAGGTGATCAGAGTAATGGGATTGATCTATGTGGCATGATCTCAATGACTTGCTATCCTAAAGGTGATGTTAGCAGAGGGACTTGTATAACTAGTGCTAGCTAAGAAAAGTAGCAAGTTTTCACCATGTGGCATGATCCTAATAACCCACTAACCTAAAGGTGACTTCCATAAAATTAACTATATAGCTAGTGCTAGGTGAGATGAGCAACAATATTGCACCACATAGTATGATTCTAATGGTCTGCTAGCCTAGAGGTGATGTCAACACATTTCATAGTAGGTAGGTGGATCCAAGAGGTTGTGAATGGGTACCAAGTGGCACAAACGGGTGATTAGAGGATGTGTGGACTTGATGACATTTGTAGTGTATAAAGTTAAAGTTGATGTCTTGTATGAGTGTAAGAATGACCAAGGTCTAAGAGAGTGATGGGATAATCAGTTGAATTAGCTTTGAGGAACTTGATTAGCCAACAAGGGATGCATGGAGTGAGCTACTTGCTTATGGGCCCAAATATTCTCCCAGGTGGGTCAATTGGAAAAATCATTCAAAGTACTTGGCTTAACAAGGAGAAGGAGAGGATATTTTCAACTAGACATGTGTTACAATCCTAGAGAAAAGATAAAATGGGATTTAAATTCCCTTTGGAGGAAAAGGAATATTATAAAAAAATGTAATTGTAACTACCTGGAATGATAATAATGCCTTGAGGTGGGGACCTTACACTACTTAGAGGTAAACCACACTCTATTTTATATATAAGGTAGATTGCATTCTCATTTTAAGGGGGGAATATTTTATACACCAAAACTCTACAAAAATTATGATAGGCTTAGTCCTCTCTCTTTTTTGTTCTATTTTGGCCTATTATTATTTGCCCAGAGGGCATATTTGAATGATTTTATAATAACATTGATACAAATACCAATTTGGTTTGAAATTCATGTTGTTACTTAGTAATGCTCTTCAATTCTTAGTGAAATATAATCCATTAATGTTAGTCAATTTTCTTAAAATTTTCCCAAAGGTGACATTAGTAAAAAGACCTATTTAATTAGTGTTGAGTGAGCATAAAAACATGATTAAACCACATGGAATGATCCTGGTGATCTACTAACCTAGAGGTTATGTCAATAGAGGGTTGTGTACAACTAGTGCTAGGTAAGTAGAGCAATGGGATTGATCCACTTGGTATGATGTTGGTGACCTACTAGCTTAGAGGTGATGTTAGCAGAGGGACCTATATGGCTAGTGTTGGTGAGTGAGGTAATGATATTGTGCCATGTGGCACAATCTTAATGACTCACTAACCTAGAGGTGATGTCAAAATAAGGACCTATATGACTAGTGCCAAGTGAGTAGAGCATCAATATTGCACCACTATCATGATCCTAATATCCTGCTAGTTTGGAGGTGATGTCAACAAATTTCATAATAGGTAAGTGGACCTAGGAGGCTAAAAATGGGTACCAAGTGGCACAAAGGGGCGATTAGAGGATGATGTGGATCTGATGATGTTTTTAGTGCACATAGTTAAATTTGATGACGTATATGAGCATTATAATGAATAGGGTCTAAGAGAATGATGGGATCATTAGTTGAGATAGATTTAAGGAACATGATTGGACAAGGAAGGATGCATGGAGTGAGCTAGTTGCTTCTAAGCCCACATGTTCTCCCAAGTGTGAAAAGTGGCCAAATTATTCAAAGGAATTGGCCCAAAGAGGAGAAGTGGAGGATATTTTTAGTTATAAATGTGTCATGACCCTAGAGAAAAGATAGAATGGGATTTTAATTCCCCTTGAAGGAAAAGGAATATTCTAATAGAATGCATGTGTGACTGCTTGGAATGATAATCATGGCTTGAGGTGGGGAACATGCACTATTTGGATCCAAACCTCAATATATTTTATAGATAAGACAAATCACATTATTATTTTAAGGGGGGAGGATTTTATACACCAAAAATCTATAGAAATAGTGACAGGATTAGTCCTCTCTTTTTCTTGTTCTGTTTTGGCCTATGATTATCTACCTGGAGGGCATATTTGAATGATTTTGTAATAATATTCATATGAATAGTGATTTGGTTTTAAATTCATGTTGTTCCTTATTAATTCTCTTAATTTCTTGGTGAAATGTAAAAGGTTATTGTTAAAGAGTTTTCTATGCTTGTTTACTAATGAATATGCAACTAGATTGTGCAATAACTAGTCTAATTGGTTCTATATTTTCATTCAGTTTAACTTGAAGTTGCGTCAAGACATTATGTGTAATACCTATAGGTTTTTTCATATATTTTCATTATAAATAATTTTAAGATAATATGTTCAATTAATTCCTTATAATCTTTCCCATTAAGTTTTTATGGTTTGTGTTATAGCTAGATTTGGTACATGATGGTATAATTATGATCAAGCATGCTTTTGATCCACAACATTGACCATCTTGTTTTAGTCAAGGAACCACTTTATTTCTTGACCTACTCTTTCCTCCTTTTAATTTCTTATGATTAATATCCTACCATTGTATTATAGTGTGATGTATGTGTGAATTAGAAGTAAAGTGATTTAAGTAAAACATCAATGATAACCTTCAAGCATTACAAAGTAGAGTTGGACTCTTAATGGTTAACTACCATTGCTCACCTAGCTAAATGAATGAAATATTTTAGGACCTTGGCTTCAACTATATGAACCCTTAAGAAGAGGGGACATTCATCCAATGTACATGTTAACTACCCTTGGAACTCTTAGAAGGTATGTTTCTTGAGAGGGTTAGTTAGAGTGATCAACATAAATGGTGCTAGAAGGGGGGCCTGAACCTCCATCTAGTTTGAAACTATTAATGCCTTAGGATACATTGGTTTATTATCTACTATAATATTCTATATTATCCACATTTGATGTTTACTAGTTTATGATTGATTTAAATGTTTCTAACTCATATTTTACATCTTGAACAATTTGGAGCCTGTCAAGAAAATCACTAGATCATGAGCTAGTAGAGGTAGATTGATTGTATCCCCATTACAAATATTTAGGAGAGAATGAAATAATAATGGGAGCCATTTAGTTTCTCTTTTTGTTTCATCCTCCCAATCTACCTAGAATAAACATTGACCCATTATTTCACCCATGGCTTGGTTAGTAGGGTCAATAATCAATGTCCCAGGAGATGTGCATGATCTACCTATGAACCTAGAGAAGTAACTTCCAAGGTTCACCTCAATTATTAGTAGGACTATTGAAGAACATTTCATGTCTTAAAAAACTACCCGTAAGTTACTAAATGTCAAGCATGATGATATAAATTATGGACTATTCCCCTTTACCTTACTTGATGTAGCTTATGAATGATTCCTTAACTTACCTGATAATTCAATCAGGAGTTGGGCCCAATTGAGTAGCACATTCTTGGCCTAGTTTATTCATGTGGTAGATCCAAATGTCTTATATAAAAAAATTATCTACATGAAGAGAGATCCTAATAAACCTATACATAATTTTAATACCCACTTAAAAAATATATATAGTAAGGTGATGACAATGTATAGACTAGATGACCAATTAGCACTGGATATGTTTAAAAATTCTTTGGACCCATGGAAAATCTTGTTATTAAGGAGAGATCCAAATATAAATAATCTTCCCCTCACCTATGTAGAGGTGATAAAAGTGGATAGGTAACTTAATACATAAGGATAGTTGTTGGCCCCTATTCCTAATAACCTCCCAAGCATGTTTGCATTGAACCCCATACTGCCCATAAATTAGAATGTCCCAATGATATAACCTCTTAAAATCACAATTTAGCTTCCTCTACTCCTTTATAATATAAATCATAACTTAGGATTATTAAATTATGGCAATGAAGATTTTCCACTATCTTACAACCAAAATCTAGTCCCAGTTGTAACTAATAACACATAGATTTTTAATTATGAATCAATGAACCTCCATCTAGTTTGAAACTATTAATGCCTTAGGATACATTGGTTTATTATCTACTATAATATTCTATATTATCCACATTTGATGTTTACTAGTTTATGATTGATTTAAATGTTTCTAACTCATATTTTACATCTTGAACAATTTGGAGCCTGTCAAGAAAATCACTAGATCATGAGCTAGTAGAGGTAGATTGATTGTATCCCCATTACAAATATTTAGGAGAGCATGAAATAATAATGGGAGCCATTTAGTTTCTCTTTTTGTTTCATCCTCCCAATCTACCTAGAATAAACATTGACCCATTATTTCACCCATGGCTTGGTTAGTAGGGTCAATAATCAATGTCCCAGGAGATGTGCATGATCTACCTATGAACCTAGAGAAGTAACTTCCAAGGTTCACCTCAATTATTAGTAGGACTATTGAAGAACATTTCATGTCTTAAAAAACTACCCGTAAGTTACTAAATGTCAAGCATGATGATATAAATTATGGACTATTCCCCTTTACCTTACTTGATGTAGCTTATGAATGATTCCTTAACTTACCTGATAATTCAATCAGGAGTTGGGCCCAATTGAGTAGCACATTCTTGGCCTAGTTTATTCATGTGGTAGATCCAAATGTCTTATATAAAAAAATTATCTACATGAAGAGAGATCCTAATAAACCTATACATAATTTTAATACCCACTTAAAAAATATATATAGTAAGGTGATGACAATGTATAGACTAGATGACCAATTAGCACTGGATATGTTTAAAAATTCTTTGGACCCATGGAAAATCTTGTTATTAAGGAGAGATCCAAATATAAATAATCTTCCCCTCACCTATGTAGAGGTGATAAAAGTGGATAGGTAACTTAATACATAAGGATAGTTGTTGGCCCCTATTCCTAATAACCTCCCAAGCATGTTTGCATTGAACCCCATACTGCCCATAAATTAGAATGTCCCAATGATATAACCTCTTAAAATCACAATTTAGCTTCCTCTACTCCTTTATAATATAAATCATAACTTAGGATTATTAAATTATGGCAATGAAGATTTTCCACTATCTTACAACCAAAATCTAGTCCCAGTTGTAACTAATAACACATAGATTTTTAATTATGAATCAATGAACCTCCATCTAGTTTGAAACTATTAATGCCTTAGGATACATTGGTTTATTATCTACTATAATATTCTATATTATCCACATTTGATGTTTACTAGTTTATGATTGATTTAAATGTTTCTAACTCATATTTTACATCTTGAACAATTTGGAGCCTGTCAAGAAAATCACTAGATCATGAGCTAGTAGAGGTAGATTGATTGTATCCCCATTACAAATATTTAGGAGAGCATGAAATAATAATGGGAGCCATTTAGTTTCTCTTTTTGTTTCATCCTCCCAATCTACCTAGAATAAACATTGACCCATTATTTCACCCATGGCTTGGTTAGTAGGGTCAATAATCAATGTCCCAGGAGATGTGCATGATCTACCTATGAACCTAGAGAAGTAACTTCCAAGGTTCACCTCAATTATTAGTAGGACTATTGAAGAACATTTCATGTCTTAAAAAACTACCCGTAAGTTACTAAATGTCAAGCATGATGATATAAATTATGGACTATTCCCCTTTACCTTACTTGATGTAGCTTATGAATGATTCCTTAACTTACCTGATAATTCAATCAGGAGTTGGGCCCAATTGAGTAGCACATTCTTGGCCTAGTTTATTCATGTGGTAGATCCAAATGTCTTATATAAAAAAATTATCTACATGAAGAGAGATCCTAATAAACCTATACATAATTTTAATACCCACTTAAAAAATATATATAGTAAGGTGATGACAATGTATAGACTAGATGACCAATTAGCACTGGATATGTTTAAAAATTCTTTGGACCCATGGAAAATCTTGTTATTAAGGAGAGATCCAAATATAAATAATCTTCCCCTCACCTATGTAGAGGTGATAAAAGTGGATAGGTAACTTAATACATAAGGATAGTTGTTGGCCCCTATTCCTAATAACCTCCCAAGCATGTTTGCATTGAACCCCATACTGCCCATAAATTAGAATGTCCCAATGATATAACCTCTTAAAATCACAATTTAGCTTCCTCTACTCCTTTATAATATAAATCATAACTTAGGATTATTAAATTATGGCAATGAAGATTTTCCACTATCTTACAACCAAAATCTAGTCCCAGTTGTAACTAATAACACATAGATTTTTAATTATGAATCAATGAACCTCCATCTAGTTTGAAACTATTAATGCCTTAGGATACATTGGTTTATTATCTACTATAATATTCTATATTATCCACATTTGATGTTTACTAGTTTATGATTGATTTAAATGTTTCTAACTCATATTTTACATCTTGAACAATTTGGAGCCTGTCAAGAAAATCACTAGATCATGAGCTAGTAGAGGTAGATTGATTGTATCCCCATTACAAATATTTAGGAGAGCATGAAATAATAATGGGAGCCATTTAGTTTCTCTTTTTGTTTCATCCTCCCAATCTACCTAGAATAAACATTGACCCATTATTTCACCCATGGCTTGGTTAGTAGGGTCAATAATCAATGTCCCAGGAGATGTGCATGATCTACCTATGAACCTAGAGAAGTAACTTCCAAGGTTCACCTCAATTATTAGTAGGACTATTGAAGAACATTTCATGTCTTAAAAAACTACCCGTAAGTTACTAAATGTCAAGCATGATGATATAAATTATGGACTATTCCCCTTTACCTTACTTGATGTAGCTTATGAATGATTCCTTAACTTACCTGATAATTCAATCAGGAGTTGGGCCCAATTGAGTAGCACATTCTTGGCCTAGTTTATTCATGTGGTAGATCCAAATGTCTTATATAAAAAAATTATCTACATGAAGAGAGATCCTAATAAACCTATACATAATTTTAATACCCACTTAAAAAATATATATAGTAAGGTGATGACAATGTATAGACTAGATGACCAATTAGCACTGGATATGTTTAAAAATTCTTTGGACCCATGGAAAATCTTGTTATTAAGGAGAGATCCAAATATAAATAATCTTCCCCTCACCTATGTAGAGGTGATAAAAGTGGATAGGTAACTTAATACATAAGGATAGTTGTTGGCCCCTATTCCTAATAACCTCCCAAGCATGTTTGCATTGAACCCCATACTGCCCATAAATTAGAATGTCCCAATGATATAACCTCTTAAAATCACAATTTAGCTTCCTCTACTCCTTTATAATATAAATCATAACTTAGGATTATTAAATTATGGCAATGAAGATTTTCCACTATCTTACAACCAAAATCTAGTCCCAGTTGTAACTAATAACACATAGATTTTTAATTATGAATCAATGAACCTCCATCTAGTTTGAAACTATTAATGCCTTAGGATACATTGGTTTATTATCTACTATAATATTCTATATTATCCACATTTGATGTTTACTAGTTTATGATTGATTTAAATGTTTCTAACTCATATTTTACATCTTGAACAATTTGGAGCCTGTCAAGAAAATCACTAGATCATGAGCTAGTAGAGGTAGATTGATTGTATCCCCATTACAAATATTTAGGAGAGCATGAAATAATAATGGGAGCCATTTAGTTTCTCTTTTTGTTTCATCCTCCCAATCTACCTAGAATAAACATTGACCCATTATTTCACCCATGGCTTGGTTAGTAGGGTCAATAATCAATGTCCCAGGAGATGTGCATGATCTACCTATGAACCTAGAGAAGTAACTTCCAAGGTTCACCTCAATTATTAGTAGGACTATTGAAGAACATTTCATGTCTTAAAAAACTACCCGTAAGTTACTAAATGTCAAGCATGATGATATAAATTATGGACTATTCCCCTTTACCTTACTTGATGTAGCTTATGAATGATTCCTTAACTTACCTGATAATTCAATCAGGAGTTGGGCCCAATTGAGTAGCACATTCTTGGCCTAGTTTATTCATGTGGTAGATCCAAATGTCTTATATAAAAAAATTATCTACATGAAGAGAGATCCTAATAAACCTATACATAATTTTAATACCCACTTAAAAAATATATATAGTAAGGTGATGACAATGTATAGACTAGATGACCAATTAGCACTGGATATGTTTAAAAATTCTTTGGACCCATGGAAAATCTTGTTATTAAGGAGAGATCCAAATATAAATAATCTTCCCCTCACCTATGTAGAGGTGATAAAAGTGGATAGGTAACTTAATACATAAGGATAGTTGTTGGCCCCTATTCCTAATAACCTCCCAAGCATGTTTGCATTGAACCCCATACTGCCCATAAATTAGAATGTCCCAATGATATAACCTCTTAAAATCACAATTTAGCTTCCTCTACTCCTTTATAATATAAATCATAACTTAGGATTATTAAATTATGGCAATGAAGATTTTCCACTATCTTACAACCAAAATCTAGTCCCAGTTGTAACTAATAACACATAGATTTTTAATTATGAATCAATTAAGTCTGAATTAGATACGATTTAGAGAATGGTCTAGAGGTTGAGCAATGATTTACTTAACTTTAAAAAATAAGTGGGTAGTTGTAGTGGTCTAAATTCTCCCTAAATTTTACATACCAACACAATTACAAACCTAATAATAGGCAAAATAAGCATGCTGAGTCTCTATCACATAGAATGCCTAAAATTAACATAATTGAGATCACCTTACCCAACTGATGTCATGTGTACAACATTAAACAATAGGGCAAATTGATTGTGTCAATTTTTTACTACCTTCTAGTTATTATAGAAGGAAATCGATGAATATGAGGTTGTCCCAAGTAACCAAAATACTATAGGCCACCTTGAATTCCCTAGTTTATCTGAATCACTTGATAATATGATGGTTATAATGAAACTTAAGTTTCCAAATGAAAGAGACAATGATATTATGGAGAATGTCAATGATATCCATGCCATGTAATAGTTCTAGAGGGGGAGTTACACCCTTAGGAACATAGCACACTAGCCATTGAAAACCTTAATACCAACTAAGAACATTGTTATTCCCCCTGATGTAGAATCTAAAAATAACCCACCTCCACCAAAATCAAGTGATAATCAGCCAACCACAAGTAAGATGAGTTACAACATAGTGTTGGATATGAAGAAGATAAAACCAAACATAACCCTCCATGAATTTTTGCAAATTACTAAACAAAGAGATTTACTTCAATCTCTTATAAGCAAGGACACTTAGCCCAAAAATAAGGTTGACACTAATAAAAATGTTGTGATACATAAATACAATACTAATGTTCCACCCTTATTACTCATAGTTTTAATATTTAGCAATAATTTGACAATTTCCTGGTTGATTCAAGCACCTCAACAAATGTCATGCCCTTTGGAATTTGTAGAAAGTTGGGACTAGTCCTTATAAAATCAGATAAGGTGGTGGTCCATTTGGATAAGTTTGAAGTCAAGGTCATAGGGGAGTTTTTTAATGTTAATATGAAATTACATGTTGATTCAAGAGCATAATAATTCATAGACATACAAGTGGTTGAAATCCTAGAGGCATATGACATGTTGCTGAATAGAGATTGGTCTAAATTTTTGAATGGCCATATGGCAACAAACTTCTCCCATATGTGGCTGCCCTAGAGAGGAGTACCAAATCAGATAATAATTGACAAAGATACATGCATGAAAATAATGATTACATAGTATATTAAAATCAATGAACCAACTAATTTCACCTCCATAGATTTGGGTGTTCACACTCTGACCACCAAACCAATGAGGAAGAAACAACTTAACCCAGACTAGGATTCATGTATGTGGTATTTATATTTTGATGGGGTTTAATCTAGGCAAGGATTGGGGGTAGGTATAGTACTTATTGATCCTTATGGTAAAATTCATACTATTACATATAGACTGTAATTTCACTATACTAATAACATATCAGAATATGAAGCATTAATCATGGGATTACAATTTTTGGCCAAGTATGATGTCCATAAATTGAAGGTGTATGGTGATTCTAAATTAGTCATCAATTAGGTAAGGAATAAAATTAAATGTAAGCTTTCCCATTTGAATAAATATAATAAATGTGCTTGGGACTTAGTAGAATCATTTGATGTGTTTAACATTGTCACCATTCCTAGAATTGACATGCCATGGAAAACTCATTAGTTGTTTCTGTTGCTAACCTCACACCTTTAGATAATATGGATTTGAAAAAGTTTTTTGTTAAGCTAGTTTCATGTCCATATATACCTAATAATGTTAAGAATTTCAAGTGTTTGATGATGATATTCATATCTTAGATTTCATTTCTAACTCCAATGATTTTGACACATAGGTAGTTGATGAGGAAGAGAGGAGTGATCTGGATGGAGAGAAGTATGATGTCGATGGAGTTCTAAACCTCAAAGAAAACTAAATTTTAAGGGGAATGATATCCTTGGAAATATTATTAGATTTGGAGAGGCCTATTGATAAAACTAAAAGAACTATTCATCCTCATTAGAAATCACGAGTTATCAAAATGAAAATGGCTAACCAACCTTAGAACATCTATGTGGGGCTAGAGTACAGTGATAAAGAGATGTAGGACTTAAATAAGATGTTAATTTATTACTAATATATCATTACTTATACCTATGGTGACCTAAAAGTGTTTAATCCCAGCATGATGATTCATAACGTCCACTTGAAACTAGATAAGAAACCATTCAAACAACACTAGAGGCTAGTCAATCCTATCCTTGAGCCACTTAACCTAAAGGAAGTCTAAAAGGCTTTATCAATTAGTATAATATTTACTCAATGACACTAAACTTAGGTAGCTAACTTAGTGCCCATTAGAAGGAAAAATGGATAAATTTCTCTATGTTGACTTCAAGAATTTGAATAAAGATTCATAAAAGGACAACTATCCACTAACATCCCTGGATGAGGTTATATAGAGGGTCAATGGATTTGAGATGATGTCTTTCTTAGATATATTCTCAGGATATAATCAAGTTTTAGTCGATAAAAAAGACCGATCTAAGATGGATTTCACCACTAAATGGGGAATGTTTGCCTACAAGAAGATGCCCTTTGGTCTAATTAATCTTGCTTCCACTTTCCATAGGGCCAATGATATACCATTCAAAGGCTTGATAAGTAAATGAATTTTATGTGTATATGTATGACTGACCCATTTTTTCTAAATGTAGATCAAACCATTTGAGAGATTTAGATAAGGTATTTGAATGATATCATAGATTTGGTATCTCTTTCAACCTAAATAAATGATTTTTTATGTGATATAAGGTAAGATCATAGGTCATGTAATTATGAAATAAGGTATGTCAATTGACCTTGATATAACCAATACCATTTCTAAAATTTAATTACAAATAATGAGCTGAAATCTTTATTTGGTAAAATTAATTTCATGTGGAAGTTCATTTTAGGTTTTGCTAAGATAACTATTGTCACTTTGAATTTCACCCTTTGAGGAGATTTATTAGCTATCCTCATCTAAGTGAAACAATGGAAACATCTCACTTGCTATGGATAATCAATTTGGTGAGATGAATCTCTATAATTAAGGGCTAGCTCCCTAGATGTGTCTTGAAATACTTTCACCTATACTAGCTAGTTGTTTGTGGGAAAAGGGTTAGAGTTTGCATGAAATGAAACCTATTCTAGGGGGTGATGCACCAATTTTTTTACCAAAATACTATCATACTCTATACTAAAGAGACAAGTCATACAACACTAGTCTAAGAGTCCTATAATGCACTAACATCAATATTTCAATATGAAGGTGACATAGATGGAGACTATCCAAGGTAAGCAGAACCATAGATCATTTTTGGATACTAAGGCTTCCCTTTAAAATTAGGAACATATCCATACACTTAATAACACTTCATATGACCTACTAGGCATGGAATCACTTGCATCGAACATGGAAGGATTGAGATAAAGAAGAGATAAATAGATATCTCTTAACCATTCACTATACATCTCTTCACACACTTTAATAAGCTGATATATTAAATCAAACTATATTTCATTTATTTTTCTAAGGCAAGTAAAATGTCAAAACTAGCAAGGATTTTCCATACATGGTGTGGTATTATTACAAAGGCCAAAATGGCAGCTCTTATAGAACTTGAGAGAGAGAGGAGATGAGAGAAGTTTAAAAGTCATAAGGAAACTTGTAAAGTTTAGAAAAGGAGTTAAATATGCATGATAATAATATGTGAAATGAAACATGTAAGGTTAGGAAGCAAAAGTGTCAATCCAAGGCATGAAACTCTTGAAAAGTGGCATGAAATTATCTTAACTAGCTCAAAAATTACCTTCATGATTTAGTCCTATTTGAATATACCAAAGATGATTAGGGATAGATATGATGATTATAATGAGGTTTAAGGGTTTTAGATATGACTCTCTACACATTGGTTGTAGTTTTGATCATCTGGAATCTTCCTAAGAGCTATCACCATCTACAGTCTAAGAAACTCCTCTTTTACACACCCTGCACACTTGGATTCTAAAAATGGATCAGTTGCTCTTGAAAATAAATAAAATGGAGTTAATGACATGTGTTAATACCCTCCATATCCTTATAAGCATCAAGAACACCTTAAAATCACTTCCACTTGGAGTTTTCACACTTCTCACTAGCTTGGTCACTATGCTAGTTTTTATTGGCTAAGATGAAGCAATTGGTTTAGGCACATAAGAGTTATTACCAAGAATGAAATTGACATTTTGAGTTATATTAAGTCTTAATCTTCCATTCCATGTGATTGGTATCTCTTAGAACCTCTTGGAAGCTACACAACACACAAAATAGTAAAAAATACCCTATTTTATACTCCATCCATATAGTTTTGTACAACTAAAAAGGATGGGAAGGAGTATAAAAGAGTATTATAAAATATTCAAGAACTTTCATGGTCAAACTATGCTATCAGATTAGCTTTCCATCAACATTTCCTTCATCGAATCCTTATCTAAGGGTTTTAGATAGTCTTGACCTCTTAAGGTTTTTTCATAAAGATTAGACATTGTATTTTAAAAATAATTACACAAATGTGATATTAATAACCCTTGATAACACCTATAAACCTCATATATTCCCATGTAATCATTTAGGTAGATATGAACATCTAAACTTCTCTTATCAAGCTTATTTCTTCATTCCTTATAGGTCTGAGTTGGTTTTAAGCTCAAAAATAGATTATTTGAAACCTCTCTACCTTATAAAATCTTTATCACCTATATTATTATACCATACACATTACCAAATTATTTATAAAACATACCTAAGATTGGAAGTAACATTGGCCTCACATTTAGTCTTTAGGACAAAACCCTGCCCTTTTGACCTGACTGCAACCTTAGCAATCCAAACCATCTTTTTGGGTTCACTCATTATATGAGGTTTTTTAAGTAATGTATTATATGTATGTAAAAAAAAAAAATCTTCTTTTATGGTCTAATCAAATTTTTAAGATTCCTTTTAATCTTTATATCTAAAACATACCAATTTACACTCAAGGGGAGTGCCCTCTATCTGAGACAAAATAGAGGGCACTTACCCTAGTTGTCTAGACCAAGTGAATATTTTAGGGTATTATTAAATTTTTGAGGAACTATAATACAAAAATTAAACCTTTTATTATATTATTAGACCCTCCAAAAACACTAAAAATTGAGACAAACTTCTATAAGAGTGACTGTGTGCAGGGTTTCACTATATGGATTGTGTATTGCAATATTAGAGCCCCTCTTCTATGCTTGATCTTCCATGTCAAGATCATATAGATAAAATAATGATAAATATTAATGTTTTATAGGTTTAATCACCATTTCAAATCTATATATACCTCTCATTTCATAATCTTCCATTTCACTATCCTGAACTACAAACTGTATTTCTTACTTGAGAAGGACCCCTGTAGATGATCCTACCTAGTTAAACCTTGAACATGGTGATTAAAAACTTACTTGAAAGGTTTAAATACTAATTAATAACTATTTAGGTTAATTTTCCTCCCATTCATGCTATTTTCACACCAAGAGCATTACCTTCCTATTCACTATCTTTCATAGTCATCTATAGTGGTTGTAGGTGATCATAGGACCTTAAGGAATCTATGTAAGCTTGTTTTACATTGTTAAGGGCTTATTGATATTGATATGATCATGATGGAGGATTTCCAAGACTTCCCATTACTTCAACCCTCCATGTAGTCTTTCCCATTCATTAATTGGTCAAGATTGTATACACGTTTCCTAACTATGTTTCTTGTGTTGAAGGGGGCACATGTAGGTTAAACTATATGATTTAGACCTCATTTTCATGCATAATGTACTCCTTAAAGTTATATACACCATATATAAATATAATTACCTTCTATTCTTGGAGTGAGGTCTATTATCAAAACCATCAAGCCTAATCTCTGAGGTGATCCTACAACCATCTTGTAGGTGAATAGTTTTGACTTGGACACACCTATAGGTGTGAATTAGAATCCAAATAGTTCACATCCAACTCCCTTGATGGAATTTATACTTGTTGGTATGACCTTAAAATTGAATAGATAGTTTAATCATGAAACATACCCAATTTTTCATTTTAAGATGTTAGGATCACTTGGGAATCTCCAACCCTGTAGACATTACTATCTAAAATTAGTGTTTGAGAGCACATATTAGAGTTATTCACAACTGAATTCCACTACTCCTCCCCACTCAAAAATTTGCATATAATTTTATGCATGTAGAGGCTACAATATAAGGTCATTATATGCATCAAAACCTTTAGTATCACTATTATATGCTCTTCAACAAAATGCCTTGGGCCTCTATTTTGCACTTTTGGGCATTATGTCCTAGAATACTGTCATCTCATGTTTGGTCAAGGTTTTAACTCCCATATACTAACTTCAACACTCAAACATGTTTTTCATACTATCAAAAAATCCTTAAAACTTCATGGAAATTTCCAAGCATATCAAGACCTCTCTCTAAATGATCCTTATTATCTTTCTGGTAGTACCACCTGTAGGTGGTCATTTTCATACACAGGTAACAAAGTGCAAGTATGGATAATGAGCATGTTTTAACCATTTCATAAGTTTTAGTCCTATCTAAAGGATTTAAAATAGCCTATTTACATTATTAAGGACCTTTCTTAGCTCCAAAACTTGCTTTAAAACATGCTTCGTCTTATGAAGGCATTTGTAGGTGTATGTGAGTTGTAGGTAGGTAGTGAGTAGAATTGGAATCATGTATATAGTGAATGGTCTCATAAATAGGCTTGAGATCTTCACAAATTATTAAAATGGATGTTATCACTATTAAGGTGTTGAAACATGTCCTAAAACCTCTATTCCAATGTGATATACTTCCAAGAGATGCCTGTAGACATACATCCATGGCTGTCAGACAATATATATTACATATGACTATAATTACATGAAGAGTTGACTTAGATAATGAGATTGAAAGGAGAAGGGAAATAAGATAACATTTATAACATTTAAATGAGACTATCACAACCCTATGCAACCATTATCAAAACATGAAGATCCTATAAAGAGTGGAAATCTACCTGTTAGCTTCAAAGAGACCAATCTACAAACCTAAGATGATTTGATCATATAAACACCTTGAAACACTAAAATAAGTATGGAGACCATTGGAAGAGGGAGTCAACATCATTTGGAAACAACATCATTAAGTGAATTGTATGGACTTATCTAGAACAAAGAAAAACCTATAGGGTGCACAAATTAGCAAACAAACTAGATAGTCTAACTTGTTAGGAATGGTTGATAAAGAATAAGACACCATTCATCTAAAACCAAAATTAAAATGGAAGCTTTCTAAGTATAAAATACAACCCAAGAGCATTTTTATTGAAACCTCTCCTAGTGACCATACCAATTACAAACCTGAAGACCATTTTTGTTTGCCAAGCCTATTGGAAGGAGAGATAAGTGGTTTTATTCATTTATTTGAGATTAAAATCAAAATTATCACTAAAAAAAGTGCATGGAAGACCAAGGGACACTCCTAAAATTTCCCAAACTACAAAAGTCTATACAAGTATATACACCTCATTAAAACTTCTCTTTTCTCCAAGAAAATGACCCTTTTTCTCAGGAACCTACCAATTTTTAGTTATAAATAGTTGAATAAGGCATAATAGGACACATGGAATGTGATATGAACTTTTATAAACTTTACATTTCCCAAGGAGGTTGTATAAGTCATTAAATGCTCTATTTTGACACCTAAAATGACTCAAAAGGACATATTGACTAATAAGACTAATTACCAAGGATAATATAACATTAAATGACATCAATTAACATATAATACATGTTATGACATAATAATAAACCTCATATAAACCTATAAAGATTAATTTTTTACCTATAAGGGTCCCAATTTGACCTATAGGGTCAAATTTGGTCAACTAATTGGTGACTCATAGGGGTAGTATGCCTGCTATACTAACTAGACCAATAGCCTTATGAGTCCATTGGGATATGGAGTCATATGTATACAATTTTGACACACACTTTGCCTTTTAAAACACATAAAACACAAGAAAAACCAATAATAAGCAACACACAAGATAAGAAATTAAATAAAACACACTTGTGCTTCATGAGCACTTATGAAACACACACACCAAAATAAAACAACAGACTCAAACACTAACTAACCTAAGATGAAAACTCCCTTCTGGATCAAAGGGTAAGTTTGAAACCTTTATTTCTTCATGACATGAAGGATTTAGTGGGACATCTAGCCTTTTGACCTTTAGCATTGATGCTTCTATCTTCATCATGGTGTTTGCCAACCTCATTGGCATGATATTCAATGAGAACCAAGTAGCTCCATATAGGTTAGCTATGGATATGGAATCTTATTGCATCCAAATAGTCTTAACCTTCTCATTTACTTGGCCCTTGATGTGTAAGTTTGAAAATATAATAGTCCTCTCAGCCTTTCTCTCCTTCTTGACATACTGTGCTTGATTTTTGGAAGCACCAAGTTTTCCTTCACCATGTTCCTACGTCCCTGAATGTGGTTTTACCTCAAATTAAGCTCTTGAGTATATTTTAGGTACAACAAGATCTACCTTGACATAATTATCCATGTCTACAACTTCTTTTATACTAGCATCATCAAGTGGCTTCATGACAACAAGTTCTTAATCAACAGAATGAACTTCATCTTTATGCTTGATTGAACACTCAATATCATGTTTAGATTCATAAGCAAACTTGTCATCAAATATGTAATCTTTTGGAGAAGAAAAAACTTTACCCAAATTATCAAATTCCTTGCATATGACATTGAAATTCTACCACAAATCTTCTTCTTCATGAACATCATCTTCAAGAGCTATTTCCTCTACCTTGGTCTCATGAGACTCTCTTAAGACTGCCACTTCTTGAGGAGGGACTTGACCTTCATTATTATGTTTGATAGTACACTCCAATTCATGCTTGATATGGTCATCTACAACTTCATGATCAGACATGGAGTCTTCTTTGAATACCTCTCTCTTCAAGTCTTGGCCACATTCCTCATAGATATATATCCCCTAAAAAATGGAGGTAAAAGAGTCTAATTTATAAATACACATCCCTTCAAATATGGAGGCAAAATCTTGTGGATTATCCTTTTGTTCACTGAAGGGAGTCCCTATGATGATTTTTTCCTCATAGTCACTCATGAGACCTTCTTGATCAACCATGAATTGAATTTGCTTTTCTTCACTTGCTTCTCTCAAGATGGGCTCTTCCTAGAGAATGGGTAAAGTGGAAAGTTTATAGAGAGGCTGATGGATTTGAGGTGAGTGAGCTGGAATAGGAGATGTAATGGAAGGCAAAGGAGTTGGAGATGGAGGTGTAGTGGAAGGTGAAGGAGTTGGAGATAGAGTGTGGGATGAAGGAGAGAACTTGGGAGTGGATTTTTGAAAGAGAAAAGCACTAGTAAGCTCATAGGGAAGTGAATTCTTGGATTGATTAGAAGGAAAAACATATATATATATATATATATATATATATATATATATATATATATATATGAGTAGGAGCTACACCTTACCAATAAACATCTTTTTATATAATCAATGAAATCTTCTGATCTCATATGACAAGACTCATAGGAGTATTCTTGAGGTTGATAGGAATCATGATATGAATGATAGGGATCATATTGGGATTGATAGAGAGGTGTTTCTTGATAGGTTTACTTAGTAACCTATCTCATAGGGTTGTCTAACAACATGGTGTCCATATGGAGAGGGAAATGAAGGGTTATAGGACTACCACAAGTCTTCATCTCCTTTTTGATCAACATAATAGCCTTCTTGAAGAGTAGTATTACCAATCTTGTTATGATCCCTATCAAATCTAATATGATCCTTATCAGTCTTATAAATAGCCTTGTGATGAGCTGAATTAGGCTCATAATTAGGTTATTAAGGATCATACCAATGATGATAATGAGTTCTATGATCTTGATAAACCTCACCAACTTGTGTAAAACAATACTCAATACCAAATTTAGCCATGAAACTTCATTAGGAAGTAAGACACAAGGAATGATCATCAACAATATTCAAAAGGAATACTTGGGCTGCTTGATTAGTTGATGTAATCTCAAAGCCACCATTGATGTTTAGATAGATGCCTCCAGAGTTTGATGTGTTGAAAGACAACATAAAAAATATTTCAAATTTCTGGACTGAGTCCCATCAGACATGCCAAAAATTATTTTCACTTGGATTTTTACCATTTGAGGAGATGTCTCAGCTCTCCTCATTCATGTGGCACAATGGAAACATCTTAATTGTTTTGGGTAATCAATTTGGTGAGATGAATCTCTAGAATTAAGGGCTAGCTCCCTAGATGTGTCTTGAAATGCTTTTAGCTATACTAGATAATTATTTGTGGGGAAAAGGGTTAAAGTTTACATGAAATGAAACCTATTACAGTGGGTGATTCACCAATATGTTTACCACAAGACTATCATACTCTATCCCAAAGAGACAAGGCATACAACACTAGTCTAAGAGTCTTAGAATGCACTAAATTTCAATATGAAGGTGACATACATGGAGACTATCCAAGGTAAGTGGAACCATATATCAGTTATGGATATTAAAGCTTCCTTTTATACTTAAAAACATGTACATACATTGAAAAACACTTCATATGACCTGATAGGCATGGAATTACTTGCATCAAACATGGAAGGATTGAGAGAAAACAAGGATAAATGGATATCTCTTAACCATTCACTATACATCTCTTCACACACTTTAACAAGCTGATATATGAACTCAAACTATATTACATTTATTTTTTTAACTTAAGTACAATGTCAAAAATAGTAGGGCTTTCCCATACTGTTGACCAAATTTTACCCATAGGTAAAATTTTTGGTCCCCTTCCTCCCTTGCTGTTCATGCTAGTTATATTTTAGATTGTTCAGGTTCAACATTTTTTGGTTCATGGGCTAGTTCAAATCGTTCAGTTTCTTGGTTCAAAGGTTCATTTTGAGTTTAGTATCTTGGTTCAATAATGGTTGAACCAAACTGTTAAACCAATTTTTGGTTCAACGAACTTGGTTCAAGTTCAAAGGTTCATTGCTATGTTCAAAGTTTCTCAATGTAATATGTTGAACCTTCGTACCGTTGAACCGATTGAACCAATTTTTTGGTTCAATGGGCTTGGTTCAACGTATGTTGTTCAACGGCTCAAGTTCAACATGTTCAGTTCAATATTGGTTCACCGGCCTTCCTTGGCTCATCAGCGCACTTAGTTGAACTGTTGAACCATTTTTTGGTTCAATAGTCTGGGTTCAATGGAAAAGTTCAATGCATGAGTTCATTGGCCTTTTGGTTCATCGACGCGCTCCTTTGAACCTTGAACCGTTGAACCAAATTTTGGTTCAACGGGTTTAGTTCAAAGGGCTGCCCTTGGCCAAAGGGTAGTCAAAGGTCAAAGTGCCCTTTTGGAGGCTGGGTAGACACTTCAACTTTTCAAAGACTCGGGCACAGTCAAACAGTCAAAGGGTTTATCAAATAGAATTTTTGTAGACATTTTGTCTGCAAAAATACATAGCAAAGCCACCTGGGGTTTTAACCCAGGGAAATTGTCTACAAAAAATTTGCCTACAGGAGCCCAAAAGGGTAGTTCAAAAATAAGGGGATAGGTGCCAGAAAATTACAAGACATGGAAGTGTCCGAGAGGATGCCACGTGGACTCGACTGACGTGGCAATGGACCTGATGGCATTTTAGCTGGACCCGATGGCGTCTCGATGGATGTCAAATTAAGTAGAGTGGTTTAGCTGTTGTTTCTCAAGTGATAATGCCTAAGAATCCATCAATTTCAAGAGGATGGAATATCCATTGGTTTTCAAAGCTTGACGACTGGATGAGCGTCAAATTTAGCAAATAAAATGGCCTTTATTTCAAACTAAGAAAGTATTGCCAAGGAGCCCAGAATGCAACAACCTGCTGAAAGTTCACCCCTAGGGGGCCGAACAAGCCAGCTAGAGACAAAAAATTGATAAAAGACAAGAAGACATACATGGAATGAGCAAGCAATTAAGTCCAAGTGGTGCCAATTTGAGAAGTGACTCTAGTAGGTGAAATAGTTCCTTTGAATTGATCATGAGAAGATGCAATAGCTAAGTAATGTAATTGATTTCTTCATTTTACATTTAATGGGTGGACAAACCACATTTTGACATTAAAAATGTGGACTTCGAGTAGACAAAGCACATGGCTCATTAATGTTTTGAGCAACTTGTTGAAGGGACGCAATGGCCACTTATTGAAGGAATGCTACATGGGCTTCTTCATTTTCTCATATATATTTGATACTTGTCTTTTTTGTAACGATCTTCCACAATTTTACAAAGCATAGCTCTTCTAAAATTTCCACCTGAATCAATAAAAATATAGTTTTTCATCCATCTTGGATAGATATTTTGTGTATGTTCTGAGTGTTATTTGTGTTTAGTCATTATCTTTGATGCTCTCACAGGTTCAACACCAGTAGACCAGTTATCTACAAGGTGCCAATTTGCAGCTTACAGGAGAATAGTTCCTTTTGGAAGTATAAAATAGGGGAAGTCATTTACAGTATGTATTTCACAGCATCTTGGTGAGTCCATGTTCCTGTGTTTTCCATAAGAACCTCCCTGCCATTTTCCTACAGCCTGGTCTTTTTGCCAAGTCTGAGTGTATGTTTGTTGTTTTGTCTGATTCTAAGTGTGGATGTGAGAAGGTCAACCTATTTTTGGTGTATCACCTCCTTAGAGTAGTTTGTTTTCCTATATTTTCCTCCCTTTTCATCCCCCCTAGTTTACATAGTTGTATATATATATATACCTGTATTTTGCATTTGTTGGAACAAACATGATACATCAAAGGGAGCTAGCCCTTATATAGAGACTCTCCTCTCCAGTTTCACTATTCCACAGGTGAGAGAGGAGTTTCCATGTTGTGAGGAGAAGGCAAGAACTTGTTTTCCTGCCACTGGGTGCAATTTCTTGTGTCAACAGTTTTGGCACGCCCGGTGGGACACAATTTGACAACTCAGTAAGTTTTCAGGATTGATGTTGGTCCTGTTATAGCAATTAAAGTTTTCTAGCATCTGGTGACTCCACTGGTAAGAGCTTCAGTTCTATAATTTCAAGATCATTTTCTTAATCTTCTATGCCTAAAGTCACCACAAGGTCTGCTTCTAGAGGGGTTCCTTTTGATTTCATTGAGTTACCTTTGAACTTTGCAAAAAGGCTAAGGTTTGAGAGAACTCATTCTTATCCAAAAAAAAACCCTCCTAGACCTATTGTAAGAGACACAATCATAGCAAAACCCAAATTACAACCAATCCTAGCCATGTCATTTCCTTTTGCAACTTTTCGTGGTGAGAGCCCCTTGAATCTCCCAGACTATGATCCAATTCCAGGAATAGCTCTAAAGAATGTGCCTTCTTTTGATGGAGTGGGACCTATTACATCCATCGAGCACATTAGGAATGTTTCCAACCTCTACAATATTCACAATGTAATAGAAGAAAATATTGCCATCAGATTGCTAGCACTGTCTCTCAAAGGCAAGGCTCTTGATTGGTATGGGACCTTGCCCGTAAATTCAATACATTCTTGGAATGAATTGTGCACTCAGTTGACAGACCACTTTGGGGAAAAAAGTGATGGGTTCTCACTTGTTGAGCAACTGACGACCATAAAGAGAGCTCCACATGAGTATATGCAAGACTTCAACATGCAGTTTCAAAAGACTTGGGATAGAATTCCCATCCTGGTAAGGCCAACTCCCAGCTACGCTTTCTTGTACTATTTAAAAGCATTAAATAATGACATTGCAGTGATGATACAATCTATGGGAGGGAATATATTGCCTGCTACTTATGACATTGCCATAACAAATGAGAATTGCTTGGTACAAGCTGGAAAGATTGCCTCTAGGCCTCACATGTCGCTTTTCCTAGAATTGCTGCCCCTAATTCAAAACGCTGCTCCCACAATTGCTCCCCTATCTACCATTGAGAAACCAGCTACTATTTTGTCAAATGAGCTTCATGAGGTTAAGAGTCTATTGTAGAACATGTCCAATGAACTTGTTGCCATTAAAAGGTAGCAAGCACAAGGCAACAGACCAAATCAGGGATACCAAAATTATGTTCAAGCCCCTAGACCCCCTTTTCAGAATTATAATCAAGGTCAAGGGTAGCTCACTACAACCAAGCCATTTCAAAATTACAACACCAGTCCCTCCTCATCATCTAAGGCCATGGTGCCTGTCCAAAATAATCTTGTACAGGAATAGCCGAGCTGTTCGACCATGGGATATGGTCAAGAATAGGCTGCTCACACAAATGAGATGATGAATTATTTCTAGAATATAAAAAATTAGGCTATTACTCATTCCTAGTTTTTTGAGGCTCCAACTCAACCCAACATGAGTAGCAATCAGGCCCAACCAGATTCTACTCTTATGAATCACCTAGAGGGTGATTTTTGTGCAATCAATCATGGGGGCGCTGTAGACAATCAGGCTGATTATGTTGCAGCCAACACAAGATTTAAGAGAAGAGCAGTGGGAGAGGTCTAGGCTACCACTCAGGTGGTAGCAGCACCTCCTCCATCACACTCATTTCAAAAGGCCCCAATTTTCAAACAACCATTTGTACCTTCAGTGCCTCAGCCTACAGCTCCAATTGGGATCAGCCCAAAAGAAAATGTGAAGGGAAGCAGTCCCCAAGTCAATATAGTGGACCAGATAAAGAAGTTTCATGTGAGCATCTCTTTATGGGATTCATTATCTCTTCCAAGGTAGAAGGATGTATTAAAGAAAGAATTGCATGAGCTGAACCGACAAGCTACCCCAACAAGCACTGATAATGTCTTGATGACAAATGGATAGCCTTCCACTTTAGGTCAGGTGAAGAAGGAAGAGAAAACTCCCCATTTCTACGTATCCTTGGTCATTGGGGACTTCTTGGTACATAACTGCATAATTGACAGTGGGGCCAGCACCTCAGTGATGCCCAAGTGCATTGCTGATTAGATGGGATTGAGATATGAAGAAATGAACAAAGGAGTCCTACATCTAGATGAGACTCCTGCAAAAATAGCTAGAATTTTGAAGGGTTTAAGCTTGATGTTAAACACTTGCCCAACCTTCTCAATTCCCCATGATATAGTGGTAGCGGATGTTCCTCTGTATTTCACAATTTGCTTATCCAGGGACTTCACATCAAAGATAGGTGGCTATCTAGTAGCGAATTGGTCATACCTAGTTTTTAGAACCAAGTATGGGACCAAGGTAAAAATTGAATCTGAGCCACTCTATAAGGATCAGCTAGAGCCATATTCACCTAAGGCAGCGAATGTCAGTTACATTATTATCAACCCAAAAGAATCCCAGATAGACCAATCTCCATCCTCTAATCTTGAAGGAGTCACAGACTTACTCTTGGATGAGTGGGGAAATGATAACTTCGAACATGATCCTTATAAGTTCATTGAGGAGGCAGACCTTGGGGTCTATTGCTTACACGAGGAGGGCACCTTCATGCCAAATTTAATAATGAAAAGCAAAAAAGACCTTGGCCTGTGGTAGCTATATTTTGATGGTTCCAAAAGTAAGCTGGGCATTGGTGGTGGGGCGATGTTGGTTTCCACTTCAAAATAAAGGTACTTTTCAGCTTTCTATTTCCAATTCTCTTGCATGAGTAATGTTGTAAAATATGAGTCTTTGATCCATGGCCTTGAATGGGCAAGGAAAATAGGGATTAAGGAGTTGCAAGTTTTGGGAGACAGTGAGTTGATTATAAATCAGGTGAAGGGCTAGAATCTAATAAAGAACTCCTTGCTGAAGTCTTACAAACACAAGGTCTGGGACTTGATGGAAGATTTCCTTACTCTTAACATTGCCTCAATTCCTAGGGAGTAGAACAAACAAGCAGGAAGGCTGGCATAAATTGGTGCTCAGTTTGACATTTCAAGGGAAATAAGCTGAGATTGTGGTTCGTGCCACTTGAAAGTGGTAGTTCGACCCTCTGTCCTAGATAACATTGCAAATTGGCAAGTTTTCAAAAGTGACCAGCAGATAGCTTTATTCCTTTAGGAAGAAGTTGAGTTTGTAATACACAACCAAGCAAAATTGTAACAACAATATGGCAATTAGATTATTCAGTTGAAGAATAATAAACTCCCTAAAGGTCTAGTCAAACTTGAAAGCATTTTCAACAGAGATGACCAACTGAGAAATGACAAGGCATGCATCATGACCAAAGAGGAGAATTATGAAAGGGTCAAAATCTTCAAGGACAAGCTACTGGTGCTTGGCAAGGTCTACACATTTCAAGAGAGGTGAGCTTTCATTTTGCTGTGTCAAGAATTTGTTGATGTGTTTGCATGGGATTACAGTGACTTGAAGGGCTTCGACCCAAGGCTTGCCTATCACACCATTGAATTAGAAGAAGGCACCAGGCCAGTCACACAAAAGCAAAGGCTTGTTAATCCTAAAATTGAGCCCCTCATGCAGAGGGAATTGGCCAAATTAATTGAGTCTGGAATTATATTTCCAATCAAACATTCCTCATGGCTGGCCAACCTTGTTCCTGTTAGAAAGAAAAATGGGGAGATCAGGCTGTGTGTCAACTTTAGAGACCTTAATAAAGTCTCTTTTAAATATTATTATCCCCTCTCGAGCATGGAGTGGATTCTTTAAAAAGTAACTGGTAGTGAGTGTTTCTCCCTCCTGGATGGTTATTCAGGGTATAATTAGATTCTGGTGCAAGGCTGTGACCAATACAAAACAACCTTCACCACTAAATGGGGAATGTTTGCCTACAAGAAGATGCCATTCAGGCTATCCAATGCTGGTGCTACCTTTTAGTGAGCCATGGACATGGCTTTTGGTGTCTTAATAAATAAAAACGTGTTGGTATACCTTGATGATGTAACGGTATTCTCCAAGGAAGTGAGCCAGCACATAGAACACCTCAGGCAGATTTTCAAAAGGTGCAGAGAATTTGGCATCTCTCTTAATCCAAAGAAATGCATGTTTTTTGTTCATGAGGGGAAACTTCTTGGCCACATCGTGTCTAAGGTGGGCTTATCCATTGACCCTGAGAGAGTTTGCTCCATTCTGGAGATGTCCCTACCAAAGCACAAGAAAGGTCTGCAAAGTTTCTTTGGTAGGATAAATTTCATTCAGAGATTCATTCTGAATTTTGCTGAGATAGTTAAACCCCTGACCTCTATGCTAAGGAAAGGTGAAGAGTTCAAGTGGACAATGCAAAGAAAAGATAGCTTTAAAGCCATCAAGTAGGCTTTAACCCAGACACCCACTCTGATCAGCCCTGACTTAGTAAAGACTTCAACCTCTATACTTTTAATAATGAAGAAGTGATATCTGCCATGCTTACTCAAGCAAATGGTGATGACCTTGAGCATCCACTCACCTTCTTTAGCCAAGGGTTAGAGGACTTCAAAGTTAGGTACACATGTAGAAAAGCAAATCTTGGCAGTAGTGCAGAGCCTAAAGAAATTCAGGTATATGTTGTCTAACAACAGGGTTCACCTTATGGTCCCACATCCTGGCATCAAGGATTTCTTGACCAATTGAGATTTAAATGAGAAAAAGGTGGGGTGGATTACCAAAGTGATGGAGTATGATGTAGACATTAAAATCACCAAGCTGGTGAGGGGTAGAGGCTTGTGTGAATAGCTGGATGCAGATTTCAAATAAAAAAGGGAAGACAACTTGCTAATCCATGATGCAGTCACTGTAAAAAAACTAGCTGTCATAAAGGATTAGACGCTGGACATGAGGCATTTCCTTCTCACAAGTGAGTGTCCATAGGGTCTTGATAAGATCGGAAGAAGGTATTTTAAACTCCAGTCCCTCCCTTATATTCTTGTTGATGAAGTATTGTTTAGGAAGGATCTCTCTGGGGTTCTTCTAAGATGCATTGACCCTAATCAGGCTGATAAGGTACTGGCTGAGTTTCATGATGGGCCAGCTGGCGGTCATTTCTCTCCTAGAGCTACTGCAGCAAGGATAATGAGAGCTAGCTATTTTTGGCCTACTCTTTTTAAAGACACCCATGCTTGGGTAAGAAAGTGCCAAAAATGTGCACTTTTTGATAGAAAACAATGACTGGCTACCATGCCTCTACAGCCTATTCAGGTGGAACAACCGTTCATGTAGTGGGGCCTGGACTTCATAGGGATGATCAATCCTCCCTCCAGTGTTGGGCACAAGTGGGTGCTGACTGCCACTGACTATTTCACAAGGTGGGTGGAAGCTATTGCTCTAAAAGAGGTGAATGAAAGCACAGTCTTGGAATTCTATGAAGACCTGGTAACATGATTTGGGGTCTTAGCTGCCATAATCTCAAATAATGCCTTGGCTTTCCTGGGGACCAGAACAAGTGAATGGGTGCTAAGGTATGGTATATACCTCAGCACTTCATCAAATTATTACCTGTAGGGAAATGGGTTGGCCAAGTCCACCAATAAAAATTTGATCATAATTATAAAGAGGACCATGGAGGAAAATCAAAAAACTTGGCATGCCAAGTTGAAGATAGCTCTATGGGCCGATCAAATCACTCTGAAGAGAGCAATCAAAAATTCTCCATATATGCTCGTGTATGGAAGGGAAGCTAGGCTTCCCATCTCACTCAAATTACTAGCACTGGACCTCACTCATCAGCTGCAATTAGAAGAAGGAAGTAACATGGAGCTCAGGTTGTGCGAGCTAATGGAGCTTCAAGAGGTAAGGAATCGGGCTATGGCTTTTATGACTAGTCACCAACAACAAGTAAAAAGGCACTTCGACAGGAAATCTTTGCCAAAAGATTTTTCTAAAGGAGACATTGTCTTAAAGTGGGATGAAGATCGAGGCAAGCCTAAAAAACATACAAAATTTGACGTCTTATGGAGTGGTCCTTACATAATTACTCAGTGCAAGTAACATAATGCATTCTAACTCTCCAGGTTAGATGGTGAAGAATTGCGTATCCCAGTTAATGGGATACATCTGAAGCATTGCCACTGAGTCTCTTTCAACTGTACATATTTTCCCTTATTTTCTTTCCCATTTTCCCTAAGTGCTATTGTACAAGTAGTAGTTTTCTTAGTCTTGTGTGTGCTTTCATTTCCTTGGAGGTAATCTGCATGGTTGGTTCTAAGTTTTGTCATAGCTCTTGCTAGTTTTCAAAGTTATCATCTGACTCCATGCCCAATGGATTGCAAGGCAACTAGTCTCTAAGCATAGCAGGCATGCTTCCCTTGGGAGTCACCAATTTGTTGACCAAATTTTACCCACAGGTAAAATTTTTGGTCCCCTTCCTCCCTTGCTGTTCATGCCAGTTATATTTTAGATTGTTCAAGTTTAGCATTTTTTGGTTCATGGCCTAGTTCAAATGGTTCAATTTCTTGGTTCAAAGGTTCATTTCAAGTCCAGTATCTTGGTTCAATAATATTTGAACCAAACTATTGAACCAATTTTTGGTTCAACGGACTTGGTTCAAGTTCAAAGGTTCATTGCTATGTTCAAAGTTTCTCAATGTAATATGTTGAACTTTCATACCGTTGAACCAATTGAACCAAATTTTTGGTTCAATGGGCTTGGTTCAACGTACGTGGTTCAATGGCTCAAGTTCAACATATTCGATTCAATATTGGTTCACCGGCCTTCCTTGGCTCATCAACACACTTAGTTGAACTGTTGAACCATTTTTTGGTTCAATGGTCTGGGTTCAACAGAAAAGTTCAATGCATGAGTTCATCGGTGCGCTCCTTTGAACCTTGAACCGTTGAACCAAATTTTGGTTCAACGGGTTCGGTTCAAAGGGCTACCCTTGGCCGAAGGGTAGTCAAAGGTCAAAGTGCCCTTTTGGAGGGTGGGCAGACACTTCAAATTTTCAAAAAATTGGGCACAATCAAACAATCAAAGGGTTTATCGAACATAATTTCCACAGACATTTTGTCCATGGAAAAACATAGCAAAGCGACCTGGGGTTTTAACTTGGGGAAATTGTCTGCAAACAATTTGCCTGTGGGAGCTCAAAAGGGCAATTCAAAAACAAGGGGATAGGTGCCATAAAATTACAAGACATGGAAGTGTCTGAGAGGATGCCACGTGGACTTGATTGATGTGGCAATGGACCTGATGGCATTTTAATTGGACCCGATGACGTCCCAGTGGATGTCAAATTTAGCAGAGTGATTTAGCCATTGTTTCTCAAGTGATGACACCCAAGAAGCCATAAATTTCAAGAGGATGGAATATCCATTGGTTTTCAAAGCTTGACGGCCAGATGAGCATCAAATTTAGCACATAAAATGGCCTTTATTTCAAACTAAGAAAGTATTACCAAGGAGCCCAGAATGCAACAACCTGCTGAAAGTTCACCCCTGGGGGGCCGAACAAGCCAGATAGAGACAAAAAATTGATAAAAGACAAGAAGACATACATGAAATGAGCAAGCAGTTAAGTCCTTGTGGCACCAATTTGAGAAGTGACTTCAGTAGGTGAAATAGTTCCTTCGAATTGATCATGAGAAAATGCATCAGCTAAGTAATGTAATCAGTTTCTTCATTTTACATTTAATGGGTGGACAAACCACATTTTGACATTAAAAATGCAAAATTTGAGCAGACAAAGCACACGACTCATTAATGTTTTGAGAAACCTATTGAAGGGACACGGTGACCACTTGTTAAAGGAATGCCACATGGGCTTCCTCATTTTCTCATATATATTTGATACTTGTCTTTTTTGTAATGATCTTCCACAATTTTGCAAAGCATATCTCTGCTAAAATTTCCACCTGAATCAATAAAAATATAGTTTTGCCTCCATCTTGGATAGATATTCTATGTATGTTCTAAGTGTTATTTGTGTTTAGTCATTATCTTTGATGCTCTCACAAGTTCAACACTAGTAGACCAGTTATCTACAAGGCTCCAGTTTTTAGCTTATAGGAGAAGAGTTCCTTTTGGAAGTATAAAATAGGGGAATTCATTTATAGTATATATTTCACAGAATCTTGGTGAGTCCCTGTTCCTGTGTTTCCATAAGAACCTCCCTGCCATTTTCCTGCAGCCTGGTCTTTCTACCAAGTCTGAGTGTATGTTTGTTGTTTTGTCTAATTCTGAGTGTGGATGTGAGAAGGTCAACCTATTTTTGGTGTATCACCTCCTTAGAGTAGTTTGTTTTCCTATATTTTCCTCCCATTTCATCCCCCCAATTTACATAGTTGTATATATATATATATATACCTATATTTTGCATTTGTTGGAACAAACGTGATACATCAAAGGGAACTAACCCTTATCTAGAGACTCTCCTCTCTAGTTTCGCTATCCCATAGGTGAGATAAGAGTTTCCATGTTGCGAGGAGAAGGCAGGGACTTTTTTTCCTACCATTAGGTGCAATTTCCTGTGTCAACACATACAAGGTGTGGTATTATTACAAAGGCCAAAATGGTAGCTCTTATAAAACTTGAGAGAGAGAGAGGAGAAGAGAGAAGACCAAAGGTCACAAGGAAACTTTTAAAGATAATAAAAATAGTTACATATGCATGAGACTAATATTTTAAACAAACCATGCATGGTTAGGAAGCACAAATGTCAATCCAAGGCATGAAAATCTTGAAAAGTGGCATGAAATTCCATTAATTGGCTTAGAAAACTACCTTTATTATTTAGCCCTATTTGAACATCCCAAAATTGATTAGGGATAGATATTATTATTGTAATGATGGGGAAGGGTTTAAACATTCCTTTTCATTCATTGGTTTTAGTTTTGATCATTTGGAATCTTCCCAAGAAGAGCTATCACCATCTGCAGTCTAAAAAACTCCTCTTTCACACACCCTACACACTTGGCTTCCAAAAAGGTATAAATTTCTCATGAAAATACATAAAATTTAGTAAATGACATGTTTCAAGACCATTCATGTACTTATAAGCATTAAGCATACCTTAAAATCACTTCCACTTGGAGTTGTCACACTTCTCACTAGCTTGGCCACTATACCAATTTTGATTGGATGAGATGAAGTAGCTAGGTTAGGCACTTAAGAGTTGTTACCAGGAATGAAATCAACATGGGGATTTAAATTAATTCTTAATATTCCCTTCCATGTGATTGACATCTCTTGGAACCTCATAGAACCTAAACACCTAAACAACACACAAAAGAGTAAAAACTACCTTATTTTTTACTCCATCCATACAATTTTGTACAACTCAAAAGGATGGGAAGGAGAATAAAAGGGTATTATATAATATTAAATAACTTTAATGGTAAAAATAGGACATTATATTATCTTTCCACCTCCATTTCCTTCATTGGGTCCTTATCCAAGCCTTTGCAAGGGTTTTAGACAGTCTTGACATATTAAGGTTTTTTCATGAAGATTAGACATTGTATTTTCAAAATAATTCCAAAAAGGTGTATTAATGACCCCTAATAACACCTCTAAACCTCATATATTCCAATGCAAATCATTTAAGTAGATATGATCATCTAAACTTCTCCTACGAGCTTGTTTCTTCATTCCCTATAGGTCTAAGTTAGTTTTGAGCTCAAAAATGGATTATTTTAAACCTATCTACCTTAAGAAATCTCAATAAACTCTATTATGATCCCATACACATGTAAAAATTAGTTATAAAACATACCTAAGGTTGGACGTAACATTGGCCTCACATTTGGTCTTTAGGACAAAATCCTACCCTTTAGGCCTCACTACAACCTTAGCAATCCAGACCATCTTGTTGGGTTCCTTCCTTATGTGAGGAATTTTAAATGATGTATTATATTTGTTTTAACTTCACAATCCTTTTTTATGGTCTAATAAACATTGTAAGATTCTTTTTTATCTCTGCATCCAAAACCTGCTAGTTTACACTCAAGGGGAGTGCCCTCTGTCTAAGACAAAACAAAGGGCACTTACACTAATTGTCTAGACCAAGTGAATATTTTATGGTCTTATACAAGTTTTTAGGACCTCCCACATAAAAATTAAACCTTTTATCATATGATTAGACCCTCAAAAAACACTAAAAACTGAGATAGATTGCTATAAGAGGGATTATGTGCATGGTTTCACTATATGGATTGTGTATTATAATATTAGAAACCCTCCTCTATGATTAATATTCCATGTCAAGATAGATACCATCATGGTAAATATGAATGTGTTCTAGGTTCATTCACCATTTCAACTCCCTATACACCTCTCATTGCATAATCTTTCATTTCATTGTCCTAAACTGTAGACTATATTTATTGCTTGAGAAGGACCCCTGTAGATGATCCTACCCAGTTGGACCTTAAAAATGGTGATTAAAAGCTTATTTGAAAGGTTTCAATAATAATTGAAAATTATTTAGGTCAATTTTCCTCCCATTCATATTATTTTCACACCAAGAGTATTGCCTTCCTATTCACTGTCTTTCATAGTCATCTACAGTGGCTGTAGGTGCTCATAGGACCTTAAGAAATATATGTAAGCTTGTTTTACATTGTTAAGGGCTTATGGAGATTTATCTGATCATGATGGAAGAGTTACAAGAATACCCATTACTTCAACCCTCCATGTATTCTTTCCCATTCATTGACTGGTCAAGATTGTATACACCTTTCCTGATTATGTTTCTTGTGTTGGAGGGGGCACCTATAGGTTAAACTACATGATTTAGACCTCATTTTCATGCCTAATGTACTCCTTAAATTTATATACACCATCTATAACTATACTTACCTTCTATTCTTAGAGTGAGGTTTGTTATCAAAACTATTTAGCCTACTCTCTGAGGTGACCCTACAGCCAACCTATAGGTGAATAGTTTTGACTTGGGCACACCTATAGGTATGAATTAGACTCCAAATAGTTCATATCCAACTCCCTTGATGGAATTTATACTCATTGGTATGCCATTACACTTTATTGGATAGTTTAATCATGAAACATACCCCATTTTTCATTTTAAGATGTTAGGATCACTTGAGAATCTCCAGCCCTGTAGACATTACTATCTAAAATTAGTGTTTGAGAGCACATCTTGGAGTTTTTCACAACTAAATTCCACTAATTCTCTCCCCTAAAAAATTATCATAGCATTTTACCCATGTAGAGGCTACAAGATAAGGTCATTGGATGCATAAAACTCTTTAGTATCACTATTATATGCTCTTCAACAAAAGCCTTGGGCCTCTATTTTGCACTTTTGGGGATTATGTCATAGAATATTGTCATCTCATGTTTGGTCAAGGTTTTAACTCCAATATACTAACTTCAGGCCTCAAACATGTTTTTCATACTATCAAAAAATCCTAAAAACTTCATGGAATCTTCCAATTATATTAATACCTCTCTCTAAATGATCCTTATTAGCTTTCTACTAGTACCACCTGTAGGTGGTCATTTTCATACACAGGAAACAAAGTACAAGTATGGATAATGTGCATGTTTTGACCATTTCTTGAGTTTTATTCCTATTTAAAGGATTTAAAATAGCTTATATACATTATCAAGGACCTTGTTCAGCTCCAAAACTTGCTTTTCAACATGCTTGGTCCTATGAGGGCACCTATAAGTGGATGCGAGTTACAGGTAGGTAGTGAGCAAAATTAGAATAATGTATATAGTGAATGGTCTCTTTAATAGGCCTGAGATCTTTACCAATTCTTAAAATGGATGTTATCACTATTAAGGTGTGTAAATAAGTATTAAGACCTCTATTATAATGTGATATACTTCCAAGAGATGCTTGCAAACATACATTCATGGCTTCCAGACTATATATATTGCATATGACTATAATTCCATGAATATTTGCCTTAGATAATGAGATTGAAAGGATAAGGGAAACATGAGAACATTTATAAAATTTATATGAGACTAGCACAACCCTCTGGAACCATTATCAAAATATGAAGATCTTGTAAATGGTGGAAAACTACCTGTTAGCTTCAAAGAGACCAATCTACAAACCTAAGATGATTTTCTCATCTAAAAACCTTGAAACACTAAACCAAGTATGGGGACCATTTTAATATGGAGTAAAATTCATTTGGAAAAAACATCGTCAAGTGAATTATATGGACTTGTCTAGAACAAAGCAAAACTTATAAGGTGCATAGATTAACAAGCAAACTACATAGTCTAACTTCTTAGGAATGGTTCATAAAAAAAACTAAACCATTACTCTATAACCAAACATAAAAAGGAAGTTAAGTGTAGAATATACCTCCAAGATAATTTTTCTTGAAACCTCTCCTACTGAACATATCAAGTACAAACCTGAAGACCATTTTTGCTTGCCAAACCTAGTGGAAGGAGGGATAAGTGGTTTTTTCATTTATTTGAGATTATGATCAAATTGTTCACTATAAAAAGTGTACGAAAGACCAAGGGACACTCTTGAAATTTCCCAAATTATATAATTCTGTACAAGTCCATACACCTCATTAAAACTCTATTTTCCAAGAAAAATACCCTTTTTCTAAAGAACCTACCACTTTTCAGTTAGGAATAGTTGAATAAGGCATAATAGGACACATTGTATGTGACATCACTTTTTGGAAACTTTACATTTCCTAAGGAGGCCATACAAGTCATTAAATGCTCCATTTTGACCCTTAAAATGACTCAAAAGGACATATTGACTAATAAGACTAATGACCAAGGATAATATAACATTAATTAACATTTAATAAACTTTTTGACATAATAATAAACCCCATATAAACCTTTAAAGGTCAAGTTTTTACCTATAGGGGTCCCAATTTGACCTGCAAGGCCAAATTTGGTCAACAATAATTAAAACATTAAATTTTATGTTGAAATATGGAGATAAAGTTGAGTGGATTCCCACTTCAACCAAAGCCTTCCGATAAATTAAGGCCACCATCATGCGTGCCCTAAATTAAGGCCACCATCATGCATGCTCCTATTTTTGTCAACCCAAATTACACCAAAGATTTCTACTTGTATTAATTTGTGTTTGATCATACCATTGTTATAGTTCTCACTTAGATACTAGAAGATGGAGAACATTCTATATCTTTCATGAGAACTAACTTGAAGGAAGATATGCTGACATATCCTTTTCTTTACAAATAAGCTTATGCACTAGTAAAGGAAACCAAAAAATTTAGACATTACATCCTAAGGAATAAAGTTTATGCTATAGTTTTGGATACTGCTATCAAAATGATGCTGGGTCAGAATGAGCTTGGGGAAAGAAGAGGATGATGGGCCTCAAAACATCAAGAGTATGACATTAAGGTTAAGCTCGTGAATTTGGTCTAAGGTCAAGGTCTATCATAGCTAATATTAAATGTTGACCCTATAATTAATGTCATCTAAGTGAACTAATTTAAACTAAAAAATAACCCATTATATGACTATTATCTACTACCTATTGTATGGAGTCGGACATGTTGGCCTCAATAAAACATGAAAAAGAGCATTAAGACTAAAGAATTCCCATTTCATGCTAAAAATGGCATCTTGTACCAAATAAATCATAAAAGGAGTTAATTGAGATGCTTGACAAAAGAAGAACCACTAGATGTCTTGAATTCCTTCCATGATAAATTAGGTAGTGGTCACCCTTCTGGTAATGTGACATCCCACAACATCTTGTAGGCTAATTATTATTGGCCAACATTGTTCAAATATTCCCATATTCATATGAGATCATGCCCCCTCTATTAAATTTTTTATAAGAAATATATCCATGCTACCATGCCTCTCCATCTAGTAGTCAAGGAACATCCCTTTGCTCAATAGGGTTTGGATTTTAATTGGAGTCATAAACCTAAACTCTTCAGTAGACCATAAATTTTTTATTATAGAAACTGACTATTATACAAGATGGGCTAAAGTAAAAGTAATCAGATTCCTCAAAGATAAAATCACAACTAGATTGGGTACCCCTATGGCACTTGTGTGTGATAATGATCCTACCTTTTAATCCATTGAGTTGACTAAGTAGACACCCCATTTTGGCCACAACTATGTTCTGAATAGACTTCAGATTGGTTTCTACCAAATAATGCACATTAAGCATAGGAATAATTAAATTTCCAAATTTCATCCACACATCAAATATTAGTGTTAAAAATCATGTTGATTCATCCATATTTTGGGTATTATCCTATACATAATAATAATCTCTCACATATTCATCTCCAATCAACTTACAACCTAACAAATTGATAGTTTGGCCTTTAGACTTGTTGACTATTTTTACCACAAGTCAAAATAAGTCAACACCCTATAGTAAAAATATTTATATATGGGTATATTATGATGTAATATGGTGTTTCATGGTATTTTGATGTCATTTGATGTGTTATTAACCTTGGTCATAGTCAATTTTAGTCCCAAGTCATTTCATGTCACTGTAGGGTCATATTTGAGCCATTAATGAAAGTTGTATGATTTTAATTGTATAAAAGTGTTAAAAAGTATTTATAAAAGTCCCATATGTCATAATATTGTCAATTATGTTATTAATAACTGAAAAACTTAAAGGTATTACATCAAATCAAGAAAATAATTAGAAAAAGAGAAGTTTTGGTAGTTGCATGACCTATGCAAGTGTTCTGGTACATGTGGAAGGTTGTGAAATGAATATTTAGATTGAATAATTTCAATTATATGTTTTATATAATTTATAAGTATAAAAAATGGCCCAAAACCATTCTACTCCTCTATCACTATCTTTGGCATGCAAAAATAGTCAAAAGGTTTTCTCATGGTAAGACCAACATGAGTTATTTCAAGTCCAATGCCTATGAAGGATGTTAATAAAATTGGTACACTTCCATTTCATGGTAGGATTTAAAATATTGGTTACCCATTATTTATTAATCAATGCTAGGAAGTTGACTACTCCTTTCTGCATGCTTATCCCCACACCTTATAGGTTTTCTCCTTGTTTGAGCAGGCCCATATAAAATAATTAGTGGAATTGTTTATAAGATATGTGGATGTACTTATTTCATGGTTTCCATATTTTATTGAATATATGGAGGTTATTTGATGAGCCAAACATCTCATGTTTCAAGTTGAGATCACCAATGGAGTTGCAGGCATGTTCATCAACTGTAGAGATTTTCCTTTCCTATAGTGGTTTCAAGAAAAAGTATGTTTATGTTTCAAACTTATAAAAAGTCATGGAAATCACCCTCTCCTTAAAATATCATTCTCAAAGGATAATATTATTGAGGTTACAGTAAAAAAAGGCCAACACAGTCAGTTCCTTTCATATATTCATCAACACCCAAGAGAATGAGAGTTTTGGAGCTTGCATAAAAGTCAAGAGATGTAATGAAGAGTCTCATGAGGTTTAACACACTATTAGAACATGATAAATCAATATTATCTCTCAAATGATATTTAATAGACTATAAAAACCACTTCAAACTCTATACACAATCTTGCACCATTGATGTGCACCTATATGTGCCCCATAGAAGACTAAACACATTGAAATAAGGCATTTGAACTTGTTTTAGGTATTTAAATGATGAAAGGATAAATTTTAATATTTTATATGAGGTCTAAAACTAGTTTAAAAACCATACACTACATATTATTCATATCTTTATTCATTGCCTTGTATCCTACATATGCACCTACTGGTGGTTCTCACAGAGGCTTGAAGGTGTTACATGGAGGAGTTTGAGCATGTTGGAGACATTAATAGAGGTTGAAAATATAGGGAATTCCATGGAAATCAATAATTAATCCATTTAATATAGAGTAGACTCAAATCATATCCATAATTAGAAAAAGTGACATTTAGGGTCTTATTACCTTAATTCCTTCAAAACAAAGCCTTTTCCACTTTTGGTGCTATCATATAATAGGGTAACATGAAGTCTAGATGGGTTTTAATATTTCCATGAGGTGATCTAATCAAAGGGTTAGTGAGATGACATGGAAAGTATATATTTATCCAAAGGAGTATAATGCTAGAGGGCTTCCAACTCATGCAATCTTTCACTGCACTTTTTCAATGTTTTTTGTAGTATCTCAAACTTTTAGATGATCTCATTATCCAAGGTGGTATGATAAGAGTGTATATTCATGAGAAGTGATCTTATTAAGGTGATAAGGACAATAGTGACTCAAAGTACATTGAAATAGGTTGAGGTATAAGGGCTTGACCTATACCATCATCTACAAGTGTACCCTTGCTCCCAAAAAGGTCAACTACAATATGACTATAGGTACCTACAAGCTCATGAGATGAACTTTGGTGATTAGAACCCTCTAAATATGAAAACTTGTAGGTTGGATATGATTCCAATAATTTTAGAGAGACCATAGACTATGTGGCATAGGTTTTAAAGGTTTCAAGTCATCTACAAGACCTCTTTTGCTCTAAGAATGGTCATCTACAGTTAACTATATGATGATAGTTTAATAGAACATGGTAGCTTATATGTTTGCCTAACATAAGCATGACTTGAATAGATATAAATGACTATAAGATAGCTTAAAGGACTTCAAGAAGGTCTTAGGGAAATTTAAAATTCCTAATATGAAATTTATACCTATAGATACTCCCCTTTTCCTAAGTGGAAACACAATACATAGGCGACTATAACCTAGTTTAGTCAAGTTGAGAAGAGTGTATTTTGAGGAGTTAGCAAAGAAGGTTGATTATTGACATGTGTGAGAGCACATTGAAAATGATAATGAATACCTCATGAGACTCTTAAGACATGTAAATATGGAGAATAAGGACTCCAACATGAAACCTACAGTCAACACATAAAAACCCTACACACAATGAGTTATACAGAGGTCTACCTTGGGTTTCAAGATGTTTGGGTATGCTAGGAGTGTGATCTAGCTTTTTAATTTAGTATATATTTCCCTCATAAATTATTTTAAATTCTCATATGTTCAAATATGCTTAAAAGATAAGGGAAGTTCCCTCTATTCTATCTCAGATAGAGGGCACTCCCAAATGGACACACCCTATAGGTTTAGTAAGCAAATGAGGAGAAGGAAAGTTATAAATCAATGAAACCTTGTAGAAAGGTTTAGGAAGTTTTTTTGAACATGGATAAACATTAAAAAGGTCTCAAAATCATGACCAATCACTCAGAGGTGGTTGTGAGGAACCAAGCACAGACTAAGCCTACTAAACCTAAATTAGGCCTAATGGATAAAGGGGGTCTAATACCACTTATAGGCCTAGATGATATTTTCAAATCATTTTAGGAATTTCATGGGGAGATATAGGGTGAGTTTTGGCCTTTGGTTTTGTAGATAAAGTCACAAAGGGATCATTTTTTAGCTTAGAAACGTGACAAGGTGTATAGAATGCAGGGAAGAGCTCAAGAGGCTAGGTTTAGAAGCTCATATATGTACAGATGCTTAGAATGGGAACCTGAGGAGATAGGATATATTGAAGGAGGTCCTAAACAAGGATTTAGAGGAATTTTTTTGACCATTAAATGTCATAGTTTTATGAACAATCCTTAAGGGTCTGAACTACCTAAAACCCTTGCTAATGACCCAATGGGAAAAACATAGAAGGAAATACATCCAAGAGGGATAGTTTGGTTAAGGAAATGACTTGGGATTATAGACAACTCCCACAAGCTCCTTCCCAACATATTTTTTGGTATGCTATTTATACAGACATGGTACATAATAAATTTTATTGATAGATTTGTGTGTTTTATAAGTTCAAGGGATAATTTAAATGTGAATCAATTTGGGGGATAGAGTGAGACATAATATTTATCCTCATTCTTATTTATTTCTTAAAAAAATCACACAAGTACCTCTACAAGCACCTTCACTTTAGGTAGTCTAAATAGGCATAGTGAATAAAAAGTGATCACCAAGTGAGAAGGTGATAAATCCAATTGGGAAGAATTTTAAGGTCTTCCTAATGGATATAAGGATAGAAGGGATCTTTATAGGTGTCATTACATCCCCTGTATGGATTGGATTGGAAAACTGAAGACTATCTTGGTGCAAGTGTGAAGGATGAGTGGAAGAAGGATGATAATGACTGTAGGTAGTGACAACACTTGTTGAGAATAAGATCAATGATTAGGGGAAAATAAAATTAATGTTGGATATTTTTATTAACCCCCTCATCATAGTTCATATGTGTTAATTATCCCTAGTTTCCCTTGGAGTTCTCAAGAGAAGCCAATGATGAGGGTGGTTTCAAGAAGCCAAATGAGAGACCTTGATAAGAGAAGCCAACTGAGGGTGGTTGATAAGTGGCATTGTGACCTTTTAACTTCATTTTCTCTCTCCTTCCTCACATTCTATAAGTACTAGCCATTTTGGCTCTTGTTTCATAATTCCAAACCATGTATGGTGAATCCATATTGGTTTTATGTTGTAATTTTCCTTTAAATAATAAAATAAATTTGGTTTTGAGTTCATAAATGTCTTGTATAAATGTGCAAAGTGATGGATGGTGAGGTCTAGTGATAAACAACTATCCTTCTCTTCTCTTTGTCCTTTCATGTTTTGTGTAAGAAGTTCTCATTATAATAGGTAATATGGAGTGTAGATAATGTGTTTTTATCCTTTCAAGTGTGAAAGTGTCCTTATATTCTACAATCTGACCTTTGGTCCACTTACCTTGAGTTGTCTCATGCATATCACCTCTATATTGAAATACTAATGTTAGAACATCTTAGGACTTTGAAGCTAGTGTTTTAGGTCTTGTTTCTTAGTGAAATAAGTATTATGGTATTGTTTAAATAATAATGGTGTATTATACCATTATAATAACTTTATTTAATTCATACTTCTATCTCTTTTCCCATCAACAATCAATTAGTGTAAGTGATAAACACTTCAAGATCAATTTAGGGAGCTATCCCTTAAACCTAGAGGTCTACCTCTATTATAGGAAACCCATAATACTATAGGTATTATAATGTTTCCAAAATATTAGAGTAGGATTGAAAAACCTTTTATAAGGTGAAATGTTTGGTGACAACATTTCTAGCATGCCCGGTGGGACCCATTGTCCTAAAGATAACTTATTAAGGTGAATGCTGGTCTTGACAACATAAAATTTATATAGTGTGCTACTCATAATTTTGTGACACCATTCAAGGTAAAATATGGTTCTATACCATTATTTTGTCATATATTTGTGCTCAAACTTCATGGTCCTTACTAGGTCATCTTCTAGTAGAGTTTTTAATCCTATCAATCCACCTCTTCAACTTGAACTTCCCTTTGAAGTTTAACACCCTCAGCCTATTCTACCCTTTGAAGATCAAGAGGAATTTTATTGCCAAGAGGATAAAAAGAGTGAGGAAGAACTTGAATAAAACATGGATAGGTATCATGCCTTCCCAACCTTTAACACTAAAAATCCAATCCATCTTGAGGCCTATTATAACATCCCCCCTAATGCTACAAAGAATGTTCTTACATTCAATGGTGAAGGCCATACCACTCCTAGTGAGCACATTAAGGATATATCAAACTTATATAGTTTTCAAAATGTCACTAAGGTCAATATTTCCATTAGACTACTTTCCATGTCCCTTAAAGGGAAAACATTTGATTGGTATAGGATTTTACTTGATGCTTGCATCAAAACATGGGATGATTTTGGAGTGTTGCTAACATCTAGGTTTGAAGATAAAAGTGACCACACTTCTCTCATATATAAACTCAATGTGATCCAAAGATGACCAAAGGAAAAAATTAATGATTTTAATGAGATATTACAAAAGACTTGGTATAGGTTTCCTCCTTCCATGAGATTACTTGAAATATTTGTGTTTCTTAAATACTTGAGGGCCATTAGTATTGATATTACCAACATGCTTTAGTCTATGGGTGGTTTCACTTTACCCGAGGCATATGAACTTGCAATTAGAGATGATAATGGCCTCATACAAGCTGGGAAGTTTCCTCCAAAAATTTTTATGCCTCTAATACCAAATATTTCTACTACTATTCCAAATGTTTCCCAAGTTCCAAGTGCAAATACCAAGCCTAAGACTGCTCCTAAGAGGGGCAAAGATGACATTGATTGGAGGGAAAGATACCAAGCCCTAGAGGCTCAAAATAGGCAAGATAATATTTATCAATGTGCTCATTAAAACCCTTAAACATATCAATATAAATATGTTCAATAATATGTGCAAGGGAGAGGTCAAGGGCAGCCTAACTTTAACAAGCCTACCAATTTTACAATCCTACTTCCACCTCCAACACAAGAGAAATGGTACTGATGCATAAAAATATAATCCAAGGAGAATAATGGAAATAAGGTAAATTAAAGGATTCCAATAAAGGTGGAGAAAATCTATATTTTCTCAAGGAGGAGTCACTCCTCTACTATCAACAAAATATGAAGTCCTAATGCAAGCAAGTGAAGGTTGGCAGCCTCAAGGAGAAAGTTTCACTAACTTATTATTTGAAGATAGTTATGTGCCTAGCCAAGGAAATTATGTTGAAAAAAATACAAGAGATAAGATAAATTATCTATGGGATGCTAATAGTGTGCCTATAAGTTCATCTAATCCTCTTGTAAGGCATCAAAGCATGACTATAAGCATGGTAGTCCCTAAAACTTCTGCACCTCCTCCAAATCAGAATGTGGGAAGGTCTCTTCAAAGTGACTAAATGTCTCAAGTTAAAAACACTCCCTTTCCTTAAAAGACTCAATAAAAGGGAATAAATTCTTCTCTAAACATTTTAGATTCATTGAAGAGTTCTAAAGCATCCATTTCCCTTTGGGATGTCCTTCACATGCCTAGCCAAAAGGAACTCTTGCAAATAGCTATCCACTCTCTATGTTAGTAATTCATCATAAATTCATAGTAATGGTCAAGTTTATCTTACCAATTCCACTAATAACATTATAGAGCCTTATACTAAGTCTGATAAGTATCCACCCTTCTACTTCACTCTCATAGTGGGAGAGAAACTAGTCCATAATTAAATAGTTGATAATGGAGCTAGTACATCAGTGATGCCCAAGGTTGTAGCTGATAAATTAGGGATAAAGTATGAACCAAATAATAAAGGAGTATTTTAGTTAGATGATACACCTAAAAAGTTATTATGATTGATTAAAGGGTTGAATTTTTAATTGCATTATTGTCCTAGTTTCCCCATCCTCCAAGACATTGTGGTTGTTGACTTTCCTGCTCATTTTACAATCTACCTTTCAAGATATTTCATAGCTAAGATAGGAGGATAAATCTTAGATAATTGGTCCTTATTAGATTTAGGATAGTATATGGAACAAAAGTGACCATAAGGACTCAACCACTTGTTATATTCCACATTGATCCCCATGTAGAAGCAAGCTCTAACTTGAATTATGTCATCAATGAGAAAGAAGAGTCTATTGTAGATGATGGTGCTTATTCTATGCTTGAAGGAATTTTTGATTTGTTTTTAGATGAGTATGGTGTAGATACTTATGAACATGAAACTTACACCCACTTTTAGAAAATATACCTTGACACCTATATCATCCATGAAGGAGCATGTGAACAAGTTGAGGTGAGCATTACAAATTATTTTTCACAAGGTACTAAAGGTAACTATTTGATACATGTGTATGATGATTATAGGTTGAAGAACATGATAGAACAATATGATGAGAACCATTTAATTTTTATTACACTTGATGAAGCATACCTTGAAGATGACATTCATGAGGAAGAAGATGACTTATGGAAAAGGTTTAATTCCACAAGTCAAGAGTTTGAGTAACTATGTAAGACTATTCCCCATTTGAAGAAGTGTGAGGTTGATGATATTTTTTATAATGAGTCTAACAATAAAATATTTTAGTGTAATATTGAGAAAGAAAAAGAAAGACTCATCAAGCATGAAAGTGTATATCATATTATTGTTCAAGAAGTTGTAGTCATAGAGGATGCTAGTAAAGTCAAGGCAATGAGTTTGTGCTTGAAGAGAAATCCAGTTCTATACCTAAAGTTGAACCTTTTTTCATTGTGTTTAAGCAAGAAAAAGAGGAACTTGATGATCATACACATCAAGTACATTCTATCCTAGAAGAGAACAAGATTAATGTAGTTGTCATGTCTCCCAATCTATAGTTTGAGTTGATGTAGTTGTCATGTCTCCCAATCTATAGTTTGAATAACATCAAATGGATATGATAAATACCAAGGTAGTTACAACACCAATAAATACCTTGAGAGGTCAAGATAGAGAATTCATGAAATCTCAAAGTAGGCCAATTTTAGGCATGAGATTACATAAAGATGGTAAGCTTCTTAACCATCTACATATTCAAGTGGTTGATGATGGGCATGCTTCACATGATAAGTTGATTTCATAGAAAGATAAAGATTTAAGAGGAACCATATTTGACCTTGGTTAAACCATGGTAAAATTTTTTTCACCTCAAGAGTTAGGTCTTTTAAAAAATATGTTAGGTGTGTGTCTTTGTTTCAATTGTGTGTGTGTTTCATAAGTGTTTTTGTGAAAACATGTTTACTTCCTTTGGTGTGTCTTGTTTTATTTTAATTACCTTATTGTTTGTTGTGTTTTAAAAGGAAATTGAGTGTCAAAATTTTTCATATGTGACTTTATATACTAATGGGTGGGAATAGGCTATTGGTCATTAGCATAGCTGGTCTTCCACCCTTAGGAAATCACTAAGAATTTTGACTATTTTAACCACAAGTAAAAATAAGTCAACCCCTATAGTAAAAATATTGATATAGGGGTATATTATGATGTAATAGGGTGTATCATGTTCCTTTTAATGTCATTGGATGTGCTATTATCCTTGGTCATAGTCAATTTTCGTCCTAAGTCATTTCATGTCACTATAGGGTCATATTTGAACCATTAATGAAGGTTGTACAATTTTAATTTGTAGAAAAGTGATAAAAAGTATTTAAAAACATCCCATATGTCATAATATTGTCATTTATGTTAGTAATAACTAAAAAACTTGATGTTATTATGTCAGATTAAGAAAATATTTAGAAAAGGAGAAGTTTTGGTAATTGTACAACCTATGCAAGTATTTTGGTACATGTGGAAGGTTGTGCAGTGACTATTCATATTAATTGAGTTAAATTATAAATTTTATCTAATTTTTATGTCTAAAAAATAGCCCAAAACCATTCCAATCCTCCATTTCTCTCCCTTGCATATAAAATTAGTCAACAAGTTTTCTCATGATATGACCAACATGAGTTGTTTCAGGTTAAATACCTTTGAGGGATGTTAATACACTTGGTACACTTCCATTTCGTGGTGGGAGTTAAAATATTGGTTACCCATGCTTTATGAACCAATGCTAAGAATTTTATTTCTCCTTTTTGCATGATTATCCCCACACCCTATAGGTTTTTTCCTTGTTTGAGCTAGTCCATACAAACCAATTAATGGAATTATTTCTAGGAGATGTGGATGTAATTATTTCATGGTTTATATATTTTATGGCAGGTGTGGAGTTGAGTTGATGAGCCAAACATCTTAAGTTGCAAGTTGAGATCACCAATGGAGTTGCAAGCATGTTCATCAACTATAGAGGTTTTACTTTCTTGTAGTGGTTTCAAGCAAAAGTATGTTGATGTTTCACACTTATAAAAAGTAATGGAAATAACCCTCTCCTTCCAATCTTAATATCAAAGGCTAATATCAATGAGGTTGCAGTCAAGAAATGCCAACACAGTTAGTTCCCTACATATATTCATCTACACCTAGGAGAAAGAGAGTTTTGGATCTTGCTAGTAGTCAAGAGATGTAATGAAGATTATAAAGAGGTTGAAAAAACTCTTAAAACATGAGAAATCAAGTTGAGATCTCAAATGATATGTTATAGATTGTGACAACCACTTCAAACTCTATACACAGTCCTACACCATTGATGTGCACCTATAGGTTCTCCACATAATACTAAACACATTGAAATAAGGAATTTAAAATTGTATTAGATATTTAAAGGTTGAAAGGATAAATTTAAATATCTATAGAAGGTCTAAAACTAGTTGAAAAATCATACACTATGCATATTATTCATATCTCTAATCAATGTCATGTATCCTGCATATGCACCTATAAGTGGTTCTCACAGAGGCTTGAAGGTGTTACATGGAGGAGTTTGAGCATGTTGGAGACATTCATAGAGGATGAAAAGTTGAGGAATTCCATGGCCATCAATAGTGAAGCCATTAAGTAGCGAGTAGACTCAAATCATATCCATAATTAGATAAAGTGAAGTTTAGGGACTTGCTACCTTAATTCCTCCAAAATAGAGCCTTGTTCACATTTGATGTTATAATATAATAGAGTAACATGAAGTCTAGATGGGTTTGAATGTTTCCATGTGGTGATTCAATCATAGGGTCAGTGAGCTAACATGGCAAGTGGTTATTTAGCCAAAGAAGTATAATGCTAGAGGGCTCCCAACTCATGTAATCTTTCACTATACTTTTTTAGTGTTTTCTATAGTATCTTAAACTTTAAGATGATCTCATAGTCTAAGGTGGTGTGATAGGAGTGTATATTCATAAAAAATTATCTTATTAAGGTGAAAAAGACACTAGTATCTCAAAGGACATTGAAAGAAGTTGAGGTATAAGGGTTTGACTTGTACCATCATCCATAGGTGTACCCTTGCTCCTAAAAATGTCAATTATAGTCTCACTGTAGGTACCTACAAGCTCATGAGATTAACCTTTAAGATTAGAACCCTAAAAATATGAACACCTATAGGTTGGAGATGATTCCAAAAACTTAAAATAGATCCTAGACTATGTGACATAGGTTTCAAAGGTTTTAAGTCATCTATAAGACCTCTTTTGCTCCAAGAATGGTCATCTATAGTCAACTGTAGGATGATAATGTACTAAAACATGGTACTTTATATGTTGGACTAACATAAGCATGACTTGAACATATATAAATGAATATAATATGGCCTAAAGGACTTCAATAAGGTCTTAGGGAAATTCACAAGGCCTAAGATGAAATGTCTACCTATATATATTCCCCTTTTTCTAAGTGGAAACATAGTACATAGTTGACTATAGCCTAGTCTAGTCAAGTTGAGAAGAGTATACTTTGAGGATTTAGAAAATAAGGTTGTGTGTTGACATGTGTGATAGTAGAATAATAATGATAATGATCAACACATAGAAACAAGGAAAATAAGGAAACAAGACATGGAAACAAGGCAAAGAAGGAATCCAAGACATGGAAATAAGGAAAATAAGGAATACAACATGAAAGCTATAGTCAACACATAAAATCCCTACACATAGTGAGTTCTACAGAGGTCTTCCTTGGGTTTAATGATGTTTGGGGATGATAGGAGTGTGATCTAGCTCTAAAATTTAGTTAAGAGTGCCCTCATAACTTATTTTAACTCTTAATATGTTCACATTTGCTTATAATATAAGGGAAGTGCCCTCTATTCTCTCTCAAATAGAGGGCACTCCCAGATGGATACACCCTATAGGTTTCATAAGCAAATGATAAGGTGAGTTATAAACTGATGAAACCTTGTAAAAAGGTGTAAGAAGTTATTTTCAACATGGATAAACATACAAAAGGTCTCACAATCAAGACCAACCACTCAAAGGTGGTTGTGAGGAGCCAAACACAAACTAGGCCTACTAAACCTAGATTAGGCCTAATGCCTAAAGGGGGTCTAATACCACTTATAGGGACAAATGATATTTTTAAAGAATTAGAATAATTTTATGGGGAGTTATAAGTTGAGTCACATTCTTTGGTTTGTAGAGAAAGTCACAGAGGGATCATTTCTTGGCTTAGAAACATGACAAGGTGCACAAAATGTAGGTAAGAGCTCAAGAGGATAGGTTTAGAAGCTCATATTTGTATGGATGATTAACATGGGAGCCTAAGGAGATAGGGTATTTTGAAGAAGGTCCTAAGCAAGGATTTAGTGGAATTTTTTTGAGGATTAAATGCCATAATTTTTTGAACAATCCTTAAGGGTCTGAACTACCTCAAACCCTTGCTAATGTCCTGATGGGAAAAACAAATAAGGAAATGCATCCAAGAGGGATAGGTTTTTTAGGGAAATGATTTGGGCTTGTATAAAACTCCCCCAGGTTCCTTCCCAACATACTAGTTGGTACCCTATTTGTATGAACATGGTACAAAATAGTTTTTCTTGATAGATTTGTGTGTTTTTCAAGTTCAAGGGAGAATTTAAAGATATTAATAAATTTATGGGATAGAGTGAGACCTAATATAAATCCTCATTCTCATTTATTTCTCTATAAAATCACATAAGTACCTCTGTAAGCACCTTCACTTTAGGCAGTCCAAATTGGCATAGTGAATGAAGAGTGATCACCAAGTGAGAAGGTGATAAATATAATAAAAAGGCATTTTAAGGTCTACCTAATGGATCTAAAGATATAAAGGCTCTTGATAGGTGTCATACCATCCCTTGTATGGATTTTATTGGAAAACTAAAGACCATGTTGGTGGAAAGTGTGAAGGATGAGTGAAATAAGGATGATAGCGACTAAAGGTAGTGAGAACACTTATCTAGAAGAAGATCAATGATTAGAGGCCCAATCAATGCATGTTGAAGATTTTTATTAATATAGTCATCATATTTCATATGTGGAAACTATCCCTAGTTTGCCTTGGAGTACTTAAGAGAAGCCAATGATGAGGGTAGTTTCAAGAAGCTAGCTGAGAGACCTCTACACCAAGTTTGAGGAGTTTGATGCTTGTAAGGGACATTTTTACAAAGATACCTTGCATGGTATATTTTATAATCCATTTTACTAAAAATATAACTCTTTCTATGAGCTTGACAAGTGGCATTGTGACCCTTGAACTTCATTCTTCTCTTTCCTTCCTCACATTCTATAAGTACTATCCATTTTAGCTCTTGTTTAATAATTCCACACCATGTATGGTGAATCCTTACTAGTTTGATGTTGAATTTTGCCTTTTAATAATACAATAAATCTAGTTTTTATTTCATAAACATCTTTTCTAAATGTGCAAAGTGATGTATGGTGAGGTCTAGTGATAAACAACTATCCTTCTCTTCTCTTTGTCCTTTCATGTTTGGTATAAGAAGTTCTCATTATAATAGGTAATATGGAGTGTATCTAGTGTTTTTGTCTCCTTTAAAGAGTGAAAGTGTCTTTAGAGTCTATAATTTGACCTCTGGTCCACTTATCTTGAGTTGTCTCATGCATATCACCTCTATATTGAAATACTAATGTTAGAACATCTTAGGAATTTGAAGCTAGCATTGTAGGTCTTGTTTCTTAGTGCAAGAAGTATGATGGTATTGTGGAAATAATCATGGCATATCAACCCATTAGAATATCTTTATTTCATGCATAATTCTATCTCTTTTTCCATAAGAAATTAGTTATTATTAGTGATAAGTACTTCAAGATCAACAGCTAGCCCTTAAACCAAGAGGTCTACCTATATTATAGACAACCCAGAGGACTAGAGGTATTAAAATGTTACCCAAATATTAGATTAATGGTATTGTGGAAATAATCATGGCATATCAACCCATTAGAATATCTTTATTTCATGCATAATTCTATCTCTTTTTCCATAAGAAATTAGTTATTATAAGTGATAAGTACTTCAAGATCAACAGCTAGCCCTTAAACCAAGAGGTCTACCTATATTATAGACAACCCAGAGGACTAGAGGTATTAAAATGTTACCCAAATATTAGATTATGTTTGAACAACCTCCTCTAGGGTGCAATATTTGGTGACAACAAGACCCATTAAATAGGGTACTTAAACAATACCTAAAGTGAAAAAATGCTAAGAAGAATGAATTAACTAAGAAAATCTAATCAAATGCTTAAGTGAAATTTCCATTTATAATTAGTTAAAATAAATTTTGTAAAAATAAAATTCCAATAAAAATGAGGTCATCATCCACAAAGTCAAGGAATTGAAAATATCTCCCCCTAAGCCTTAAATTCAGAAATGAAGAGCCATGCTTAATAAATAAGATCTCTATCCCAAATATTAATTACTTTTCCCCTCCTTTACTCAAATAGGTTAGTCTAAACTCATCCATGATTAACTCTTACAAAACTGCACTTAGGTTAAAGTTAGTTTGGAAGGTTATAAATACAAGGCTTCACCCATTGTTTAACAAGCTCTTTTGGTGTAATGTTATGATGCAAAAATACCTTCAAAGACATTTTTTTATGTAGTGTTATAATGATCATTTGTTGAGAGAGCCAAGCCAAAGCAAAATCCAAGCCCAACTTTGCCAAGGTGATAAGGAGAGATGATGTGAGGAGCATCATTTCTAAATATTATTTGATCACACCACTGAGCACATTCCTCCATGCCCAACATACAACTCTTACTCTCAAGGAAGGTAAATAATGGATATTTTGTCTTCTATTGATAATTACTTGTATTTTTATCTTGATCCTTGAGTGTCTAGGCTTGAGGTGTTAGCTTAATTAGTGTGTTTTTGTTTGGTTTTCATCATACTAACACAATACTAATCTCCCCTCTCAAATTCTTATTGATCACATAATGACACACCTGCTGAGACCACGTACCCCACATGCATAAATGGAGTATCTTGGGACCTTTTTGGATCCAACAAGATTTCATTCTAGACCTTAATTTCTTATTTTTTGGCTAACTTTTTCATGTTTGGCTTGTGATTATGGAACTACAATTCTATGAGATAAACCAAAAAATTATTGACCAAAATTGTGAAATCATCTAAAAAAATTACAAAATTGATTTGTTTTGGACTCAACTCTATACAATTTCAAAATTAGTAGGGAAAGTTTTGAAATCATGAAGGAAAATTGTGAATTCATTTTATAGTTTTAAGAGTTTTCTTGGTTTTATGCAAAATTCCAAATTCATAGAGTTTAATTGTGAAATCATCATTTTAATCATGAAATTTTATAGTGTAATCATGAAATAATCATTTTAATTACAAAATCATTGATTTTAATTGTGAAATTGTTCTTTATTCTATGTTTTCATGATTTTCTTGACTATTTATGAATTTGGGACACTTACTATAGAAATCATATAATTGAATCACGAAATCATTTGTCTATTTTGGTGTTTTTATTAAAGGTTTGAGAAAGTTGTAAAATTATAGACCTGAGTTGATAAATTTTTGACTTGAGTTATGAAATCATATAATTATGCAATTGTTTGCTTGAGTTGTAAAATTGTTTACCTAAGTTGCAAAATTGTTTGCCAAAGTTACAAAATCATAGAGTTGTGAAATTATAGACTTGAGTTGAAAAATTATTTGCTTGAGTTGTAAGATTGTTGAATAGAGTTGAGAATGCATTTTAAAATAGAGAAATCATCCACTATAAGTTTCTACTTTTTTAGTTTTCTATGTTTTATATGCTTGAATAATTTTGTAGTTCATAATTTACTACATAACTATGAAATCATTCTAGAGAGCTTAAAATTGTGTTTTCTTGAGCTAATTTCTAGAATTTCACCATGGCTTAAAGTACAAATTAATCCACTAACTTGTTTGCAAATAATTAAGCCAATAAAGAAGAATTTTAGGTGATTTTTAATCAATTTTTCATTTTGCAAAGTCAAATTTTACAAAAATGGTTAAAACTTATTCACATTTGGTTAAGGTGTTTAAAATTCACTTAAAAATTTGTCTTTTTGCATTTTCTAAGATTTTATAAGTGCAAACACAGCCAAGGGGACAAAAATTTAACTTTAAATTTGGAGTTATTAAAAAGAACATAAATATGTAGTTAGAGATCCTAAGAGATTTTTCAATTATTATTTTATCTTTACACTAGTTTCATATTGCTTAAATTAGATCCTTTGATTTTAACAAACACAAATTTTAGCATGTATGCTCTCCCCCCATCCTTTTTAGGGAGCTCAAGTGAAAAAAATCACTTAGTTTATTGATGATATTTTTAAATTTGTGTCAGAAAGAATGTCATGTATGCTCTCCCCAAGATTTGAGCAACTTGGGTGATTAAAAACAAACCTCTAAAGTCTTTCCATTTTTCATTTATTTATTTTTATGCACTTGGCTTATGGGTAGAAGTTCATATCATCCCCATGAGTTCTTTAAGGGTATGTTGACTTGCGGCTTCATCTCCCAACATTTTACCAAACCCTTTCCATGGTAGGGTATACAAATTGGGTAAACCATTAGATGGGATAGTGGTGAGCGATTAGCCTAACCTACCCAATGGGTACTTGGGTCATGTAGAAGATAAACATTAAAATTCACTAAGAAGTACATGGATTAATTCATTATGAAAAGGAATATACCATTCCATAAAAATCTATGTAGTTTAGATTCAATTGATGTGATTTTGCCCTTGTGTTAGCCACACTTGGGACCATCTAGTATGTTTGAAAATTATATATTTTAGTCAAACCCCACTTACCTCAGAATTTCATGCCAAATTATGAGTGATCCTCATTCTAAGTTCATTCCACAAAATAATTTTTGAGAGATAGAGGGGGGTGTAAAAACTCTACCTATACATGTACTTAGATTTTTAGATTAACATTTAATTGATAGAAACTTTGGTTGAAGCTACACACACCCATGTTAGTTATAGGGATAGGACAAGCCATTTATGCTTATTCTAATTTATTTGATTTACGTGCATGTTTTGAGAATAGAAAATATTTTGTTTATTTGTTCAAAAAATGAGTCATAAAAAATCACATGTTTTTACACCATTTTATCCCAAAAGGTGTTATTTTATCTATTTAGTGTCACACTTTTAGCTTAGAATTTCCAAAACATTTGTGTGTGTGTCACTTGTTTAAATAAGGCATCGTTAAGTTGCCTATTTTATCCCAAGTATTTACCTTAGAGTTTTGAAATATAAAAACCATTTTCACACCTTTTGAGTGAAGTAAAATCATTATGTAGTTCATATTATTTTTAAAAAATTTCCTTATTTCAAACCTAGTTTGAAACTGTGTATGCCTTTGGTCTACAATTAGTGTCATTATGCCATCTATTTGGGTCTAGAATGTTATCCATTTGAAGAATATAATTATTTTAAACCAAGTTCAAAATTTGTCATGCAAATTTCAGATTTAAAATTGATTGGTCTACACCTATGTCTTGCTTAATTTTAGCCTGGGTGTTTACCTCTTACCTTTGAATTATGTAACTTGGACTAATTCCTTGATTGCTTTTAAGACTCCTTTTTGACTAGATATAGAATGTGGCATATTTTTCATGTGCCTTGAGTCAATTTGTTTCATTTAAATAAGGTCAAAAATCTCTTTTTAAGTACAACCTTAAGCATAGTTAGTTTACATTAGATCCTTGATTATCACTAGGGCCTAAATGCTTACTTATTACTCTTATTTTGATTACTTGAGATTGATTTTCCCACTTAGTTTTAGGCATATTACTAGAGTGAATGTTTCACACCAAGGTCAAGTTTTTTTTAGAATTCATGTGCCTAGATTGAGTCAAAGTTTTTTGAACCATTTTTCTTAGAGTTAGATTAATTACAATTTTTTACTTCGACCTAGTTTATTTTAAAAGTCTAGCTTTGTGCCTTCTTGCAAAAGACCTATCATTTGAATCTCAATTTTTTGACTTAGTTTGTTTTTAAGTCTAGATTTATGGATTATTACCAAATACCTAGCATTGACTTGACATTTTAAGATTTAGTTCATGCCTTTTGAGTCTAGCTTTATGCCTTATTTCTAAAGACCTAACACCATTTTTATTTTAGACTTAGATTAGATTTGTTCAAAACACTTTGCCAAAACCAAGATTAAAATTTTCCTTTCATTTAACCATTTATGTGTAAGACCTTAGACCTTATAGATATTTGAGACTAAGCTTACCATTGATAATTTTGGAGAAGAGCTCCATTTTAGGCCAAGTTCAAATTGTTTACAAAAATAGATTGAGTTTTCCATTTAGACCAAGTTTTTAGATGTACCAATCATTGATAAATCCTCTTAAACCATGTTTCAATATTTTTGTGAACTCTAAACCTTTTTATCATGATATTTTAGTCATGGGTTTGGATATGCCTCATTATACACATAGTGGGACCATGTATAATCCAGATTATGAAAACATGGTCATGAATGATGTCTTTATTCAAGACCCATATGGTGATGACGTAGTTTATGAGATGGATCCATATCCCCCTTACACTACTCAATATGTATAACTAGGCCAAGATATGTTATCACACTACCTTTTTAATACACCTCCTTATCTAGGTAAAAAACAAGAACAAATAGATCAATACCTTGCTGGTGTGCCATCTATTATCAAATAAGTCCAACAATAACCTTACTATGTTACTATGACATACACCTATTACCCATGATTTTTTGATCGTCACTTAGTTGAAAATAAGGATGGGGTTTTGGTTAGAGTCGTAGAGCTAGGGGACAAGTTTTCAAAAGAATTTCCCCATGAAAACCTACCTAGTATAGTTAGTGGGATTAAAAATGTACATTATACCCAAATTATTAAAAAAAATCTAGTAATTACCCTCAGGCACTCATGTCGATGTCATACCAAGATCTAAATATGATTACAAAAGGAAAGGCCCCCATAGAAGACAAATTCATGCAATTACAATAATAATATAAGACTTATCTTAATTTAACACATAGTTTCAATGCTATGGCCATACCGAATACCCCACTTGTATAGATAACTCCTTTAATAGGAGTGCCAGTTGATTCATCAAGTCATGATAATATAGGTGTGGACCCATATAACCAAAGTACTTCATTAGGTGACATGTTTAATGTCCCATTCATTGAAGTGACAGTGACTTCTATTCAGGACCATGTGCCAAATATAGTGGATAACACGTAAGTGTCTTCCAATTCAAGCCAATGTGGGTTAAATTCATCATCAAATAATCTATAGTAAGTACCTATGGATAATACCAAGAATGGTTCACAATAATAGGGGGTAGGAATGCCTAGTTCCCAACCACAGTAGGTTACTCCCACTCCTCAACCAATTGCTTCTTGAAGCATGCAACAGTAGAGGATACATAATCAAGAACCAACCAATGTTTTACCCCAACAAGTGGTGAATGTTATCCCAATTTAATAGGTGATATCTAATATTATATGGCCATAAACACAAACTAATTTACCTCCTCAATAAAGTTAGAACACTATGCTACCTCAATAGGTGACAACAAATGTTCCACCTCAATAGGTAGTGATGAATGCACCTCAATAGTCACAGACCAATATACCTTAATAATCATAGATGTTATCTAATCAATAACATATTCCTATTGGTCAATGACAAATACCAATCACCCAATAAGCATCTAGTTCACAATAGGTGTTTATTAAATAAATAGGTGCTAACATCTAATATGTACCTATTAGGAAACCATTACCTTTTACCCAACATGTGTATACACATAATATTTTCAACTTTTATCAATTAATGATGCTTTAGATCTTAAAAAAACCCATAGATACTCAATCTCTCTAAGTGTACACCCTAAAGGGTGCACCAAGAAAGGGGTGGGTAAACCTTTGGTGCTTCATAAGATTGTTGTTCCTTTTTGCCATTTTTTTACCAATCAAACTTGTTCCTAATACCTTTCCCTAAGCTGTTTCTCCTCCCTTACATAATATTCTAGTATTTCTCCTCTTTCTATCCATCATTTCCTTGCTTGGAACCCTTTTGACTTGTTCAACATACTAGGTTGACCTAGTATAGTTTAGGGGCCCTTTTCTCTCTTTTGGTTTGTTATCCTTCTAGCCGACCTAACACAAACCTAGTCAGTTAGACCAAAAATGTGGTAGGTTGACCAAGTCAAAATATCACAACCAACATATACAAATGATTTAGGGTAAGTTATGCCTATAAATATAAGGTCATTTTGGTCATTATTATAAAATTAAATTAAGATTTATTATTCACTCGCGCTTCTTCACAATCTGCTCTTCCACCATTCTACTTGAGGAGACTTAGCTTAGGTTTTTTATTTTAGAGAATCTAGTCTTGTGGATAGGTCTTAGATGATTTGGCCTAATAAAGTGATCCTTATGAGCCAAAACAACCTATTACAAAGACTCATTAGCTAAGGGAGAGATTGAGTCTCGATGGGTTCACATTTAGGTAAGTATATTCTAACTTTGTTCTCCTCTCTTTTAGTAGATAGAAGTACCTTAAGTGTTGGCTCAAATAATATTACTCTTCATATTCTATGTATTAGGGTGTTACTCATACTTAATTTATTTGAAGTTCCCTATACATGTTTTAATTACTTATCTTTAATAACCCCCACTTTGTGCCACAAGATTTGGTGTGCATTGGATTATATTTACTTTTCTTGTTATTGGATTAGTGAAATATTAAATCACATGATTCTTTTAGGGTTGTTATGTGATTATGTTAGATTATAGGCTTTGGAATACTACCTCACATGGTATTTTGTGATAAGTGATCCCTTAATTAGGTTTATCAAATCTTCACATTGGTCATGGTCCCACTTAACAGTTGTATGCCCCCCAATCAGAAGTGTAGGTGTGCTCTATCCCATCTGATGCAAGATTGATTTATGGACATGATGTATTTTTGATTGCATACATTCTATTTAACCTGATATGAATCAAACCCTTTTAGGATTTATTTCACTTATGTCATTTCTATCTATCATTTTTTTATCATATCTTTACTATGTTAGATCGACCCTATCGACCAAATTTATTTATCTCTATGTATAGATTTACAAGAATAGGTAACTAGCTTGACCAACTTAACCTAGTACAGGTTTCCAAAACTTGAAGAATTTTATTCAAATAACTGGATCAACTAGCTTGACCTAGTACAAGTTTTTGAGGTTTCAAGACTTCCTTTTTAGCCTACTAGGTTGACTAGGTCAACCTAGTGCATTTTCAACAGTTTTTCAATAGGTTCCTATATAGCTTGATCAACCAGTTCGACCTAATTTATAGGTTTTTACTAGTTTTATCCAAGGTCTTAGATCAATAATATTCTCCTTTTCATCTCTAATCCACCAAGGTTAGTTTCCATTTCTCTATATCTTTCCTTTTTCTATACTTTCCTTTCATAGTTTGTAGTCTTCAAAACTACCTCTACATAGTCAACTAGGTTGACCCTATGGACCTAGTTCTGTTCTCTATGTTTTTTGAAATAATTAGGTCAACTTGATTGACCTATTTCACTTATAAACTTTACTTTCATAGTACAAGTTTGACCATATCAACCTTGCTCTATATGATTGTCCATATAGTTTCTCAACTATGCCTTATTTCAAAGTTGGAATGAACCATATATGTTAATCACATCTTTCTTTTAAGTTGCTTGCATGCTTAGAATAGTTCATATAGTCTAATTAGGGTTTCAATTAATCACTTAGTTTCACTATTTATATTATTTTGTACACATGGCCAAAAAACATAAACATCAACAAGCATTTAGAAATTTGACTACCTAAGTCTACCTACTTGGATTTCATCACTAATGGGGAAGCTAACTTGATGCTCTGGTTAAGTATAAAGTTTGGTTAATGGTATATTTTAGCTAAGCACCTATTACCCTTATTACTAAGATGTGTGAAGTGAGGGGGTAGGCCCCAATACCAATCATGTATCATTAACACTATAGTCCCTTTCATCCTAAACTTACCTAAAATTATCCTTAGATTGCTATCTAGTACCTTGTTTATAGCCAATCTCCCTTTACAATTAAAATCATTCTTAATAATTCAATCAACATTCTGGTTGACCAAGTATCTAACTTTACTTTCAAGTTGTTTGATTTCTCTTTTATCAATTGTGTGTGCAAAAAATTGCATTAGCCAGTGTTAGTACAAGGTTTTGATTTACGTGCATCAATCAGATTGGCTAACATCAATTCAATTGATTTTGTGTTTCCTTTCTACACTTACTTTCATAGATTAGCTACAAATTGTCTTGTTTAATTTCTAATCTTGTTATCAATATTTTCCTCTTCCCTATTCACTATACTAGGTTAACTTGGTTGACCCTATCCTTTTTTAAGCTTCTGTGTACTACATTGGATTGACCTAGTTGACCCTGTATAGTCTGCAAGCCTTATTTCCTTCACTAGGTTGATCTGGTAAACCTAGTAATGTTTCCTAATTTTCCTAATTTTCAATCTAGTTTCCTATTTTTCCAATTTTGCATCTTATACATCTCTCTTCATTGAAAATGAGGTATCTTATTAGAATATTTTTGGATAACCTAAATCTATTTAGATACTATATGTGATGTTCATTCCTCCCTCTCTTTTCCTCCTAAGAGAACCCTCACTTTTGGGGCACCTCATCTCCTCCTTCATCTATGAATTGTAACATGGTGTTAATAACACATCAAGATGAGGTTTATGGATCCAATCCTTTCCATACTTATCAAGTCACTCTTAGAATCTCCAAACTAATGTGGGAGTGATACATACAAATCTATTTAACAATCCCATTAATAATCCTTCTTATAATAATCCTCCCCCTAACACTAATTCAAGGAGTGGTCTAAACAACACTACTCACCTCCTGATACAATCAAACTCCTAGGTCAAGTCATTCAACAAATGTACATCATGTAAAATTATTATACCAACCAAATGATGTAACTTCAACAACATTTAATAAATGTAACTAATTAACTCCAACTATTCATCCTAAAGCTAATCTTAATTATATTCCTCCACCTCTTATGGATGCCTTGGGTAATGTTATTCCTCAACCCATAATGAATAAAAATATGCTTTAAACCATTCAAAATGAGCCTTTATCTCCCTTAATTATATCCATTGATATTGGTAACATAATTCCATCTATCAAATATGATGGGACTAAAGACCCTACTTCATTCCTCAAAGCCTTTGGTAATCTTTACAAAGAGTGGATCCAAACTAATACATTTGCCAAAACTAAACTATTAGTCAAAACTTTCACTGGTGATGTATTAGAATGGTATAATCAAATTCTTCAACATTATATTTAGCAACTTGAAGATTTGGTTAATCCTTTGGTTAAAGAGTTTCAACATAATGATCTTCCTAAAAATTTTATTAATAACTTCATAAATGCTAAACAATCACCTAATGAATCAGCTCATGACTTTATTAAAAGATGGAAATCTTTAGCTCATAAATCTGATCATAATATGACTGATGATAATTTATTCAAACTCTTTATTACTACTTTGAATCCCACTCTTTAATACAAGGTTTGAACCTTTGCTCCTCAAACTCTTAATGAAGCTCTTGACCAAGCTAAGTGTCAAGACTTTCTTATGAATCAATTTGAACCCAATCATAAACTTCTTAAAGGATCTTTTCAAACATATAATGTTATCACTAGTAATACTCCCCAAACCAAACCTAGAGTTGCCAAATCTGATGTTCCTTTACCATCTCATATACCTCTTTTGATTCAAAAAATGAAACAATTTTTACCACCCTCAAAACCTTTCATTTATCCCAATGCTCCTCCTAAGTGGTATGATCCCAATCTATTTTGTTGGTTCCATGCCAACATTGGGCATTCTCATGAATATTATAGAGAGCTCACTAAGTGTGATGTTTCTTATATGCTTGGTGACTCTTTCAAATATGAGGATATGATAAAACTTCATTATCAAGAGTATGATACTACATCTCAAAAATGAAAAAACTTTAAAGCCTCTACTTCTAATAATAAAAATTCTTCTGTAAATAATAATCAATCAAATATCAAGGATGTTTATGCCATCGATGTCGATTATGACTTATATTATAAAAAACCTCAATATGTCAATGTTGATAAGGTTACTTATAATTGTAAATTGACTTACAAAGATCCTATTACCAAGCCTAAGAAACCATCTTTAGAAGAACAATTGCTCAAAGATACCACTACCACTCATGATGATTCAAAAGCACATGAGGAACAATTTTCTCCTTCCAGTCCTCTCAACATATATATACCTCCTAAATCTAATTTTCCTTCTAAAGCTCATGCTAGTTCTTATAAATCACATTGGAGTTTTTTTAAGAACTCAAATCTATGACTTATAAGATTCCTCTTATGGAGTTGGTTCGCACTTCACCCTATCATTGTAAATTTCTTATGCAACAACTTCAAGAAAATGAATATCCATCTTACATAGATGAATAAACACATTATGTCTATTCTCAAACAACTAATTATTAGTAATTTGACTTGTCAATGTCAAATTACTACCCCTATCATTCGAACCTTCCTAAAATTGGTCATTAACCTTTTGCAGTTGGTCAAACCGATCATTTGTGACCTTAAAAGCACTAATTTTTGGTAAAAAATGTCAAATTTGTATTTTAAATAGGTAATTATTATCTCAAAATAGAAATTAACACGTTTAAAAGTATGAAAATACCTAAGGTCCTAAGTTTCAAGTCATAAAAAAGTCTTTTCATATGCTAAATAACATAAAAAGGCTCCAAAATAGCCCACACATGCCAAATTCCATGTTAAAAATTAAAAAAAAGTGTTTAAAAAGTGTATTTTGAATTTTATACCACGTAATTATTCTCATATCTTCCATTTCAAGTAGTGGAATGATTTGGTAGTCTTTAAAAGGCCAAAAGAAGCTTATTTTCTTCACTTTTTCAAGTAAAAGTACACAATTCATATAGAATCCATATAGTCCAAGTTATGGGAGATCATCTACAGGAAATTATCAGGCTTCATGAACATTTTCATGGAAATTCATGTCCATATAGGCCCTAAACCATCCTTATCTTGATACTTTGCTTGTTGGCAAAAGGAGACCTATTTCTAGTTTTGGGAGTGGTACAGACTATTGAGGAAGGGTAAAGATCTAAAATTTGGGGTGAAGAAAGTAGAATTAGAGGGATTAATGATGGTATAAGTGGATATTCAATTAGATTCTCCAAAATAATGAACCATTTATTTAAATATAGGCTAATTTTGTAGCCTTGCAACCAGAAAGGCAATGGGTTTTCTTCAGTTTCTCCTCACCTGGGTAGAGTTTCAAGTCAAAAAAAATTATTACAAAATATCAGGGACTTTTTATACCTTTCCATGCCCTTATAAATATATTATTAATGAAATTAAAGGTCCAAAAAATCTCACAGATTTAGCTAGTCAAAGTTAGAGTAGTATGAGCTTCAAAGGTGAATTATACAGACTTTGAGGAGGAAGTTAGCATCAAATTTTAAAGAAATTTGTGTTTTGTAGGGTTTACATCAAGTTTTCATGGTTTAAATTAATAAAAATTAGATTTTATTATTTTTTAATGGCAAATAATTCCCATCTCCATGCTTAAAAGGTGTCTCAATGGAGCTTATTTAGCATAAGTTAAGGAAACTTTTCAAAATTTTTGGTTTTTAGAGAAAACCATGTTTCAAATTAACACTCTTGCATTCCTATAATGGCATATAAATTATTGTGTTATTATGTTTATGTGTTTGTGGTTGTAATCTAATCTTTACCTTGATATTCTCATGCTCCTCCATGTTCCTTTTCACCACCATCCTAACCTCTCCATACCACTGTCTAGCACTACCATTTTCCACTATGTTTTTGTCTCTCCATACCATCTTTTCATGAATCCCCATCTCTTTCTACCATAATTAATACCTACCAACATCACACCTTATTTATTCCATGGTAACATGCTTAAGGACCAACACAAAGCACGATCAAGGGGTATATAGGTAGTCAAAGTATCAAATACAGTCATCAAAAGAGCTAATCAACAGGGTTATACAATCAAGTGTGGCTATAAGGTTCAATGAGTTTTCAAAATGGGAGAGACCTTCTTCAAGTTTTAATGGGAGTAAAAAATCCATCAAAATGAGGAGGTGGGATAAGTAAGGCAATTGGACCTTCATTTTTGACACCATAGCACCAAAATATGACCACCTATAACAAATACATACAGTCAAAAAAGTCAAATGAAGTCATATGAGTTTCAAGGGTATCAATCTTGAAATTATTGCATTCATGGTTGTAGTGATGCATAAGAGTAGTCTCAATAAACATATGAGAAGCCATAGTAGGGGTTATATGCATATATAATGGACTCTCCAAGAACTTTATAGTTGATAGTCCATACAATGAGCTCATGGTATGCATCAATCCAAAGTGATAGTGGGTTCCTCTCTATAATGCAATAAACTTCATTGTGCACAATTAATAAGAGTATTAAAGATGAAATTAGGTGTATATCCTTCTTAAAGGTCACATAAATCTTAATCCATACATATATTATCCATCAAAGAGCACCTATAGTGCCCTAAAAGCGTCCTACAAATACTCTTGGAGCCAAGGTGGGATTGTTTGAAGTTCCAATACTTGGATATGATAGGTAATGACATTGTGAAAGAAGGAATATTTTTAGGTAGATTATAAAATTAAAGTAGTATTTTGAGGATAATATGTATTTACAACCCCAAACTCATCTACAACCACTATGATGGACTCTTATAACTTATATAGAGCCTATAATTTGTACAATTGATGATACAAACAAGCAAGTGCTAATAGGGGTCTGTGCCTAGGAAGGAAAAGTTGAATTTTAGAATGTTTTAACATCAAGGGGCTAGTTAAATTTTTGAAATAACTTGATGAGTCATAAGGGGAAAAGGTACAGTCATATCCCTCTTTTAGTAGGGCATAATGTTAACCTACAGCCATACTTTGGCAGGGTTGTGGTCATCTATAGGGTATTTTGAAGATAAGGTTTTTGAAGAAAAGATAAAAGGTCAAGTTTGACCCATCAAGGTGAATGGAGAAGTTATAAAATGGAGTAATTACATGATTTCAAAAATACCGAGTCACCCTACAACTATCATTGGAGGAAACCTACAACCAATTAGGTGATATTTTAGATGAAAACCTAAGAATTATGGATTACTAATGTGATATTAATTTTGATCTCACAAAATAATTTGATGTGATATGACTTAAATTAGTGGAGAGGAGATTATAATCCATCTCAAAACCCTATTACAGTCCTTACATCTATACAGGGGTCATAAAGAGCCTAAAACACGATCACCAGAGTCTTGAAGAGTTTCTTGGGGGCTTATGGTACACTAAAGGTTTCATGAAGTTGTAAAAGGTTGTAATGGTTATATATAAGACAATAGGACTAAAAGGTCATGAAATGGAAATTACAAAAAAGTATATACAGTAGTTTCATCCTTGAACACCATGCTACAACTATGATAAGGATATGAGTTTTTCCTTAAGCTTGTATCAAAGTCATACTCATTGTCAAAGAAGGTTGGTATGTTTGAGAGGTTGTTTCAATAAGTAAGAAGTTAGTTAAAAAATCAGGAATAATAATGGTCATCACAAAGTACATGAACATAGGCAAGTTGAATTATCCTTCACCCCTATAGTCTCTTAACATACAATCACCTCCAAGACTATTTCATGTAACTTGAGGGTTAAGAGTTTCTCAGAGTCATATTAAATGCAAAAAAGAAATTAAAATTGTGATAAGTGGAAAATGATGAATTTAATTTGTGGTTAAGTAAAAATACAAATCTTAAGGGAGTTAAATACTCAGGACATTATATGAACTATGCATAGGTGGATATCTAAAAAGCTTGAAACTAGTCAAATTACCATAAAGGAATTGTGTGGAGAAAACCTCATTTGATATTGAGGTAAATAAATATTATTTTAAATTAAAAATCTATAAAAATATTGAAATTACCTTAAAAATATGCAAAACTCAATCAAATATGTAGACAGTCCATGCATAGGGAGTAAATTCAAAGGGAAATTGAGGATTTTAGGAGCTACAAGTGGAGTTAGGACTTGAAAGTTTGTACATAGGGTCATTATGAGTTGGATAATATTATTAAAAAGTTTAATTTCCATTAGATGAGTGGAGATACTTTATGTTTTGTCACAGTCCTCAACATGTCTATTGGATATCACCATTGGAGTAGGCATCATTTTGGAGTGCCACAAAGTTTTCTAAGCATAGGTGAAAGTTTGAAAAGAATGGTATTATGTTTTTACATCATAATTAAACCTTTAAATATTTTAAAAATTCCAAATTTTATGAAAACCATGCTCATATAGGCTTTTGTAAACAAACATGCATATAGGCCAAAAAGGCATTTTTTGAATTTTCAAGAAAAAGATGATTTTAGAGTGTTTTGATAGAATATTACAGGCCCCATGATTATTTTTTAATGATTTTTGAAGTAGGAGAAGAGTTATTTTTATCTTGGTGAATTTTTTCACTTTTTATAGTTTCAGACACCCTTCCAAACCCCATTTTTAGATGCTTGTATCTTTCACCACGTTAGAATTTTGGATAAAAAATATTATTATGTTTTGAGGACTCATATATAATTATAATTTATGAAAAATTGAGGTCAATTGAGGTGCTGTGTTTTATGAGCAATCGTTTAGAGTGTAGGCAACGCAGAATGCAAGCAAAACCCTACAAGAAAATTTCCTCCACATAGTAAATTTTCATATATTTTGCATGGGAACCCAATATTTTTAGGGATGTTAGGGGGATAAGTTTGATATTATTAAATGGAATTTTTTTGGATTTAGAGGTCTATACTTCATGAATCATCAATTTGAAGATTCAACTTTAAAACCCTCTTAAACCCCTAAAAAACTAGTTTTGAAAAAAGATGATTTTATTTCCATAAAATAATCATGGGTTAATATAAAACATTTTCAAACATTATTTAAACTTAGATAAAATTCTATAAATGTCAATTTTATGCATGGATTTGTATGAATGAGGTAAAAAATCATGTTTTTTGTGAAAAAAACATGTAAAATGAAGTACAAGATAGTTTGACGAAATATAATCAATGGAGTTCAAAGCATAAGAATTTTTATTAATACTAAAATATTAATTTGGTCATAAATAATATTGGAAGTGCTCCTATTAACTCTATCAAAATGGCCAATCTGCATAAAAATGGAGCAAAAGAGGCCTAGTGAACCCTATTGATTGAATGGTGAGTGTTTTCTCATCAAAATCACATATATTATGATGGGGAAAGTTGTTCTAGGTATATTTAATTTTTTTTTCAAGTTTCATGGCTTTTTGTGTTAGGTTAGAAGGTGTCCAAATTCATAGATTAGCTTTTAGGTCTATTTGGTCTAATAGGCCTAGTTGGTCAAATAGTCAACTTGGAGTTTGGTGTTAGATGGATATTCAAGGAGTTCCAAATAGAATTTTAACTCCAATTTTATATTATTACATGGAGATTTCATGCAAATTTCATTCTTCAAGGTCCATTTTCATGTAAGGTGGAGTTAGTTGGAGTTGACCAATCAAAGCTTCAAATTCTCTTTTTACAAATATCATGCATCTCTCCTTGGTGGACATGTCATTCAAAGCTTTAAAACACTTAAGTGGAGTTCATTTTTTAAAATTATCATAACATCATTCATGGAAGGCTCTTGACTTGTCAAATGGGTGCACCACTCCTTTTCTAATGCCAAAGTAAAGCTTCATGCAAGACAAGAAAATAAAAGGCTTTTATTTCAAGGCTTTGTTACCAATTTGAACTTAGTTTTTGACTAAGGTTGAGATGGAGTTGATCTCCTTTTCTATTTTCAATTCCAATCTCTTAGATTTTTCATGAATTATATATATATATATATATATATATATATATATATATATATATATATATATATATATAGGCTTTTTATCTATTTAAAAAAAGATCCATCCCTCTCTTGGCATGACCAAACTCTACCAAGATTGAGATTTGTAACCTTTTTAGATAAATTAAATGACTATTTTTAGATTACATTATGATGGTATAGTGGATTTATGTTAGTTGATTTGCATATGTGGTAGAGCTTTCTCCCTTGTCAAGTCCTGATTCTTACCTAGTTACTATTTTTTCAAATTATGTAGGTCATGTTCAGTGTTTGATGTCTTCTGGCTAAGCTTATAATGGATATAAGTGGCTGGTTAGTGCCTTGAATCAAGCCTATTCCATCATTTCCCTTAGGCTTTGATCACCAGATAAAACCTCTTCATGAAATACTAATGCATAAGAGATATTTGAGTTATAGATCCAGTCTTTACTTATCTAATCAGTGTTTTAGAAGCTCAAATAGAGTGGATGAACTAGTAATACAAGTGTATCACCAATAGTAAAGTAGGATTTCTCTTTTAGTTTCCTTCTTCCCCTTTTCATCCCAACAATCAATAGTTTAGTAGACAATGCAAAGTGATGCATTAGAGGAGCTAGCCTCAGCAAAAAATAGAGGTCTAATTTGAGTTTAGGTGTCTCATAACTTAAATCATTCCAATGTTAGTCCAGGTGTGAAGTTTTTAGATCTAAATCTAATAAGCCTTTAAGCAGGGTGATATCTAGATAGCTAATAGTTTTGGCATGCCTGGTGGGGCATGAGTTCAGCTATTGGAGTGCAAGTTTGTAGCACATTCATCTTTAGATCTAGTTTCTAGTACTCCTATGACCCTCATCTCAAGGCAAAAGGTACATTTTTGTTCACATTTATAGTTATCTTCATGATTTTTTAGGCCATGACAGCCTATAGATAAGAATTTTGTTCTTCTTCTCCTTACCAACAATTTTAGTATGAGCCTTATGACCCATATCAGTCTTATCATGAGCCATATCAACCATATGATAAATACACAGAGCTTTATTAGTATTATGAAAGCTCATACCAGTGTTTATAACCACTCTCATGAGTATTTTTATCCTCATAATCAACCCAATCAAGTCCCAAATCAATCTATCTCAAGCTTCAAGTAAACTTTGTTTGGCTATGAGAAAGAGATGATAAGTATAGAGACTAGAAATATCTACAAGGAGGAGATTTCCATGTACAAAATTTAGAGTATGAGAGAAAATTTGTAGTGGGATAAAGAATTATGTGAAAATTTTATGTGGCAAGGTCACTCAAAGTATAGCTTGATATATTTAAACATTGGAGGTCTAATAGTAAACATTGAAGAGAGGTTGGTTTTTATGAGAAACCCTAGGGTTATCATAGTCAATAGTATGTTCCCATAGAACTACCCTTTTATCTTTATGATAAATAAAGAAATGTTTATCATATCCCTCATGAATCAAACTGAACCTTGGATAGTTTTCATACCTAGAATTCTATCCAAGAGAGGTCTCAGAAAGTTGAAGAAGTTTGTTATGAGATGTCTAATTTTTGAATTCAGAGATCATATAGGAGTCTACATATTCAAGTTTATAGGAAGAAATTCTTAGTAATCTAATCCATGATTTTTAGGATAATTTAGCTAAGAAAATTGAGCTTGAAAATAAAAATCTCAAATATTAAATGGTAGTTTGATCCGGGCAACAATTTAGGCGATAATTCAGGTGACAGTTCCACCCCAATTGATGACAAAACTTCTGGGAGCCATAACTTTTGCACTGTAGATTCAATTGACTCACTGCTTGAACCGTTGGAAAGCTGAGAATGAGGAGAATGTCATGAGATGTAATTGATATCTGATCAATGAAGTTTGGCCCCTGAAAACCCAATGGAAGTGCCCCAAGTTTTAATTTTAGTAGTGCAGTCTAAAAATAATAAGTTTATAAAAATAGTAATTCCTTGAATTCTGTATTGTTTTAAATCTTGGAAGTCAAACCACTTAATATCCCTTGAGTTTGGTGACCTTAAAAATCCTCCCCATGATTTTAAAATATGTATAAATGAAGAGGTAACCTGAAATGTGAAGAGAGACATCTCTTCCCAGAGATAAGCATATATTTGTATTGCGATCTTGAGTAATGCTACATCTCTTCTCAGAGAATTCATTATTACTGTGTTATTTATATGCTATTGAAATATTTATCAACCATAAATTTTGAGTTTTGGATCATATTTTTAAATTCAACACCAATGCAAATTCCTTATTTCATAGCCATGGCTATAAAAAGTATAGAAATAGAGGTTCATAAACCCAAGTTTATGACTTGGAAGCAAATTCAAGAGTCAAGTGAGAAAGAGGAACAATCAAGCATTATTTAGGATGATAAATTAAAGCAATATATAATTTATCCTTCATCAATTCCTCCTCAAAATCTAAAGACCTTTCCTTTATGGAAATCCATTCAATAAAAAGTGCAACAAAAAGAAGAGTTGAAGGTGATCCAAGAAGAGTAGCTATATGACTAGAATCAGGTATCTATGGTAACTTTTGTAGACCTTTATCATCTTATTAAATAATTTAAGGGATATACCATGCCAATTTTGGATCAATAACCTCTTCTTTGTGAGTCAAGTGAATAATATTTAGCCAAAGAGATAAAAAATGAAGGTGACTTGAGTGACAAAGAAGAAATTATTATTGAGACACCACTTGGCAAGGACAAACATGATTCAGTATTTCATGATGCCAAAGAAGAGTAGCTGTAAGAGTTTTCTCAAGAGATTGTAAAAAATAATATAGATGAAGTACAAATAAATATTTATTTAGAAGATAGCCATGAAGAAAATTCACATAGAGCCATTACTAAGATGGAGAATATTCCTAAAGAAGATGAGACAAGTGTAGCAAATTAAGAAATTTCATTTAAATTCATTGAACAGGTAGAAATATGTGATCAACATGTTTAAAATGGTAAGAATACTGATTATTTTCATGTCCTTTTAGTTGAGATGATGAAGAGGCCTTTTAGGATGTCTTAGAGAGTTTTTGTGCAAAGTTTGATAGTCCATCTCCACTGCAAGTGTAGATTGATGAATGTATTGTAAAGAGTACTATTGAAATTGTTCATCAATAATAAATTAAAGACATATTACAACCATGTTTGGATTTTTATCAAGAATATAAATAATTTAACAAAGTACAACTTCAAATGGAGTCAAATGAAGACATCAATCTAGGTATACTAGTTGAATTGCCAATACAATCATTGAATGAGAATGTATCAAATCATGCCCAGCCTATGAATGAAGTAGAAATAACACTTTTGATGCATCAAAGGAGAATTTATGAGGAATATTATTGGGTATTAGATCCATATCTTCAATCCATGCACCTGAGAATGGAAGTTAGAGGCCTAGTTACATCATTCATAAGACATGAATATACAGGTTCTCCTATCACAAAAAGATGCTATCAAAAGGAAGAAAATACATTTTCAAGATCCATGGTGAAAAAAATTACTTCCCATTTGACCTTGGATGAAATATTGTCAATTTAGGTTAGTTATTCTAGGTTTTCTTATGTTAATAAGTGAGTAGCACAAATAACAATCTGCTTCCTTTTCATTATTTTCCTATTTTTTGTAGGTTAGTTGTCCCTAATTTCTAGTTTTGTTATTGTTTTTCCCTTCAGTCCTATTGTGTCAATCTAAAAAGGTATTAAAAAGTTCAAAAGAGTCTATTTCTTAGTCAAGAAGGCCATCTAGTCAAACTTGTTATGCTTCATCTAAGTTATTTGACTAGCAGGCTGGTCAACCCTCAAAAATCACCAAAATTGTTAGTAATTTGACCTATCAAGGTCAACTTACTACCCCTATCATTCAAAAATTTCCTAAAACTAGTCATTAACCCTTTATAGCTAGTCAAATCGATCATTTGTGACCTTAAAGGCACTAATTTTGGTAAAAAACATCAAAATTGAATTGTAAATGGGTCATTATTATCTCAAATGAGATTTTAACATGTTTAAAAGTATGAAAATACCTGAAGTCCTAACTGTCAGGTCATAAAAAAATTGTTTTCATATGCTAAATAGCCTAAAATAGCTTGAAAATATCCCACACATGCCAATTTCCATGTTTAAAACAAAAAAAAAAGGTTGGAAAAGTGTATTTTTCATGTTATACCATGAAATTCTTCTAATATCTTCCATTTCAAGTGGTTGAATGCTTTGGTAGTCTTTAAAAGGCTAAAATAAGCTTATTTTCTTCACTTTTTCAAGCAAAAGTATGGAATCCATATAGTCCAAGTTAGAGGAGATCATATACAAGGAATCCTCAAGATTCATGAACATTGTCATGGCAATTTATGTCCATACATGCCTTAAACTAGCCTTATCTTGATATTTTGTTTGTTGGCACAAGGAGACCTACTTTTAATTTGGGGAGTGGTATAGATTATTGAGGAAGGGTATAGATCTCAAATTTGGGGTGAATAAATTAGACTTAGAGGGATTCCTGATGGTCCAAGTGTATTCAGTTAAAGACATGCCAATTTTTATAGCCCTATAACTAAAAAGGCAATGGGTTTTCTTCAGTTTCTCCTCTCCTAGGTAGAGTTTCAAGGCAAATAAAATTGTTCCAGAATATTGGGGAATTTTTATACCTTTCCATGGACTTATAAATATATTATTAATGAAATTAAAGGTCTGAAAAATCTCACAAATTCATCTAGTCAAAGAAAGAGTAATATGAGCTTCAAAGGTGAATTGTACGGTACTTGAGGAGGAAGTTAACTCAAAATTTCAATAAATTTGTGTTTTTTAAGTTTTAAATAATTTTTTCATAGTTTATAGGCATAATAATTAGAGTTTATTATTGTTTCATGGAAAAAAAATGCCCATCTCCATGCTTAAAGGTGCCTCAATGGAGCTTATTTAGCATAAGTTAAGGAAACTTTACAAAATTTAAGGTTTTTGGAGAAAACCATGTTTCAAATTCACCCTCTGGCATTCCTATAATGGCCTATAAATTGTTTTGGTATTATGTTTATATGTTTTCGGTTGTATGCTAATCCTTACCTTGATATTATCATTCTCCTCCATGCTCCTTTTCACCACCATCTTAGCCTCTCCATACCACTATCTAGCACTACCATATTCCACTATGATTTTGTCTATCCATACCCTCCTTTCATGATTCCCCATCTATTTATACTATCCTTCATACATAACACCCTCACACCTTCTTCATTACATAGTATCATGATTGAGGACCAACACAAAGCATGATCAAGGGGTATATAGGTAGTCAAAGTATCAAATACAATCATCAGAAGAGCTAATCAGTAGGGTTATACAATCAAGTGTGGCTATAGGGTTTAATGAGTTTTAAAAAGGGGAGAGACCTTCTTAAAGTTTTAATGGGAGTAAAAAATCCATCAAGCTGAGGAGGTAGGATAAGTAAGGTAATTGGACCTTCATTTTTGACACCATGACACCAAAATATGACCACCTATAACAAGTACATGTAGTTAAGAAGGTCAAATGAAGTCATATGAGTTTCAAAGACCTCAATCTTGAAATGATTGCATTCATGGTTGTATTGATGCATAAGAGTAGTCTCAATAAACATATGATAAGCTAGAGTAGGGGTCATATACATACATAATGGACTCGCTAAGCACTTTATAGTTGATAGTCTATATAATGAGCTCATGGTATGCATCAATCCAAAGTGACAGTAGGTTCCTCTCTATAATGCAATGACCTTCATTGTGCATAATTAAGAAGAGTATCAAAAAAAAAATTAGGTGTATATCATTATTTAAGGTCACATAAATCTTAATACATACACATATTATCCATCAAAGGGCACCTTTAGTGCCTTAAAAGCATCCTATAGACACTCTTGGAACCAAGGTGGGAGGGTTTGAAGTTCCAATACCTGGATATGATAGGTAATGACATTGTGAAAGAAGGAATATTTTCAAGTAGATTATAAAATTCAAGTAGGATTTTGAGGATAATGTGTACCTGCAACCCCAAACTCATGTACAACCACTATGATGGACTCTTATAGCCTATATAGAGCATACTGTCCATATAACTAATGATACAAGCAGGCAAGTGCTAATAGGGGTCTGTGCCTAGGAAGGAAAAGTTGAATTTTATCATGCTGTAACATCAAGGGGATATTTAAATTTTTTAAATAAATTGATGAGTCATAAGGGGAAAAGGTACAATCATATCCCTCTTTTAGTAGGGCACAATGTTAACCTACAACCATACTTTGACAGGCCTGTGGTCATCTATAGGGTATTTTGAAGATAGGGTTTTTGAAGTAAAGAGAAATGGTCAAGTTTGACCCATCAAGGTGAATGGAGAAGTTATCAAATGGATAAATAACATTATTTCACAAATACTCAGTCACCTTACAACTATCATTGGAAGAAACCTACAGCCAAGTAGGTGATATTGTAGATGGAAACCTAGGAATTATGGATTACTAATGTGATATTAATTTCAATCTCACAAAAAAGTTTGATGTGTTATGACTTTAATTAGTGGAGAGGAGATTATAATCCATCTAAAAACCCTATTATAGTCCCTACATCCCTACATGGGTCATAAAGAGCCTAGGAACATGGTCACCACAGTCTTGAAGAGTTTCCTAGGGGCTAATGGTACACTAAAGGTTTCATGAAGTTGTAAAAGGTTCTAATGGTTATCTATAAGACAATAGGACTAAAATGTCATGAAATGGAAATTAAAAACAAGTATATATAGTAGTTTCATCCTTGAACACCATGCTATAGCTGTGATAAGGATATGAGTTTTTCCTTAGGCTTGTATCAAGGTCATACTCATTGTCAAAGAAGGTTGGTATGTTTGAGAGGTTGTTTCAATAAGAAAGGAATTAGTTAAAACATAAGGAATAATAATGTTCATCATAAAATACATGAACATAGTCAAGTTATTATCCTTTACCCCTACAGTCTCTTAACATATAGTCACCTCCAAGACTATTTCATGTACTTGAGGGTTAATAGCTTCTCAAAGTCATATTAAATGAAAAAAAGAGATTAAAATAGTGAGAAGTGTTAAATTATGACTTTAATTTATGGTTAAGGAATAATACCAACCTCAAGGGAGTTAAATACTCAGGCCATTGTATGGACTATGCATAGGTGGAGATCTAAAAAGCTTGAAACTAGTCAAATTGCCATAAAAGAATTGTGTGGAGAAACCCTTATTTCATATTGAGATAAATAAATATGATTTTACATTAAAAAATATCTAAAAATATTGAAATCACCTTCAAAATATGCAAAACTCAGTCAAATATGTAGAGAATTTGTGCATAAGGAGCAAATTTGAAGTGAAATTGAGGATTCTAAGAGCTACAGTGGAGTTAGGACTTGAAATTTTGTACCAAAGGTCATTATGAGTTGGATAACATTATTAAATTTTTTATTTCCTACAAGTTGAGATTCTTCATATCTTGTCACAATCCTTAGCATGTCTATTGGAGATCACCATTAGAGCAGGCATCATTCTGGAGTGCCACATAGTTATCTAAGCATAGGTGAAAGTTTGAAAATAATGGGATGATGTTTTTACATCATAATTATAACTTTAAATAGTTTTGAAATTCCAAATTTTATGCAAACCATGCTCATACAGGCTTTTGCAAGCAAATAAGCATATAGGCCAAAAAGGCATTTTTTGACTTTTCAATAAAAAATGATTTAAGAGTGTTTTGATAGCATGGTATAGAACCCATGATTATTTTTTAAGGATTTTTTAAGTAGGTTAAGACTCATTTTAATCATGGTGATTTTTTTCACTTTTTGAAGTTTTAGACACCCTTCCAAGACCCCTTTTCAGATGCTCGTATCTTTCACCACATGAGAAGTTTGGATAAAATAAACTATAATATTTTTAGGACCCATATTAAATTATAATTAATGAAAAATTGAGGTTATTTTAGGGGCTGTACTTTATGAACAATTGTTAAGAGTGTAGGCAACCTAGAATGCAAGCAAAACCCTATAGGTAAATTTCCTCCACATGGTATCTTTTCATATCTTTTGCATGGGAAAAAAATATTTTTAGGGATGTTATGGGGATTAGTGTGATATTCATAAATGGAAATATTTTGGGATTTGGAGGTCTATACTTCATGAATCATTAGTTTGAAGATTCAACTTAAAAAACTCTCCTAAACCCCTACAAAATTAGTTTTGAGAAAAGTTGATTTTATTGACATAAAATTATCATGTATTAGCCTAATGTTTTTTAAAATTTCAAGTACACTCATAGAGGATTCCATAAATGTCAATTTAATGCATGAATTTATTTGGATGAAGTCATAAATCATGTTTTTTTATGGAAAAAACATGTAAAATGAAGTACAAGATAGTTTGATGAAATTTAATCAATGGAGATATAAGACTAAGACTTTTTATTCATACTAAAATCTTAATTTAGTTATAAATAATCTTAGAGTTACTCCTAATAGCTCTATCAAAATGGCCAGTTTGCAAGAAAATAGAGCAAAATAGGCCTAGTCAATGCTGTTGACTGAATGGTGAGTATTTTCTCATAAAAATCACATATATTGTGATGAGTAAATTTGTTCCAAGTATATTTAATTATTTTTTCAGGTTTAATATCTTCTTTTTTTAGGTTTCATGGTGTCCAAATGCATAGATTGGCTTTTAGGCCTATTTGGTCTAATAGACCTAGTTGGTCAAATAGTCAAGTTAGACTTTGGCATTGGATGGATATTCAAGGAGTTCCAAATGGAGTTTAAAATCCACTTTTATTATATATCATGGATATTTCATGCACATTTCATTCTTTAGGGTCCATTTTCATGCAAGGTGGAGTTAGTTGAAGTTGACCAATCAAAGCTTCAAGTTCACTTTTCATAAATATCATGCATCTCTCCTTGGTGGACATGTCATTAAAAGATTTAAAATAATTAAGTGGATTTAATTTTTTAAAATTAGCATAACATCATGTATTAAATGCTTTTGAATTGTCAAATGGGCCCACCACTCCTTTTCCAATGCCAAAGTAAAGCTTCATGCAAGACAAGAAAATAAAAGGCTTTTATTTCAAGGCTTTGTTACCAATTTGAACTCAATTTTTGACTGAGGTTGAGATGGAGTTGATATCCTCATCTATTTTCAATGCCAATCTCTTGGATTTTTTAGGCTTTTTCTATATATGTTGGATTTTTGGCCATTTAAAAAAAGATCCATCCCTCTTTTGGCATGACTAGACTCTACCAAGATTGAGTTTTGTAACCTTTTTAGATAAATTAAATGACTATTTTCAAATTCCATTATGTTGGTATAGTTTATTTATGTCAGTTGATTTTCATATATGGTAGAGCTTTCTCCCTTGTCAAGTTCTAATTCTTACCTAGTTACTAGTTTATTAGATTATGCAGGTCATGTTCAGTGTTTCATGTCTTTTGGTTGAAATTACAATGGATATAAGTTGCTGGTTAGTGCCTTTAATCAAACCTATTCCATCATTTCCCTTAGGATTTGATCACTAGATAAAACCTCTTTATGAAATATTGATGCATAGGAGATATTTGGAGTTTTAGATTTAGTATTTACTTGTCTAATTAGTGTTTTAAGATCTCAAATAGAGTGGATGAACTAGAAATATAGGTGTATCACCAACAGTAAATTAAGATTTCCCTTTTAGTTTTCTTATTCCCCTTTTCATCCCAACAATCTATATTTTAGGAGACAGTGCAAAGGGATACATCAAAGGAGATAGCCTCAATAAAATCTAGAGGTTTGGTCTGAGTTCAGGTGTCCCACAACTTAGATCATTCTAATGTTTGTCTAGGTATGAAGGTTTTACATCCAAATCTATCAAAAATTCAAGTAGGGTACTATCTGGATAGCTAATACTAATGTTAATACCATTGAGACTATGTGTTTTTTTTCCAATCCTTTCATTGAATTTCTTAAAGAGGACATGGTCAATGATGAAATTCGTTTTTGCATTGATGATCCACCTCTTTTTTTTAATCAAAGTAGCCATTAATACCACCCTTATCTAAAAATTTCTAGTTGACAAAGGTTCTGGTATTAATGTCACATCCTTATGGATCATTCAACAACTAGGTTATAACAAAGATCATCTTAAACAAACCCATCTTACTTTTCATGGCTTTGACAAGACTAATCAAAAGCCACATGGATGCATATGGATTCCATTAACCATTGGAACTAAGACTATTAGAACCAAGCTTATGGTCCTTGATCTTCCTTTATCTTATAACATTCTTTATGGTCATCCATGGACTCATCAGATGAGGGCCATTGCCTCTTCTGGTAGTCAGTGTATTAAATTCTTACATAATGGAAAACATTATAAACATGAATCTAATACCAAACATGGAGCATCCAACTTCCTAATACTAAGCCTCAATATCAAATTCCTATAATTTCTAAAATCAATATTGCTCCTTTACTTGAGTGTATCAACATGAAACCTAATCTTCAAGTTACTCTTGTAGATTATGATAATGATGATCCTAATGAGTTGTAACACACTTTAAATACTAAGAATCTACCTCCATATATTTTAGATTGGCTTCCTCCTCTCTTACCCTAAGATCATACTATTTCTATCATGGATGAGATTACTGATTTTCCTCCCCAATACAATACTTAGGAACCATATTTACCTGAATATGCCTTCACTTGCAATGATATTGGAGTGGATAAATTATTCCAAGATCCTCTCACCATGTCCCCTCATAAATTTAAAAACATTGGGATTTCACCTTTTGAAACTCCCCTCGATTCACAAGCATGTATGATTTCTCCAACATATGATGACAACTATATCATGGCCCAAGCTCACTCTATAGACTTGGATGTCTAGCACTATCAAAAAAATTTAGCCCAATTTCATGCCCTTAACTAGGATGTACATCTTCCAAACCTCCTTAGGTGGTAGAAAAAATTACACCTATCAAACCTATAGATGCTCTTACATCTTCTCTACCTCTTATGGATCTTATCATTTCTTTAGATTCTTCTCCCATCATTGAATCCATCAATACTCCCATTTCTTTAAATCCATCCGCTTCATATACTTCTGAAATTACACTAGATGCCAAGGCAATCAATGTCCATTATATTCATTATGAATATGATCACCATGGATATCAAATTCTAGACCTTGAAGTAGATTTTGAATATTATGGTCCTCTTCCTACCCCACCTAGTGACAAATCTATTCTTGAGTTACTTGATGCCCAAGAACCTCAACTTCCTCAGAAACATCATCAACTTGGAAATTTCAAGAATAAAAATCCTTGCTTTAACAACTTTGTCTCTAGCATTGATCCTCAAAAAAATAAAATTTCAGCCTTGCCTAACACATCTTACCATTTTTAAGATGGAAATTCCATGCTTATCAAAGAAACAACTCATATCAAATATGGTACCCCATCTTCTCTTCAGCCAATCATAATTTCTTGAGAACTCTCACCATTTGAGCATGCCAACTTTAGCTTATTCTTTGATAAATATCAAGAGGCATTTACTTGGTCCTACCAAGACATGTCTAGAATTGACCCTAGTATTATGGTACATAACATCATCACTTATCCTGATGCTAATCTAGTGCATCAAAATCAACAAAAATTACCACATGAAGTCATTAATATATGTCATAAGGAAATTATTAAACTACTCAATGCTAAATTCATTAAACTAGTGGATTATTCTAAATGGGTTTCTAACATTATTGCCATTTAAAATAAGGTCACTATGGTCATTTTCATTTATATTGATTTCCATAACCTTAATCTTGCTTGTCCTAAGGACAACTTCCCTTTACTTTCAATAGATGCTATCATCGATTTCATGGCTAGTTATGGAATGCTATCTCTTATGAATGGATTTTTGGGATACAATCAAATTCATATCACTATCGAGGAACAATATAATATTACTTTCACCATGGAATGGGGCATATATTATTACGTTAAAATGACATTTAGCCTTAAAAATGCTATATCTACTTGTCAATGTGCCATGACGCACATCTTTCATGATCTCATCCAAAAAATTGTTGAAACTTATGTGGATGATCTTATTTCTAAATAAAAACATCATAAGAACCATCTTTCTAATCTTTCTATCATTTTTTACCATCTCCTTAAATACAAATTTAGACTTAATCCTTTCAAATATATTTTTAGAGTCACATACATCAAATTTTTAGGATTCTTAGTCTCTCTCTATGGCATCAATGTTGCCCCAGCCAAAATTAGTGCTATTGTTAATATGCCCATTCCTCGATCTCTTCCTGATATTCATACTTATTTAGGAAAACTTGGGGCAATTAGATGATTTTTCCTTGAAATGGATTATCACATTCACTCTATCAATTCCCTTCTCAAAAAAGGTACAAATTTAGAATGGATGGATCTATGTCAAAAAGCCTTTGATAATATGAAAGAGTCATTACTTCATCCACCTAAAATTCATCTACCTTCCAATGATAAAGTATTAATTCTCTATACTTATTGCACACCTATTTCAGTTGGGGCAATGCTTGCCCAACAATATGATATAGGAAGAGAGTATGTTATTTACTACATTAACTGAGGCCTCATTGATTATGAGACATGTTATACCAAAGCTGAGTGTGATTACCTCGCTATCTATTTTACAGCTAAAAAGCTTCATCATTATATGCTATACCAAATTACTTATGCCATCATTCAGTCTAACCCCCTTCATTATTTATTCTCCAAAGCCTTTCTTCCTAGAGATAGAATTGGCAAATGGATGGTCTTACTTATGGAATTCAATATCTGCATCATTACACAAAAAGTTGTTAAAGGGCAAGCTATAGCTAACCAACTTAACAAAAATCTTATTTTGACCACTTCTTCACTTTAAGATGATCTTCCTGATGACACTATCATTTTTATTGAAGGTCTTAATCAAGCTATATCCCTTAAAGATTATTTTCATAGCTTTAATATTGATCTTGAAGCCAATAATCTTGAAAAATCTTCCCCTCCCTTTGGTACTACTAAACCAAAGGTAGTTATCAAGGAGATCCTTGAAATTAATGTTAACTTGCAAGAGGATACTTAGACCTTCCAATTTGATGGTGCTAAATGCCTTCAAGGAGCTGGGGTAGGTTGTATTCTCACTAGTCCTCTTGGTAAGATTATTCCTTTATCCTTTTGTCTCACCTTTGATGTCACTAACAATATGGCCGAGTATGAAGCTCTTATCTTAGGCATGAGATCTACTCTTGATATTAACGTCTAATATCTTCATGATTTAGGATATTCTCAACTCATTTTTCATCAAGTTAATGGTGATTATTAATGTAAAAGTGAGAAACTCATTACATATCATCACATTACAACCACTCTTGCTAAGGACTTTATCTTTTTCACCATAAAACCTATTCCTTGAGACCAAAATTCCATTGTTGATTCTCTTGACTCTTCAACTTCTCTCTTTCATCCTCATCAAGTTCTCTCTAATCCTTCCTTTATTATATAAGTAAAAAAATCTCCATCATCTACCCAACCACTTGATTAACTTATCTGTCACATCAAGGCTACGACTATTTGATAAAGCCCTTGGTATCAAGATACAATTCAATATTTAGAGCACCAAACTTATCCTCCTAATCTAGATTCTCATGAAAAGACATGAATTCATAAATAATCTTTGAAGTATGTATTTAAACATAACATCCTTTACTATCACTATATCGAATGTACCTTGCTCCATTGTGCTATGCAAGATGAGGTCCCTCATCTTCTTGAACAACTACATGGGGGAATTTATGGTGGTCACTGTAGAAGACATGATATAACACACAAATGCCTATGTATGGGTTACTTTTGGCCTACTCTTGAAAAATATGCAATTAAATATGCTAAAAAATGTACTCCTTGTCAGCTTCACATTCAAAATATCAAATCTCCTTGGCTATTTTCTACATTGGGATTTGATCTCATTGGTAAACTTCCTCATTCCCAAGATGGGCATGTTTTTATCATCACCACTATCAAGTATTACCAAGTGGGTAGAAGCCATGCCCCTTGTTAATGTTACTAGTCTTACCATAACTAAGTTCATTATTAAACAAATTATTTTCCACTTTGGCATTCCCCATACCACATTTCAAACAATGGTGGTAATTTCAAAAATAAACATGTTAAACAACTTTGTACGAAATTTAAGATCAATCACAATTTTTCTACGCCTTACCATCCATAATACAATGGTAAAGCTGAGGCCACCAATAAAATTATCTAAAACACAATTCATGAAACTTGCATGTATTGGCACATTCAAAGTTACCCTACACTTTGAGCCTATCAGACTAGCATACGTACTACTACTGGGGCAACTCCATTTTTGTTAGTCTATGGTTATGAGTTGGTCCATCCATTAGAAGTTGAGCTTCCATCTCTTCATATATATCTTCATGATATTAATAATAATGAAGAATTATGTGAATATTTCCTTCATTCCCTTGATCTTCTTGATGAATATCATCTTTTTTCATTACAACATAACTGCCAATACAAGGCTCACATCACCTGACAACATAATAAAAGTGTTAAAATCTGCACTTTCAATGTTGGTGATCTTGTCCTTAAATTAGATTACACCAATGATAAAGAAGGAAAATATGCCCAAAAATGGTAGGGCCTATATTTAGTCAAATATATTCTTGGTCTAAGAACTTATATCTTCAAAATAATGATGACCATGTTTTCAAAGAGCCCACCAATGCTTAATTCTTAAAAATTACTTTGCCTAAACATTTCCTTCTTGTCATATTTTCTATCTATATCTATCTAACATTTTTTTAGGTTGATTAAGCATGGGTCTCTCCCTTTGTAGTAGTACCCTCTTTTTATAAACCTTTAGTCCTCCCTTTTGGTCTTTTGGTTTCTTGATGTACCATAGTCTTCTTTATCTTCTTGCATTTTTTTTCTTATTTTTTTCACCCCTTGGGTATTTATTTTGTGAGTTGCTTTGTAAGACCATGGATAGGACCTGACATCCATCATAAAACCACCATATTTTAATCATTTATCTTTCATTTTTTCTACTTTCCATTACTATTTTGACATACTTTGGGTTTTTATTTATGAGTTGCTTTGTAAGAAGGCTCCCTCACTTTTACCTTTCTCTTGATTATCATCACCCTCATGGGTCTCTCTTTTATGAGTTGCTTTGTAAGACCATGGATAGGACCTGAACCTCCTCATAAAATTACCATTATTTTCATGTTCTTGATCCTTGTTCTCAACTTTAGCTTTTACTTCTTTTTCTAGATGAAATCTGCACAACAATCTATGTTAACATGTTTTCCTCCATTTCCCTCTTTTTTATGATAAGGAATCACACTTTACTGTCATTGTATCCCTTATTTTTGCCTTTTATCACATTTTTTTCAATTTTAAGCAATTAAAATTGTTCCATGTGTCATTCTTCTTGATTTAACCTTTCTTTCATCTCCTCATTGGATAAAACAAAGTTGAAGTCAAGATATCACTTTTATTTTACATAGATTTACGAGACTCTTAAACCCCATGCTCTTTGAAGTTCTCTCTCTTAGAAACCTTGTCCAAAGTATTCAAATTAGAGTCATATTTAACACCCATTTTTATTTTTTAAAATTTTTATGGAGGAGGAATAGAAAAATACATCAAGAAATTTAAAATCCAAATCATTTAAACAAAAGACAATGATATTTAAAAGGCAACATACAAATCTCACAAGTCAAATTCACACCAAAAGACATGATTACAAGCACATCTCCCATCTCCAAATTCAAATTTAAGCTTAAAATCCATAGTCGGATTCACATAGAGCTAAATTCCTTTGGGGTGTAGTAGGCCAGTAGATTAGAATAGGGGATTTCAAAAAACTCTATGGTGCTACCTATTTTCTCATGAAAGTAACCAATTATTGTAGTAGATCGATGAATCTGTAAGGGGTCTTAAAGATTGGGGAATACGTCATGGGGAAGTAGATCCATTTTAATTTTCATGCATATATATTTCATGGGATGATTTATATACTCCATTTGTTTACCCAAGACTTGTGTCACTAAGAGAATTTCTTCAGTTCTAAAAGTCAACAATCCTCTTATTTTGACAAACCTAATTTAAGTGTCTTGACTTTGATAAGGAGTTCTCTCTACCTTGGTTTTTACTTCATTATCCCCTCCACCCATTTCATTTTCCCCCCTTGATAGAGAAATTGTGATTCTAAATCTATTTTCCTTCTTTATACCTTCTTCTTCACCTCTTAAAAACATGCTAGCATTACTTTGTTCTAATTTTATCTATCCTTAGAAGTGATAAAACATGTTTGAGACACTTTGGATCATTTTATTTACATCATTTTACATTTATTAGACCTAATTTACTTTAATTTTACTAATTATCATGATTTTAATATCTTTCTATTATGGACACTTGAGTTCGCACCCTTTTTCCATTGTTGAGTAAGATGTGTCTTGTTACAACTCACTTGGCAATGTTGTTTCCCCTTTTATGCATCCTTTTTCCATTGATGAGTGAGATGTGTATTGTTACTGATCACTCATCAATGTTATTATACCATTTTATCTTTGTAATTAGTCCTTTTACCATCCATTTTGTTTTTATCTTACCATCGTGTTTAACATGTATCCTTGGTTTGATTTGGTGAGTTTGCCTTTCTTACTTAAGGATAACTTTTTTGAGTTTTTTGATATTTAGTAGCCTTAGCTTTGTGGTTACATGATTTAATATTTTTTTTTGACTTGGTAATTTGTTATAACATAGCACCTATCACCCTAGCTTGTCAAATTTACCAAGTACATCCTGTCCTTATAGCATCAACTATCTTGGTTTTTCTTGCATTTGTTTGTTTTTACTCTTTAGTTTTGTATTTTTGGGTTTTTCAAAAGTAGTCTCTGTGCCCTACACAATCAAAACTAATAATATAATAGACAACCATCCCATGATAAAAGGAAAGTCAAGGTACATATTACATTCACTTTTTAGTTATTCACCTTTTTAGAAGAGTTTCCCTTTCAGTCATTTACTTTCAAATATTTTATGATTTTAAAACACTACAATTATTTTTTAGCATCAAAATTATGTCTATCCTTATGTTATTTCTCTAATCACCATCCCTTGTAACACCTTAGTGACATGCGATGAGATTTTAGTGGGGCATATGTATACACATAATATTTTCAACTTTTATCAATTACTGATGCTTTACATCTTGTAAGAACCTATCATGGCTCAATCTCTCTAAGTGCACACCCTAAGGGGTGCACCAAAAAAGGGGTGGGTAGACCTTTGGTGATTTTTAATATTATTGTCCCTTTTTTCCATATTATTACCAATCCAACTAGTTCCTAAAACCTTTCCCTAAGCTATTTATCCTCCTTTGTATAGTCTTGTAGTATTTTTCCTCTTTCTATCATTCATTTCCTTGCTTGGCACCCTTTAGAATTATTCAACATACTAGGTTGACTTGGTTGACGTAGTATAGTTTAGGTATCCTTTTCTCTCTTTTGGTTTGTTAGTCTTTTGATCGACCTAGGACAAACCTAGTGAGTTATCCCAAAAATGTGCTAGGTCAACTGGGTCGACCTAGCACAACCAACATATCTGAATGATTTTAGGGTAAGTTCTAATTATAAATACAAGGTAATTTTAGTCATTATTATAATATGTAATCAAGAGTTATTATTTGCTTATGCTTATTCAAAATATGCTCTTCCACCATTCTAATTAAGGAGACTTAACTTAGGTTTCTTATTTTGGATAATCTATTCTTATGGATAGGTCTTAGATGCTTTGGCCTAACAAAGTGATCCTTACTAACCATAAAAACCTCTTGTCAAGCCCCATTTTCCAAGGGAGAGATTGAGTCTCGATGGGTTCACATTCAAGTAAGTATATTTTAACTTCATTATCCTCTCTTTTAGTAGATAGAAGTAGCATAAGTGTTGGCTTGAATAATATTAATATTCATATTCTATGTATTAGGGTGTTACTCATACTTACTTTATTTGAATTTCCCTATACATTTTTTAATTTCTCTACTTTACTAACCCCCATTTTGTGCCACAAGCTTTGGTGTGCATGAGATTAAATTTACTTTTTTTTTTATTAGATTAGTGAAATATTAAATTATATGAATATTTTATGGTGGTTGTGTGATTGTGTTAGACTGTAGGCTTTATAACCCTACCTCACATAGTGTGTTGTGACCAATAATCCCCAAATTGGGTCTAGCACATCATGACTTGGTCATGCTCCCGCTTAACAATTGCATGGCCCCCTAATTGGAAGTGTAGGTGTGCTCTATCCCATCTGATCTAGGATTGATTTATGGACATGATGAATTTATGATTGCATACAACATGTGTAGCATATTCAAATATAGGGCCTTAGTTAATAGTAAGTACCATTTATATATCCAAGTTTAACTAGTCAAAAATGAGTTTCTACAAAAACTCAGTAGGCACAATACCTTACTCAAAGCCACATACTTCCATCACAATCTTAATTCCCTTAGACCCAAGGTCATATTATGAATCTAAACTAGAATATTTACCAATAATGCATATAGCATCAATAACCTCATCCCAATCTATGGATGCATATTCTTGGTCAATTGGTCCCTCAAACCAACATTCCACAATACTCCATACCTCCATTGTATTTCATTCAAACTAATCCGACTTTGATCACCCAACCACATCATAACCAAATATGCCATCACATTTATTAGTGCAAGAGCTATAATATATTAAGGATGTAATTACATCCATTCAAACATGTGAGTGGACCAATAAGTTCAAGTTATATGATGTGTGTTCATACCTATTTAACATGAAATATCTTTAGATACCATTTCCTCTAGGTTATGACCCACTAGAATTTGATAAGTAAAAGGGTAAAGGAGACCTTAGAGAACATCTAAAATAGTCTTTTGTTACTTTTCAACTAGTGCCCTATAGTGACATCTACTTACTTCTTTTTCCTCAAAGTCTAGTTAGATAAGCTTTAGAGTGGTTTATTAAGTTACCAAAGAACTCAGTATTTGACTTTGATAATCTACCAGACAAAATTATACAACATTTATCCTATAATCTCAAGCACAAGATTTTAGTAGTGGATTTAAGTTAGGCCAAGTAGAAAGTTGGTAAGAGCTTTACGAGTTATTTATAGAGATAGATAGTGATTGCTAGTTTCTTCACCCATAATCTACTAGATAAATAATTGGCAGATGTGTTTACAAAAAAAATGCATAGTGAAATATCTTATCATTTGGAGCTTCAACATGCTCACACATTCAAGGAGATCATTGAGAAAGGCATACAAATAAAAAAAGACCTTATCATCAAAGGGTTTATCAAGTTATCTTCTTCAAACCATAATCAAATCCAAAACCAAAACTTAGGCCCAAATCAGAACCCTATCCCAATCCAAGTGCAAGTACCTACACCCGTTTAGGATAATAATTATGAAAAACCTAAGACATACAATTGTAATAAGAATGTTGTAGGTAATGGAGTAACAAAGTCACATCATGTCCAACTAGTGAAAACATCATCTGCTCAACCTATGCCAAAAATTAAGCTTATTCCATAAATGTAGCCTATATAATATCATAGCCTATGCCTCAACCTACGCCAACTCCTCAAATGCTACAATCACCACCTTTGAAAACCCCTCCTCCAAGAAGAAGACCCATTCCTAGAGTCTTTAGTGACCTTGGTGAGCCTATTAAAGTAGGGTTTCACAAATTAGCGATAGCTAATATGATTAGTTATTTGATCCCCAAACACTTTCATAAGTGAATCCCTTATCCATATTGGTATAAGAGCATGATTTTTATGAATAACATCATTTTTATAGACATTTTATATGCCATTGTGTGTATTTGTAACACCTAATTGAAAATATGCAAGAAAATGATGAGATCCAGTTGGATAATAGAGCATCTACTTCCAATACAAACCTATGTATCTACCAAAATCTTTTTCCATATCATAACAATACCAATCAATAATAATAATAATGAAGACCATAACAACAACTACAACAATAATAACAATAAAAATAATATCAACAATAGCAACAAAAATGTCAACCACAAAATAGAAGGAACCAAGGCAAAAATGACCCCAATAACCAACAAACCTACCATGCAGTTACACATGACTACAATAAATTTGTAGGTCTTACTTTGGGTGGTCATGTATCTATCATTACCATCAATCCTAGACTAAATGCCAATAAAATAGGATCATTGCCTAACAATGCCAATCAACCTACCAATGCCAATAATCCTTACTTGACCTGTGACTGTAGCCAAATACAATAACAACTAAGGATTACCATTTTAGGACCTTATTCTAATAACTCTTCATTACCATGTGACTATAAACAAGTGCATCAAAAATTGATAATTATCTTCTCTGGCCCATCTCCATCAATTTCTAGTTATGATGATCCTGTACCCAATCTAAATTGCACCATCATAACTCAATAGTATAAAATCACCATCCTAGGCCCATAACCCCTACTAATGAGCCAATCTGACCCACCATGCTAGCTATGAGTAAGCCAATTACCGCTATTAAGGAAAATACATATGATATTGTGGAACACCTCTAAAGTACACCTAAACAAATTCCCATCTTGGGTTTATTACATATATCTACCATCCATAAAAATATCCTTACAAAACTCCTAGGCCAATCCCAAGTGCCAAATAACATCACATTAGATAAATTTAAACCTTTGGTTGGATACATAGGACTAGGGTAATAGTTAACCTTTAACCAAAGTGATATGTCATCCCTTGGCCCTCTCCATAATAACCCATTATACATTGGAGTTATTATAACATGACACAAAGTTAAATGTGTTTTCATAGACAATGGATCAGGCTTGAATACTGTCTCTAAAGCTAATCAAACATCTAAGGTATATAATGACCGACCTTCAGCCATAGACTATTACTATCAAGGCCTATGATAGTGAAGAGAAGGAATCAAAAGGAACCATAAGTTTTCTAGTGATCATTGGGCCTTTGACCCACAATACACTTTTCCATGTGCTAAACTAAGATTTATAATATAATTTGCTTTTGGGTAAACCATGGACACATGAAATACATGTAATACATTTGAATTACACCAGTATATCAAGTTATCTCAATATAGTATGGAGGTAACTATCCATGGGTATTTACATCCATATGAACACTGCAAGCATTTGGAGGCCAAAAATGAAAGTTACAATTACCATTTTAGTCTAGACCCAGTGCCAAACAAGGAAAAAGACAAAGAGATACTTTTTAATTACCAGAATCCAATTGCATAAACCCTAATAGCATTGCCTTAACCTCACATATGCCTCTTATTGAAATTTCTAATCATTTTACCATTTTAGACAATGGTCCAGGAGAGTATTTTACCCATGACACATTCTACATAACCAAGCTTCTACAAAATCCCAAGACTTATGAAAGGCCCAAAGCTAATCCAATTTGCATAGAATGGTGACAAAAGGGAAAAGGAAAGCTTCATATCCCAACACCTATTCTTTTCACACCTGCCTCTAAAAAAAAATAAGACCCACTTTCCAATGATGATTAATGGTTATATAATGACAAATTGGTTGATTGCTACTGTAATACAAAGTATCCCACCCTTAAAAATATCATGGATAACCAAGCATATAAAGGTAGAGGCCAGGGGCCAAATAAATAGGGTACTCTTGAGCCCATTTATTTAACTAGATACAAAGAAAATCATGGTCTCTAATTTAAACCCCTTGAGGGTGAACCCACATATCTTATTCATGTTCCAACACCAATGACTAGTGATGAAGATGTTGACAATGAAGTAGAGTCCAATCATAACATTTACGAAGACCTTTCCAGTACTAACTTATTTTACCCATATACCATTTACAACATTATGCCAATAATCTGACACTCACTACTTCCCTTTTATCATCCTCAACTTATAGATTGGGACCAATGAGAATCCATATTACCTTTAGACAAGTTTGATAATGATGAGGCCTTTTGTAATTTTCTAGGCCTAAGAGACAATATTCTGTTGGGAGACCACAAATAAGGGTTCTCTATCAAACTAGATCTTGTAGCCTATTTTAGAGAATAAGCGAACACCCTTAACCAAAAAAAGAATAAAACATTGAGGTCTTAAAGTGAAAACCTCTTTGAGGTGATTTTGGACCAAGGTAAAAGTAAATAAAAAGGTCAGTCTCTTGGTGAAAACTTGTTTCAGGTGCCACTAGATGGGGATGTTTACCCTTTTTCAAATGAATCTCAAGAGACCACCAACAATGAATTTGATTTTGGATTTGAGTTCACTATAGAGGAATAACTTGCCTTTGATCAAATTATCTAAGAATTTCCCATAATATTTGTTAAATATCCATTACTACCATTAGGAGATTCAGATTCATCCTATTTAGGAGAGCTTGAAGAACCAGTCTGACCAAATTACTTTGCCATTAATGGCTAATTCACATCCTTGCTAACTATTCTATAAGCTGGATCACTTTCCTAGTAGAGGATACTATGAAAGTGAATATTGGGACTCTAAAGGACTGAAAGTGAATCAAATTAGGTGTGTTCCTCACTAAGGAGGAATGTAAAGTTTTTATATCCTTTTTGAGGGAGTTTTTTGACATATTTGCATGGGCCTATTAAAAAATGCTAGGTTTAGACCTCACCTTAGTTGTACACCATCTCATTGTACATCTTGATGCCAAACCCATGAAGTAAAAATTAAGATGTATCCTCATATTATTGTGTTAGTTAAGAAATAGTTGGAAAAACTCTTCAAAGTGAAATGCCTTAGATTGATCAACTATTTAGAGTGGATCTCCAACATTGTAACTATCAGGAAAAAACTAGAAGGGATCATAATCCACACTGATTTTAGAGACATCAACAAGGCCTACTCAAAGGATGACTTTCCTCTACTGAATATTGACATGATAGTTGACTCCATATTCAGGTATGAAATGATTTCCATCATGGAAGGATTTTTAGGATATAACCAGATAAAGATTACACTAGAAGACCAACACAAAACAACATTCACCACTCCTTAGGGAACATTTTTCTATCAAGTTATGCCATTTGACCTCAAAAATGTTGGGGAAACATATCAAATGACTATGACTATCATATTTCATGACATGATGCATGCCATTATTAAATACTATGTCATTAACATATTGGGTAAATTTAAGACCCATATAAATCATCCAACCATATTATGAAGGATATTTGAAAGGCTTGTGAGTACAAGGTTTGACTTAATCCTAAGAAGTGCATCTTTAGTGTCACTTTAGGAAAATTGTTAGGTTTTATTATCTCTTATCAAGGTATTGAAGTTGATAATATGAAGGTACAAGCCATTACCAATATAATACCACATTCCACTTTGAAGCAACTCCATAGTTTATAGGAAAAATCCAAAATTTATATGCTTCAGTTCATAGTTGTCTGATAAATTCCATCCTTTCACTCATTTAAAAAAAAAAGGTATTACATTTCTTTGGGATGAACAATGTTAGAAAGCCTTTAATCACCTAAAGGAATACCTAGATAATCCACCTATTTTATTACCATCAATGCTAGGGGGGCCATTCCTACTGTACCTATCTGCCACTAACAATGCCCTAGGGGCACTATTATCTCAACATGATGAACATGAAAAAGAACATGCTATGTACTATCTAAGTTTTATACTGGTAGTGTATGAACATAATTATACACTAATAGAAAAATATTATTTATCTATGGTCTTTGCATCTCAGAAGATGCATCATTATATGCTAAAAAACAAGGCCATAGTCATTTCCAAAATAGATCCAATAAAGTATCTACTATAAAAAATAGATTTATAGAGATGCATGGACAAGTGGATCATGATTTTGAGTGAGTTTGAGATTGATTATCACAATTATAAGGCCATTAAGGGATAATTAATTGTAGATTAACTTGCTAAAACTACCTTTTTAGATACTAAACCACTCACTTTTGCATTCTTAGATGAATCCATCATGACCATTATAGAAACACCACCTGAAGAGTAACACTAGAAGCTATATTTTGATGGGTCATTCACATCTCATGGATTAATATTAAGCCTATTATTTATTATACCATAGGGGGATCTCATTCCCAAATCATTTTGTATTAGATTTCCTTGTACCAATAACATGGTTGAATATGAAGTACTAATTGTAGGTATTTGTTAAGAAGTATAATGGAACATTCATCATCTCTTGGTTCATGGTGATTCTCAGTTAATTGTCAATCAAATTAATATTAGTTCTAGACCAAATATGATAAGATGGTACCATACAAGGCCATGGTGGACAATCTCAAGAAGAAAATTACCTATATTCAATTTGAACACATCCCATGAGCCAATAATAAGATATAAGATGCCATAACTACCATTGGTTCTTTGATCTGTATCATAAATAAGGTAAAAGACTATAAGTTCCTTATTGAACATCTTCTAGTGGCTGATCATGAACCTTTGACCATTGAAATGATTTGTTACATTGTTGGTCCTAATTCTATTTGGTATTCAAACTTATATAATTACCTTTGTGACTGAGTCCATCCACTAGACCTTTCATGAAAATAATAAAAAGCTTTCACACACCAAGCCTCTCGATATACTCTACTTGGCCCAAACCTTTACCATAGAAGCTTTGATGCAAATTTGCTTCATTATTTGAATATAGGAGAAACTTCATTAGCATTGAGGGAAGTCCATGAAGGAGTGTGTGGATCCCATACCAAAAAGGATATCCTTTCCAAAAAACTCCTACGTAATGGTTACTTTTGGACAACCATGGAAGAAAATGTAGTTGCTTATGGAAAAATATGTAACAAATGTCAGAGGCATTCAAATTTTATTCATTCTCCAGTTAGGACACTCAAATCAATGACTATACCATGGCCATTTTTAATGTGGGGACTTGATCTCATTAGGAATATTAAGCCTACCTCCTCATATGGTGATAAACATATTCTTACTATCATCTAGTATTTCACTAAGTGGGTTGAAGCTATACCCCTCACTTACATGTCTAGAAAAAAATTTCTAAATTAATCTTCAATCATCTCATCTACTGCTATGGTATCCCATCCAAAATTATATCTGATAATGATAGATCATTTAATAACAAGAATTTCAAAGCACTCTGTGCCAAGTTTAACATCACCCAATAATTTTCCATTGTATATTACCCATAAGGTAATGGCCAAGCAGAGGCATCTAACAAGACCATTGTCAATATTATTAAGAAGATTGTCAATAATGCTGGCTATAATTGGCACTTTTAGATATTTTTTGCCCTTTGGGCTTACCATACTAATTATTATAATCCAATAAGAGCCACATTATATTCCTTTGTTTATAACACTAAGGCCATTCTTCCCATTGAGGTTGAGTTTCCTTCTCTACATATCTCATTGAAGCATATCCTTTATGAAGATTATAGAGTCACTCATCTGCAAGAGATAAAGTTATTGGATGAAAAGTGCATAGTCATTATAAACAAGCTTCAAGCATATTAGAACCAGTTATGTGGTCAATATAACATGTATGTAAAGCACAAATAATTTGAGCTTAGTGATCTTTTCCTTAAATATAACTAGAACACCATGACTAAGAAAAATAAGAAAGGCAAGTTCAAGCCTAATTAGATATGACCTTATGTCATTATTGCTAATTATGGCTCTAGAGCTTACATGTTAGCTAACCTAGATGAAGATGAACTTGATGAGCATATAAACATAATACATCTCAAAAATTATTTCACTTGAGAGACTCAAGGTATTGTCTATGAAGATCATTTATGTTATACTGTAATATCACCTTCCTTGTACCATATCATATACCATTCCCTCCATACCTCTCCTATTGGTTGACATTGTTTTACCTTCCCTTTACCATCCTTTTTGACCTTGGTTCTAATCCATTAGTTCTTTGGGAACCTTTAGAGGTTAGATTCAGATGAAGTTTCAATAGTTGATTTAGTATTTCATAAAGAGGAAGTATCCTAAGGTAGTATGATAGTGGTTTAAAAATTACACTCTTCATTGTTGTCATGTTCTCTCATTCCTGATGCTACTAATTATAACTACCTTCAGGAAAATTAGTATCATTAACCTATGCCATTGCTTCCTAATTATAACCACCTATGGAAAAATTAAGAGCAACACCTTTACCATGCATTATCACATCACCTTACCGCATCACTATTCTCTACTTTGTCATTTTCCTAATTCATGAACTTACTATTAAATAATCAGATCCTATGCTATAAGGAAGAACTACAATGACTTAAAGTCTTGTTCAAGACTATGTATGCAATGGTTTATTCATGTTGAGGTTTGCTCAGTCACCCCTTTTCCTACATTCTTGCCATTTTGTGAGCAATTTAAGTTTAAATTCTCTCCCTATTTTACAAGCATATTTAAGCCACAATCTTTCCATTTTACAAGTTTACCCATTATATGTTCATAATTATCCATTGATTTGAGATGCCTATAAAAATCCAAAAACATTTGAAAACTTTCAAAAAATCCTAAAAAATCACAAAATCATGAAAATTGGCTTAAAATTTCCATATGAGACATCAAGTCATCAGTTTTTTTTGGGATGGACCATCTTATCTATTCAGTTTATTTCTATAACACCTAGGTATTTTTACACCCATTTATGGGAGAATTATATCATCTTGAGGTCTTCAAAAACTATGTAGGTGATACTTGGATACATGGGGTATCTTGGGTTAGCTCAACCATACATTCTTTTCTTTTTTCACCACTTTATTGCCTTGAGGATTCTGGGACTCCTAGCTATTTCAAAAGTAACCACTTATCCGTTAGTTTCCCCATCCTTATTGGCCTTAACCATAAATTCTCTTTGTTTTATGATTAATTTAATTTTCAACACTCTTGCTATTTTATGAGCATGCCTTAGCCATATGCTCTCACCATTTTACAAGATCATTCTCATTCTAAATCTTAGATGTAGTAGACACTATGAATCACCAATTTGGTTCATTTGTGGATACTCATCTCTTACCTTTTAGTGTGGTTTTATCTTAAACCATACTCTCATACTCATGCAATTTATTTATGTTGATGTTTTCATGATTGTGAAATGCCATCCCCTCTTTTTATACACACTCACCATTTTATGAGACCATTCCCATATTCCTCTACACATTAATCATGTTTTATAGATCATCATTTTATTCTATCCCATATCTTATGAGAACTACATTTGGTCTAAATTTCATGTTAGATCTTGCATCCATGGAACTATGTAGGTAGCATCTACTTGCCTAGTACATCTGAAGCTTGCTTGGCTACCCCTTCCTTTTCTTCTTTTCTCCCCATTTTTCTTTGTCATTGTTCCCTATAGCCTAGGGGAAACATTGTTAGTCTTTTTTTATTGTGGTGTTATAACCATGTTTTTATTATATAGCTTAGGGGTCACCTTGTCACCAAGAGTAACACTTCTATTACACATGCATAGACAATTTGTTTTCTATTTATACTCTCATTTAATTAACCATTGTTTATTTTTTACCTTTGTCTGTTTAGAATAATTTGTTTATTACACTTTTATTTGCTTTGAATTATTTATTTCTTTTGTTTGTGTTGTTTGTGGTCATGTTTTTTAATTTTATTGGTGTTTTTTTTTGTGTTTATTTTTTATTAGTGTTTTGTTATTTATTTATTATATTAGTGTTTTATTGTTCATTTTTATTTATTTATTGGTGTTTTGTTTTGTTTTGTTTTGTTTGTTTGTTTGTTTTATTTTTATTTTACCTCTTTATCTTTTTATTTCTCGATTACCATAAGATTCTTAAACTTTATTGACACTTGAGTCTTGATTACCCATCTCTTGTACTTTAGCTATGAATTAGTGTACATTCCTACACTTAATTTATTGTAGTATATTCACTTGAGATTTGATTTTTCATATCTTACACCTAAGTGATTTGTACTTGTATTTAAACTAAGTTTTACATGATTTGGATACACATTTTTATTATAGTTGTTTATAAAAATGATATATAATATCCCAAGATACATCAAAAATCAAATTGGTAAGCTTAAAAGTAATGGTGCCACAATAATTCTCCTTTTTCACACCTATTAACATTCCTGACCTACCCAAATACTACCCAAATACAAAGTAATTAAATCATAAATGAATATTAATCCATACTAGTTAAGATGTGCATCTCCATACTAGAAGGTAGCCCAAATTCATGTATATCATCTATGTCAGCTTACTCTTACTTTGTGAGTATACCCCCTTTTTTGATTTTTCATATTAGGGAAAATCATGTAGACCTTTCCAATCATATCCACCATATTGGGGAAAAGACAAGTTGTATCACGCTTCCATCCACCCTATTGGGATAAATCACTATGCTGATGATTATAACCACCTTTGGAAAAATCATTATATTTTGATTTATTTGCCCTACTAGGGCGTTTTCATTATGCTAATGATTATAACCACCTTTGGGAAAATCATTATTTTCACCCCTTTCCCTATTAGAGCACCTCAATATGCCTATGATTATAACATCCTTTAGGCAAATCATTTGTTTTATCTGACCTACTGGGGAACCTCACTATGCCACTGATTATAACCACCTTTAGGTAAATCAATATTTTCACCCTTGTTACCTATGGGTCACATAGTTTCATTATTTTTGAGGGAAAGTTCACCGACTTTATTTGTTGTTCACTCTTTCAAGGGGGAATTTAAGGCTCATCCATCACCTTCTGGGGAATTAACTAAGACATTAACAACTTTTTCATTCTTTGAGAAAATGTTACTATGCCTATATATTACAACATCTTCCCAAATAGGGGTAAATTGTAGACACCCATTTTGGACACAACTATGTTCCAACCAGACTTCAGATTGGTTTCTACCAAATAGTGCACATTAAGCCTAAGAATGATTGAATGTCCCAATTTCATCCAAAAATTTGACATTAGTACTCAGATTCATGTTGAGGCATCTCTATTTGGGGTATTATCCTGTATGCAATAGTAACCTCTCATGGATTCATATATAGTCAACTTGTAACCTAGAAAATTGATAGTTTGGCCTTTATACCCATTAAGTGGGGCACTAAAATAATTCTTAAAGTGCAAAAATGCTAAGAAGAATGAATTAACTAAGAAAATCAAATTAGATACTTAAGTGAAATTTTCATGTGCAATTAGTGAAAATGAATTTTTTAAAAAGGAAATTATAATAAAAATGATGTCATGATGATGTCATCACCCTCAAAGTCAAGGAATTAGAAATATCTCTCCTAAAGCCTTAAATTCAAAAATGAAGAGACATGCTTAATAAATGAGATATCTATCCCAAATATTAATTAATTTATCCCTCCTCAACTCAACTAGGGTTAGTCTAAACTTAATTGTAATTAACTATAACTTAATTACACTTGGGTTAGAGTTAGTTTGGAAGGCTATAAATATAAGGATTTACCCATTGTTCAAAAATCTATTTAGCATAATGTTATGATGCAAAAATACCTTCAAAGACATTTGCTATGTAGTGTTATAATGCTCATTTGTTGAGAGAGCCAAGCTAAAGCCAAATCCAAGCCCAACATTGCCAAGGTGACAAGGAGAGATGATACAAGGATCACCATTACCAAAGATTATTTGATCACATGATCGAGCACATTCTTCCATGACCAACATACAACTCTTATTCTCAAAGAAGGTAAATAATGGTTATTTTGTCTTTTATTTATATTAATTATATTGTTCTCTTTCTCTTTGAGTGTCTAGGCTTGAGGTGTTAGCTTAATTAGTGTGTTTTTATTTGGTTTCATCATACTAACATAATAATAATCTCCCATCTCATATTCCTATTGATCACATAATGAGTGGGTGTATAAGAGCAAGATTACACTGATGTTTTCCTAAAACTATTACACCTAGGGAAATGATTTGGCTAAGTCCACAAATGAGAACTTTTTAAAATCCATTAATAAGTTAAAAAAATATAACCCACATAGTTGGCATCTCCCTCTCATGTATGCCTTATGAGATGATAAATGAAGGCATAAGAAAAGCCTTAAATGTTCACATTTCATACTAGTTTATGGTACAAAGCCAATACTTCCAATGATGCTCAAAAGGCCCATGTATTGATTCATCAATGACTACATGGAAGTAAATTAAATGAGTTAGTCTAGGCTTTTGGATCTGATTGGGTTGGATGAGGTAAGAGATGAAGACTTACACAATTCTAGTAGGCATCAGGTGATAATGAAAAGTTGGTTTGATAAAAAATCTCAAGTTAAATGCTTTCACATTTTAGACTTAGTTTTACTATGGGATAAAGCCCATGAGAAAAAGGGTCAACATTCTAAGCTGACTCCTTTTTAGATTGGTCCTTATCAAATTGTAGAATTATTAGGACATAATGCTTTCATATTAAAAGACTTGTAGGGAAATAACCTACAACTACCAATCAACAAATAATTTTTAAAGCATTACTTCTTAACTATCCCATCCAACGCCATTTCAAAATGATTTAGGAGGTTTAATACATGTATATAATATATAATGTTTCATGATTCCTTATATTAAGTTTGATTTCTATTGTTTTATTTGTTTTGATCTACTATTTTCCTATTCCTCTTCCCCAACTTGTTTGAGTTTGGTTGTTTTGGTTCATGCCATTGGTGTCATTTTTTTGGTGTGTCCCTTGAAGTGGGAACTAATTGAATCTAATAACTTACCATATCATGAATAATTAGTCTTGATGAGAGTAGTCCCCTAGCATGGCTATTTTAAATCTCCATTTTGGGTTGTGATTATAGTCCTATACAAAAATAAAACATACTTGTAATTAGCATTTCATCGAATCCAGGTATAATAAGAATTAGAAGGCCAAATAATAGTGTCTAAATTGGGGTGTCCCTAGACTGATTGAGGTTGGTCACTTCAAATAATGAGTTAATGCATGGGAATTGTTCATACTACAAAAGTTAGACAATAAGTAGTCATTTTTGGGTAGCCCCATAAAATGGGAGCAATTCTATTGTATATTTTCAAAATTATAAAGGTTAATGATTCAAATAGAATATGTGAATTTTAGAAACATTCCATTTTTAGCTTGAAGCCATAAAACTAAACTTAATTTCATATCTAAAGCAAAATGCATGAGATGAACTAATTTAAGCTTGTATTAATAGTTATAAATTTTATGATTCTATCCTTATAGCCATTGATTGGTCCCCAACCCTTAATGGATTAAACAATTTAGTCTTTTCATAAGAAAAAATCAAAGGATAAATTAAACAAAGTGTAAGACCCAAATTTTCTTCTTTATAGGGTGATTCAAGCAATCTCCCTCAGATGCTTTCTAACCTAGTTAACAATAGAGCAAGGTCGTGAGTGGGATCATAGGTATCTCTATCGAGGATATGGATGCCTGGCTAGATAGAATAATTCCCATGCCATTCCCCTCCAAGCTAATAATCCAAATTATCCTTCTCAAAACTTTTAATGGTTTTATATAGGTTTGAATTTCTTATTGTAAATACAAAGGGAAATAAGAGAAAAAGTCAATTTTAACACACACTGATGGTCCAAGGTTGAATTAGAACTTAGTATGTCACATATTAAAGAAAAAATTAGTGCCTTCATTATTCTAATTTTATCTAATGAATTATCTCATAGTTTGTGTTTTTTATCTAGGTGTGGATGTTTACAATCTAGGTTTTAAATTCTTTTAAAACACTCTCCCCATAGAGGTCACCATTTTGTTGGGTCCAACATGCCCCATTATTAGATTTCAAATTGGTACCCTATTGATCCAATATTACTACTACCTTATTTTATTCTTGATTGGTTACTTGGACTCTAATGAAAACTTGAATTTTCTTAAGTCTACTGAGTCAATCATTTCAAATCATACATCCTAAAGTGACCTTAAAATCCCCTTTGGGAGTAAAATCTAACCTATATTTGTGTAGTCAAGACATTTCAGAGCCTTTCAAATTCTTACCTTAACAAAATGGTTGAGCTTATATAACATCTTTATTTAAATACTTAGCCTATATTCAAACTTTATTCTAAGTTGTCTAAGTAAATTGTTTGAGTCTACAATATTTTGACTGTGAATGGCTTTGAGTTTGCAAATCTAGGGTAACCATTCGAGTGTTTATTTCACTAATTTTAGACCTTGAGTGAAAAATTCATGATTTCATTTATTTACTTAATCAATTTTCATTTTTATCTGGACTAACTTTGGGCTAATCTCTTCTCTAAGTGTTTTAACTTTGGTGCATAGGTAGATGATTTTTAGAATATAAATTTCATTTGTCAAAACATAGTCATTTTTATTTAAAATTTCCCAAGTCCTAGGTTCCCAAAATCATGCCACATGGCATAATCCTAGGGACCCAATGACTCAGGAGTTAGTTGATAGGGTAATAACCTCATACTTTTAGGTCATTAGGATGATGCCATGTAGTATCATCTAGTGACTTGAGTGCCTAGAGGTTACATGATTGTGCTAATAACCTCATGCCTCTAGGGCATGAAGATAATTTCATGTGGTATCATCTTAGTGATTTGAGTGCCTTAAGGGTAGAGTTCATTTTCAAGAGTCTTAAATCCTTAGATGGTCACAATCATGCCACATGGTATGATCCCTCTCACTCAAAACCCTGGAGATATGATTATTTGAGCCTAGATCTTGTTTTCCTTATGGTCATAGGTAATTTACATTTCTCAGAGCTAAATGGCAATATTTTATGGCTCTCGATAGTCTAAACCCCTTTGAAAAAGGATTTAAGCACTTAGTTGACTCTTTAGTTTCCTCTTAGAGCCATGTGTTACTTTTATACATCCCTAAACACTTAGTCAATTTTATCTAGAGTTTTCCTAGAGATGACATTAATAGAGGAACTTGTATATCTAGTGTCAGGTGAGTGAAGCAATGAGATTATGCCATGTGGCATGATATTAGTAACTTACTATCTCAAAGGTGATGTTAGTAGAGGGACCTATATAACTAGTTATAAGTGAGTAGGGAAGTGGGGTTAGGCCACATGGCATGATCCCAATGACCTGATAGCCTAGAAGTGACATCAATCAATGGACATGTACTACCAGTGCCAGGTAAGTAGAGTAGCAAAATTGTACCACATGGCATGATCTTGAATACCTTCTAGCCTAGAGGTGATGTTAATAAAAGTACTTATATGGCTAGTTCTAGTTGATTGGAGTAATAAGATTGCACCATGTGGCATGATCCTGATGGCTTGCTAGCTTATAAGTGACATCAACATAATTTACAGTAGGTAGCTGGACTCAAAAGGCTATAAATGGGTGCTAAGTGGGATAAAGGAGTGATCAAAGGATACATGGACCCAATGGAATTATAGTGCACATAGTTAAATTTTATGGACCATATGAGCATTATAATGGATAGGGTCTAAGAGAGTGATGAGATAATCAATCAAGCTAGCTTTGAAGACCTTGATTATCCAAGGAAGGATGCATGGAGTGAGTTGGTCGCTTGTGGGCCCAAATATTATCCCAGGTGGGTTGAGTGGCCAAATCATTCAAATAACTTGTCTTAAAGGGGATAAGTGGAAGATATTTTTAGTTATATAAGTGTCATGACCCTAGATAAAAGACAAAATTAGATTTGAATTCCCTTTGAAGGAAAATGAATGTTCTAATAGAATGTAATTATGACTACCTAAAATGACAATCATGCCTTGAGTTAGGGACCTTATGATACTTAGAGGTAAACCCCACCCTCTTTTATATATAAGGTATCTCACATTCTAATTTTAAAGGGGGGAATATTTTATACACCAAAACTCTACATAAATTACAATAGGATTATTCTTCTCTTTTTCTTATTTTGTTTTAGCCTATGATTATCTACCTAGAGGGCATATTTGAATGCTTTTGTAATAACATTGATATGGATACCAAAATGGCTTGAAATTCATGTTTATCCCTAGTAAAACTCTCCATTTATTAGTGAAATATAATTGGTTAATGTTAAATAGATTTCTATGTTTTTTTACTAATGAATATGCAATTATATTGTGTAATAACTAGTCTAATTGGTTCTAGATTTCCATTCAATTTAATTTAAAGTTGTGTTAAGCCACTATGTGTAATAGTTGTAGGTTTTTTCATATATTTTCATTTAATATAAGTTTAATATAATATGTTTTGTTAATTCATTATAATATTTCCCATTGATTTTCTATGGTTTGTGCTATAGCTATAGCTAGTACATGATGGTATAATTATGATCATTCATGCTTTTGCTATGAAACATTGACCATCTCATTTCAGTCAAGGAACAAATTTATTTCCTACCCTAATATTCCCTCCTTTTCTTTTTTTGTGATGAATATCTTGCCATTATATTATAATTTGATGCAAGTGTGAATGAGAAGTAAAGTGATTTAAGAAAAACATCATTGATAACCTTCAAAAAATATGGAGTAGAGTTGAACTCTCAGTGGTTAACTACCATTTCTCACCTAAATAAACAAATATAAAGTTATCAACCCTTGGATTCAACTAGATGAACCCTAAAAATGAGGGGATATTCATCTCATGTACATGTTACCTCCCCTTGGACCTCTTAGAATGCCCGTTTCTTGAGAGGGTCAGTTGGCGCGATCAAAAAAGACAAATTAGAGATCCTCTAGATATAATGTGAGAATATGACACCATGGAATAAATATAATTTAATAATTTGATAGTAGAGAAGATAATAAGACTTGATTCACCATGCATTAATGAGTCATTCATTTACAACAATAATCTAAATAAGTATAATTATGTAAAAATAAGTATTTTGAATAATTTATGCCAAATTTGGGTGTCTATAGTCTCCACATACTTTATGGTATATCAAAAATTCCTAGGACCCATAATTTCAACCTTTAAGAATCCATCCAGCCATTTAATTTTGTAGTGCATTAATAAATGGTTAACCTCAAGAAGTTACTCTCAATGTACCTTAAATATGGGATAGTATGGCCATGGGCACAATGGAATCCTCCATGGTTAGTGCCTTAATAGTTTTATTCACTATTTATGACATGGATTAGTACATTTGAGAGCCTATAGGTAAAATAAGTCCTTTATTAGTTTACTTTGTAATATTGATTTTCATAAATAGTTAGTTAAATTTCATTTTAATTGATTTATAGACTGTATCAAAAAGTCAGATACCATTATATGTTATGTTTGTAAAATACATAGTACATCCTAATAGCTTTCTATTAATTTTTGAATTACATAGGATAACTTGATATATTTCTCTATGTATCCTTAACTTCATTGGCTAGCCTAAGTCTTAAATTCAAATCTAGTTATATTAACCAAATTTATCCAATTTAGATCTTACTGTATTGGTCAGCCTAATACAATCATATTTATTAATTGCCACTAGCATCACCTTTTTCATTATATTATTTTATCCTACTTGATATTGTCTTTTGTCTAGATCTAAAAACTAATTGTATTAGCCTATTTAATACCATTGATTTTTGTGACCAATAGTTTTTCCTGACACTAGATTTACATACCACTGATCACCTCTCATAATTTTCCTCGCAATAATCAATCCATTTATATTATACATGGGTTTTTTGTTTCTCCCTACTTTTTCAACCATTTGAGACAACATTTCATGATTTAGTTTCTATTAACTTTAGTCCAGATATATCAAATGAAATATGGTTTAAATAAACCAAAGTGATTATGTAGAGGACCCACTTAATTTATTAAAAACCTTGATGACAATACCATCTATACTCTAAATAATAATTGACGTCTTAACAAGCTTCCCTCATATAATATAATAGTTTGGGAAATCAGCACCAACATTGGGTATTTTCATCCTCCAATCCTATGCCAACCAACTCTGATCAAAATAACAATCCTAATACACCTCTAGATCCAACACAAGCCATTTCAAAACCTTCTAGTAACAATCAAATACTCCAAAATTAAAACAAAAAATATGAAAATGGATAACCAACCTCCTCAAATCATTATACACCAACCAAATAATAATTTTATGTTAGGTATTTAAAGAGATTATACATGTGATTTAACACATGTAAAGAAGCTAAATATATAATACAGACAAATATTTTAATTACATATTAAAATTCTATTATTCACATTAAACATTTTATATTACACACTTCTATAAATATATAGGAGATGGTGGTCCTATATTTTAGGAGGTTGTTACAACTACTCCTCCCATAAATATCTCGCAATCTCCTAAGTTAGTGAGTTGGGTGATTCACTCCAAACTCAAATACAAACATATTATAAAAAACTCCTAATATATATTATTATTACATAACAATAATGTTACTAAATATATTATCATGTTTACCCATATAGTAACTTAAAAACAATAAGTATTATTTACCCTAACGTAAATAACAAACTACTAATTTACTGAATGTAAATGTTAATCCACAACATTCCCTCCTTAGTATTTACATGGTAAAAAATATCTTTTTCTCAAGTTTTATCATGACAACTCTATGTGCTGATGGTCAAATCATTGATGGTTTTTATCATCTATGACCAACAACCTTAATCAATTGGTTTTGCAGGTGTACTAATAACCTTTCACAATTAGTTTTATAAGTTTACCAAAAATATTATACAATTTTTTTTTCAGGTTCACCAAAAACATTAAACAATTGGTTTTCCAAGTTTACCAAAAACCTTACCTAATTGGTTTTCTAGGTTCATCAAAAACCTTATCCAATTGGTTTTACAAGTTCACTAAAAACCTTACACAATTGGGTTTCCCTAGGTTTACCAATAACCTTTACATCATGATTGATACAATACATTTTGATCAACAATTTACATTGTTTCTACAAAAAGAGTTACATGAGGAATACTCATAAATGATGAGGAATACACATCTGTTCTTATCTTCACACCATATTGAAATTTTGAAAAAACTAAAATCCATACCACACAACTAAAATAAATGTCATCATACCATAAGTTTGACACCATCATTGATGAATTATAAGAGGTTGTTGTTTGAACTCCTTCCTTTGTTGCCTCTGACCTCCTTCCTAGGAAGCTACTTACTTAGATGATAAATAATTGAAGCTCATATGAATGAAATTTTTGAGGAGAAATCCCCCATAATTTAGACGTTGCATACAAGTGATAATGCATTTGTGAGACAATTTTGTTTACAATTTTTGAAAATGATGACTAAACTATAAAATATGACTTAATGAATTTGAATTGTTGACTAATTTTTAATTTGATAATAGACCCAAAAAATTGACACTTTAGTATTTTTTATTTTTTAAAAATTTAAAAAAAATGACTAAACTCATAACTAAACTTAGAATTTTTTTGCATAAATCACTATATAAAAAGAAATTACTATATTTTAAAAAATTGTCTCAAAAAACTTAACAATAATCAGAGAACCTTAAATAAACATAAAATAAAGTCAATGATTATTGACACATAGAGTAAAACATAAATACCTTAGCCATTAAAAAATTATACACAATGGTTTACCAAATAAACCTAAACCAAAAGACTTTAAACAGGTATAAAGGATGGAAGATAGACTTTAAAGTCTCACTATTTAAACCAAACCTAGAACAAATAAAAACATTTAATAAACTTTGATTAATTGAAAGAAATAAATAGCCTATTCACAAGAATATAAGTGGATAACGATGACAAAGTGTTAAGTGCTGATAAGTGCTATGTTGTGAGAATAGAGACATATAGTAGTAAACATTCCAAATCTCTTTATGATACAGGACTCAGATATGGGGACACAATCCATAAGGCTAAGCAAAGAGAATTTTGTTTGGAAAATAATCATTTAGAGAGTTGATTCATTGAGTTTTTAGGGTCATGTGCATATAAAAGACTCTCAAATGAATCACATGATGTTAGGTTAATTTTTATATCATCTTTGAGGAGATGCTTAACCATTATCACGTGACTATTTCAAATGTCTAATTAGATGATGGTGCAAAGCTTACATCTTCGATAGACTATAAGGTGTTTGATAATAATCAAGATTATGAAAATTAAAAAATGTCAAAGGATAATGGATTTGTAGTAAATAGTGAAGATACATCAATGCATGAAAAACACATAAGCCTTTATAGAGAAGCCATAACCTTAGCCTATGTTATAAATCTTTTTTCCATCATAAAATCCTACTCTCATATCACTGTTAGGTATTTAAAGAGCTTATATAAGTGATTTAACACATGAAAAAAAGTTGAACACAAAATATAGATTAATATTTTAATGACACAATAATATTATATTATTCTCACTCAACATTTTCTATTACACGTTGTTATAAATATATAAGAGATGGTGGTCCTATGTTCTAGGAGGTTGTTACAATTACTCCTCCCAAAAATATATCAAAATCTCCAAAGTGAGTGAGTTGGGTGATTTACTCCAAACTCATGTATAAACATATTATAAAAAACTCCTAATATATATTATTGCTATATAAAAATAATGTTACTAACTATATTACCGTATTTACCCATATAGTAACTTACAAACAATATGTATTATTTAACCTATGGTAAATAAAAAATACTAATTTAACTAATGTAAATAATAATCCCCAACATTTTATCCCCCCTCCTCTTAGATATGTCAATATATACAACATACCTCAACCACCAATGCATAATAAGATGCTTCAAAATCATCAAAATAAACATTTAACTCCATTTATTGTGTCCATATACATTGGAAACATTTATCCAGTTATCACATATAATAGGACTAAAGATCTTGATTTACATCTTAAAACCTTTGGAAATATCTGCAAGGAATAGGTTCAAACCAAAACTTATGCTTCCACTAATATTCTATCCAAAACCTTTGTTGTAAATGCACTAGAATGGTACAATCAACTTCCTTGACATTCCACTACACAATAATACTATTTAGTTAATGTTCTATATAAGGAATTGTAGCATAAACAACTTCCTAAAAATAGCCTTAGAAACTTCATTAATGCTAAGTAACTCCATAATTAACCTACCCATACTTTTATCAAGTGATGGGTGTCTTTAGCACACAAATCATATCATTGTCAAAACCTCGAAAAGTCAACCAACAAAAAAACTCAAGTTTCATGGTTATAAAGATCAAATTCTAATAATAAGCTTGTCAACTAGGAATTTTTATTAGGAATCATTCATTAAACATGTCTTAATGAAGGGAAAATAAATTTTGAGTATGAGTGCATGCACACACATTCAAATAAGGGTTCCAAGTGTACACCATAATCTTACAATATTTCATTCAAGACAAGGTAAACCTATAATATTTCATGAAAAAATTTAATGAGATCATTACCCATTCATCACTTTAAATCTAATAGGAAAACTATGATCTCCATCCTTAGAATTTTTATTTCAGCGCTAAACATTAAATCTCAATGTTTATTTATCTATATAATCATCACTATACCATGGTATTGTAAATTAGTGAAAAGAAGGAACATAGTATTTTACCACACATTATATTCATATGAAAGTTAATCCTCATAATCACTATGAATTTAAAAAGGCTTGAAGTATTGATCAAAGTAACATTCTTCTCATAGAAACCAGGTCAAATTCCAATTAGTGATGCGACATAATCACATCATCAAAAAGGAAAAATAAAGAATAGTCTAAATTTTAAACTACATGTTAGTGTGTTCCCATGGAAGACACTTTATCTTTAATGAATATCACTAGGTGAGTTTGCTTTGGGTCTTTTCTTGAGGTCTAAAATCTAAGGCAAATCTAACCTTCACATATAAGTCATCATTCATTATTATACCTAAAACACATTAACAACTTCATCATATTATAATCAAATTGAGAAGGGTTATAATACATGTTCCAATCAATTCAAAGTAATTATTTGTGAATAAATTTGTACATGGATACCATACCACCCAAATAAACTGAGAATGTTTTGTTTATACATAGATTTTCATACCATACATGCAAATATTCTTGACCACTAATTATATGTATATAATCAAACTCAATTTTCTCATTTATATTAATGAGTGATGGTGTTATCAGATCATTAAATTAATGTTTTTGAAAAAAACATAATTTAAAATAATAGTACCTACTTCTTCTCTATAAGAATAGGCCAATTTACTAATAATTGTATTACATAACTTGATTTTGAAGTACATCAAGAGTACATGTAATCTTGAAATCAACATATATATATATATATATATATATATATATATATATATATATATATACATACATACATATAAATATTAAATTGAAAAGAATTAAATGTTTAATAAGAATAAGTTTAGGTGATTCAATTAAATAGAAAAATGATATCAATTCTAACTCAGATGAAAAATAGGTAACAGATCAATTCTAAAATTTAGTTAAAGGAGTAAGAACCATTTACACTCCTAAAATAAAATATCCTTCATTGATTCAATTATAACCTTAAATATGAATCAATTTATAACTTATAGACATGTTAATAGATCTAAGATTAACTTTTCATTTCTAAAAATTCTATAGCTATTAATAACATGTTACAACTAAGAATTTCACATAGAAATAAAAGATAATTACTATATAATAATTTTAATGAATGTAATGACTTTGAAAAATCACAACCTTATTAGTAATACTAAAAATTGATTTATAACATAAAATAAAATAAATTTTCTTTTCCTTTAAGCAACATACCCAAATAAGTGTCTTCACAAACAAGAAACAAAGAAGACCACTCAAAAGTAATATACAATCATGTATCAAATTCAAAAAAAGAGAAACCATAATGACTGAAATCATGCTATCAATAAGTTAATACTACATATATACATTTACTTGATCCCATAAACCAGAGAAAGAAAACAAATTGATATTCATAGGAAACTAGAGCTATACACATTTATTCCAAAAAGAGACAAACATTTAAGAGAAGATACATTTGAGTAAAGTCATAATTGAGCTAAGAGACACTTAAACAAGTTAACTTTAGTAATAAGAGTAAATTAATATAGCTGTAGATATGAAAACTATCATCACAAATAAGTGATAGATTCATAAATAAGCTACAATCATATTTTCAAGAAACCTAATATGAAATCTCCAACTTATATTTATTACTTCAATGATAATAAAACTACAGATATCCTCACTTTTATTTAAAGCTTGTATATATTCAAGATTGGAATAAGATACAACTCACCAATAAGCTAAACACATATATGACAAGTTCCTTATGCTAACTGGTAAGAAGTAACCATTCTAATGATATAATCATAAAGAACATATTCAAGCTAAGAACAATAATAATGCATTAGATGATGAATGGAAGGTGCTATATAAGGGTTTGTTATTGATAAGTAAAAAGAGTATTTATTATTAATAACAAAGTTAATATTTAAAATGATATTCCTAAATTATTGTAAACTCAACCTAAAATGATTAATAAGTAGAGATTATTTCACCAAAAGGAGTGAACATAACACATAGTAACTCAATATATTACCAATATGAAACAAATAAAACATAGGCTATATTCTACCATTGACATATAACAATCAACAAATGATTATGTTTGCCTAAGTGAAGACATAAACCACTGAGGGTATGCCTATGTACCTTAAAGTGATATTTTATGGAAAAATGACTAATTATGACAAATAAAATCAATTCACATTACCAAAGGATTAAATTAATTGTTAACCAAGTAAGGACACAAGTTAAAAATAGATCATAATAATAAATTGATATGAATGAATCTCAATTAATCTACATAACATATATTTAAAATTGTTAAGTTAAATATACAAACACCATTACTGGCCTCTAATGACTTCCATTACAATGTATAAATTTATACCAAATATTCTTAACAACCTTAGACATAATGAGTTCCAAAAGAACATTTGAACATGAAGGAAAACATAGTCTAAAGCTTTTTGCAATCTTTAAAATTAATGCACAATCATCAATGGCAAGAAGTCTTCCTAGCATCAAAATGAGCCCAAACATATAGTGAGTCCCTACCCACCATAACCATCAATTTAAGAGTGGAATAGATCATTCTACATCGAGCCCATAACATAAAGGGGAATAACTATGATAACTTACAAATGAGATCTAGTGTTTAGGCTAGGGTTTCAAAAAAAAACAATCACCAAACAACAACCTAAAAACATAAAATACTCAACAATGCTTAAGAGGTGGATTTTAACAAGTTAATCATCACTAATATAAAAACCAACTCAAATAAACCAAAAATACACAATCATTGATTATACAAGCAAAACTAACATGCAAACACACACGTGAAGCTTCATAGGTTGTGTGAGAAATACCATACATAGTTATGTTTGTTGTAACCATAAAATTAAATTATACAGCTCATCTATATTCCATATAAGGGTGAGATAAATCATATATTTCCTTACCTAACGATGGGTTTTCATTGGCCACAATATTTAGAAATAATAACCATTTTATAAACATAAAATTGAATGTAAGAATTGAGGAATAATCCATCTACTTCTAAGCCACATTATGATTTTTGTTCAAATTAAAAATACTACCTTTTAACTTTGCATAGAAAGCCAAAACATAACAACTTACTTGTTCCCATAAAGTTTCTATAGCCGACTGTGCAACCATTCCCCTTTTTTTTTCCTTTTTTCTTCTTTATTTTTCTTTTCTTCCAAGCCACACACCCATTTCATTTCCATTCACAATCCCATTTAAACTATTCTTGCTTCCACAAGTTGGATTTCTAACTGGAATAATAGTCTAATTCTTCCTATTTAAAATGTAGTCATGTTTTATAAGAAAATGAGTGACACCATGGAAAATACCCTTATATTAAATTCAATAGAGTTTAAAAACCTTATCACCATCCAAAAACTAATCCATTTGAATGCCCACATGCATCAAATGCATTATATTTCCTTCTAAAAACCCTAATAATTGATTAGGTCTATCGAAGGTCAACTTTACAAGTTAAAACAAAATCAAATAAGAACATAATCATATTTCAACCAAAGTCCAAATGAATTTGATTAATCACATCATGACCTAAGTCCAAAGGACTACAATCTCATGCCATGGTTAAGTCTTAGTGACTTACAAATATAATTCCATGGCCATGTTTTTAATGGCCTTTAAAATATTTGCATATTATAAATCGTTGAAATTCAATATAAATACTCCAAGATCCTCATAAAATAGTCTATAGGTATAAGTAACCTTAAAAAAACATTTAAAAATTATTTATTCCAAGAATTTAACCTTACAAATGAATTGCTCATACTTCAAGCTCAATCTAAGTCAAAATGTCCAATGTTCCTCTCATTGACCAATGCCATATTGCTTTAGTAATAGATATAACAAAACACACAAATATTGCACAAAATAATAATTTGACCACACTAAGTAAATAATCAACTACATAATACATGATGAATAAAATATAAGATGGGGTCTAATGATAAGAATCATGCAACATGAAGTAGGGTACAAGATGTGGATCTCATTCATACTTTATCATATTTATATACCTGTATAACTTATGCTTGAAGCTGAATGAGGTATTTCACTTTCCAACCTAGTTCATATCAAGGCAACACTTGTAGTCATGCAAAACATCAAAAATACTTGTATAATATATCTCAAAATAAATCAATTACAATAACTAAATTTGATAAAATCATATGTTTGAAATAATATAATATAAATGGAAAACTGATGTAGCTATCTCATAGTCATTAATTCATCAAAATAATGCTCAAATAATAATAATGATAGTCTCAAATTTGTGTGTTCATGACATCCACCCCCTAAAGGAAGATATCATCTTTAGGGCCTAAAATATGAAAGGATAATGCTAGTAGATAATATTTTCATCTTCCCAGGTAGTACTTTTCTCACCCATCTGATCCCATTAGATCATTACTTACTGTAAATTTATATTTCATAGACTAATGCTATGCTAGTCCATAATCTTGATGGGTTTCAACTGAACCATTTCCTTGTTCACCACCTAAAGATTATTCTAGTACAGAATATGAGATGAGTTAGAAACATATTTTATTAGTAATTTCACATGAAAAATATCATGTATTCTAGATAGATAAGGAGGAAGAACTAGATGATAAGCCACTAGGATGATCTTTTTCACTATGTCAAAAGGATCGACAAAGTGTGTAGATATTTTAAATGATTTTCCAAACTTAATGGAGATTTTATGAGGCCTTACTCTCAATAATACTTTGTATTATACTTCAAATTATCTAGGTGACCTTTTTAGATCAACAAAAATCTTTTACTAATAAGATATAACCTTTAACATTTGGTGAATGATAAACATTTATTAATCAAAATTTTAAAAGGTTTATAGGCCTGAAAAAACTCAGTTTTCCATACTTTCCCAATCTAATGAGGTCTTGTAATTTCACCCATACAAGGATTCAAAGGGTGATATCTTAATGATAAAATGATAAGTATTATTATAGCCAAATTACACTAAGTAGAGGTAGTATTCCCACTTATAGTACTGATCCATCACATACATTATCAACATGTCTTCAATAATATGAATCAACTAATCAATTTTTCCATATTTTTAAGATGATACACTGAAATGAAATTCAATTTGGTGTCAAATGAAACCATGAAAGTTTGCCAAAATATATAAGTGAATAACTTATCTTTATTAGAGATAATCACTTTCGATACACTGTGAATGTGAAAAAACTCCACAAATATTTTTTAAAGGATGGCAACATTATCCGTAATATTGTCTACTAGGATAAAATCCATTAAAAATATAACCCATTTCCTTTCAAGAATTACATGAGGGTATAATAGTCCCCATGAAAAAAAATGTTTAGCCTTAACACATTGACATTCCAAACATTTTTCCACCAAATTAGCCATGTCTTTCCTCAAGCTAGGAAAAAAATCAACTTTTTATTTTGTGTGCCATTTTTGTGACACCTGGATGAGAAAAATGAGGTGCCACATGCACTTAAATCAAAATTTTCTCCCCCATATTCTCTAAATCAAGAACATAAATTCTACCTTTATGTTTCAAATACCATCTAGATCTATTGAGAAATATGAAACACTATTTTAAAAATTCCATTTGATAAATTAGAGTATATTTTTAGATATTTAGGGTCTAATTTATGTTGTAACAACAAATAATTTTTGAAATTTAACTTCATAATCAAGATGGTGGCAATGTAGGTCCTCATATTTAGAGAAACAACTACTCAATTTTCTTTTCCCTTTACATAGTCAATATCAATACCAAAATTATTGATAAATTATAACCGACCTATTTATCTTGAATTTAATTCATCATGATAAAATAAATGCATAAGACTTATATGGTTATTCTCTATTTTAAAATGCTTCCCAAGTAGGAAATGATTCCATTGCTTGCGTGCACAAATCATAATAGCTAGATCAAGATCATGAGTTGGATAGTTTTTTTCATGTGATTTTAGCTTTTGAGACTCATAAGTAACTACTTGGAAATATTGAATCAAAATAACACTGATACCCACTTTAAAAGCATCAACCCATACTTCAAAATTTCTATTTGGGTCTAGATTGACCAAGATAGGGGCTGAAGTTAATATTTATTTCAACCTTTGAAAGGTTGATTCACATTTTAAAGACTAAAAATTTTTTTCCCTTTTTTTCAAAGAAGTAATGGGATTAGCAACACTTAAAAAATATTCTACAAATATTCAATAATAATCAGCTAGCCCCATGAATCTATGTACTTCATGCATTTTTTTAAGAGTTATCCATTCACTAATGGTTGTAATATTTTAACGATCCATTGCAAGTCCAATTATAGAAATCGCATGCCCTAAGTAGTGAATTTCAATTTGACAAAAAAGAGCATTTTTATAGTTTACCAAATAACTTATGTTTTATTAAGCTTTGTAATACCATCCTTGATTTTTTTCATGTTCTTTGTCATTCTTTAAGTAGATTATAATTACATCTAGAAAAACTAACACAAATTGGTCAAGAAAATGTCTAAAAACATTGTTCATCAGGTTCATGAAAGCAAAAAGTGCATTGGTTAGGCTGAATGGCATAAATGTAAACTCATAATGTCCATACCTTGCTCTAAAAGTAATTTTATGAACATTATATTCTTTGATACAGGTTGGTGATACATTAAATAAAGATCTATTTTATAAAATATAGATTCTCATCTCATTTGATTGAAGATATCATGGACCCTATGGATAGGATACTTGTTCTTAATGGTGACCTTATTAAACATACAATAGTCAATGCAAATTCTGAGAGTTCTATCTATCTTCTTAACAAAGACCATAAGAGCTTCCCAAGGTGACACACTAGGTTGAATTAACCCTTTATCCATTAGATCTTGCAACTAAACCTTAAGATCTCTTCGATATGCTAAATTCATCTGGTAAGGGGATTTGGATGTAGGTATAGATCCAGGCAAGATGTCAATTAAAAAATCAAATTCTCTTTTAGGAGGTAATCCTAGTAAATCTTTAGGAAAAATACATCCAAAAATACTTATAAGAGAAGATAGTCCTCCAAAAATACTTATAAGAGAAGATAGTCCTGAAGGATTAATCTATTTTTTTATTAAAATTCATTATCTTGATAGAATATAGCTTGCATCCTTTTCTTAATGCTCTTTTTGGATAAATGTTTAAAGATACCTTAGACTACTATGGGTTTACCACCTTTGACAAGATATTGAATCCTTTTATTGAAGATATTAAGCTTTGATTGATGTTGTTGTAACTAATCCATCCCTAAAATTAGGTCAAAGAATCCCAATGATGTAATGAATAGGTTTACATGAATCTTAAATACTCATAGATCAAGTTTAGATTGTTCTATACATTCATAAATAACCACTCTTTTCTTAGTGCCAAACTCTACCTTCCATCCTTATATAGGTCTAGAGGGTTCATTTTTACATTTAAAATCACTCCTATGAGAAATAAAACTATCACTAAATATTGAATCAATTAAAATTATGAAATAAAAACCATAAATTATATCTCTAGTTTTAATCAGAGTGGATTAAAGTTTTACATTTTTATTATCTACAACATAAACTTTATGATTTGAGCCTTGATTACCTCATAACTAAGGGCAATTCTTATAGTAATCGTTGTCACCAAATTTACATGTTAAATTAATTTTAATAGGTAAATGGATAATATTAGCCTTTATGGCAAGGACAATATTAACCCTTGTGGTAGGGCCAAAAAATTTATCTTGTTGTTGGTTACTATTTGCATTAATCTTTTTCATAAAGGGCTAGGATTTAGAACTTATGTTATTATTCTAAAAATTTACTATAGAGATACTTTTTTTGAAAAATGTATTTTTATAATAATTTTTCTTGAAATTTTTTCTTATAGGAGGGATTTCTAATTTTTGATTTAGCTGATAAGTTGCTATTATGAAAATCTTATCTTATCTTCAAGTGAGACTTATCTTTTTCTTCAGCATAATATGTTGATTCCAAGGCAATATCTAAAGTACATGGGTTAGTCATTTTCACACCATACATAAGTACTCAATTAAATCCTAACTTTAACTTAGTAAACTTATTTTCTTCATCCTTCATATATTTCACATGATGTAGGAGAATAACAAATTTATTTTCATATTCTGAAATAGACATTATTCTCTGCTTCAGTAACTAGAATTATATAAGTTTATAAAATTTATATATACTATTTAGGTATCTTTTTTGAATTAATTATCAAAGGTTTTCCATGATATATTCATGGAATCATACCCCTTAATATCACACAAATGGTTCCACCACAAATAAACACCACCAACCAATTGGTAGGCTCTTATGCAAGCTTTGATGCTAGAACCCATATTATGCAGAGTAACATATTTTTGTAAGGTAATCAACCATGACTCAAAGACATACCTAGTATATAAACTAGAGAATAAGGGAGGAGGAATATTTTTGAGCTCCTTGATGATGGGATCCACAACATCTTGTTGCCTTAGATTCACATCTTGAGGTTCTTCTTCCTGCCCACCTTCGTGTAGATTTTCTAGGTGAGTCAACCTTTGATTGTAACCTTACATTTTCAATTGAATGATATATAGTGCATCCAAAATTTCATTTATAACAAATTTATGGCCATCAGAGATGTCATTTCAAGAGCTATCATGATCATCAATATTACTATTGTTATGATCGACATTAACATCAATGCTTTCATGCTCATCCTGATCATAATTATCAACTAGATCAGTTCCAACATTCTTGAATTCCTCATTGAATCTATTATCATCATATTAAGACACTTTAAACACAAATTTAATTAGTGATTCCCAAAATTACTTAGGGTTTATTGAGATTTTGATACCACATGTTGAAACCCTAAAATTCAACCCACAAAAAATATTGACTTTTATGGTTATGAAGATCAAATTCCAACAATATTCCAATCAACTAGGAAAATTAATTGGGAATCATTTTTAAAAATGTACTAATGAAGGGAAAATATATTATAAGTATGAGTGCATGTATGCATATTCCAATAAGGGTTCTAAGTGTACACCATACTCTTATGATATTTCTTTCAAGAAAAGGCAAACCTAAAAGATTATTTGAAAACCTTTAATGTGATCATTATCCATTCATTACTTTAAGTCTAATAGGGAAACCAAGATGTACATTCTTAGGAGTTTTAATATAGGTCTAAACATTAAATATCAATGTTTCTTTATCTATAAAACCATTACTATACTATGGTATTTTATAGTAGTGAAGATAAGGAACATAGTATTTCACCACACATTATATTCATATGAAAGTTAATTCTAACAAATAATATGAGTTTAATAAGGTTTGAAGTATTAATCAAGGTAACATTATTCCCATAGAAACAAGGTCAATTTATAGTTAGTTATGCCACATAACCACATCATAAAAAAAATAAAAAATAAAAAAAATTAAATTTTGAACTCCATGTTAGTGTGTTCTACATGGAATACACTTTATCATTTATGAAGATCACTAGAAGATTCTACCTTGGATATTTTCCTGAGGTCCAAAATCCAAGACATATCCAACCTTCACATGTAAGTCATCATTTATTATTATACCTAAACCAAAATAATAACTTCATCATATTATAATCAAATTAAGAAGGATTGTTAATGTCTATATGACATGTTCTAATCCATTCAAAGCAAGTAGTCATGAATTTATTTTCACATGGCTATGATGCCACCCAAATAAGTTGGCACTACCTAACTGATAATGTTATGTTTATACATGGATTTCCATAGCATGCATGAAAACATTCTTGACCACTAATTATACGTATATAATCGAATTCAATTTTTATCATGTATATTAATAAATGATGACATTATTAGATCATTAAATTAATGATTTAGAGACAACTAAATTTAAAATAATAGTACCTACTTCCTTATTATAATAATAGGTCAATTTACCAATAATTGCATTCAATAACTTGATTTTGAAGTACATCAAGAATACATGTAATCTTGAAATCAACAATTGTATAAATATTAAATTTCTAAGTAAATGTTCAATAAACATAAGTTTAGGTGTTTCATTTAAATAGAAAACATGATATCAATCCTTACTCATATGCATAATAAATAATAAAGATCAAGTTTAAAATTTATCTAAAGGAGAAAGAACCATTTACACTCTTTAAAAAAAATATCCTTAGTTGAGTCAATCTTAACCTTCAATATGGATGAATTGATAACTTACAAACATATCAAAAGATCTAATCGTAACTTCCCATTTTTGAAAATGCTACAACTATCACTAACATGTTACAACTAATAATTTCACATATCAGCAAAGGAAAATTACTTTATAAATTTTTTAACGAATGTAATGACTTTCAAAAATCAAAAACTTCTTAGTAATACTAAGAATTTATTTATATCATAAAATAAAACTATTGTTCTTTTCCGTTAATGAACATACCCAAACAATATCTTCACAAATAAGAAATAAAGAAGACCACTCATAATTAATATATAGTTAGGTATCAAATTCAAAACAATAAAAACTATAATGAATTCAATCATGCCATCAATAATATAATCATGCCTATATACATTTACTTTATCTTATAAACATGAGCAAGAAAATAAATTGAATTCCACAGGAAACTATAGATATACACATTTAGTCCAAAAAGAGACAAATATTCAGGAGAAGCAACAACTAAGTATAGTCATAGCTAAGCTAAGAGAAACTTAAACAAGTTAAATTTAGAAAAAGGAGTAAATTAATATAGACACACATATGAAAACTACTATAAAAAATAAGTGATATATTAATAAATAATCTACAATCATGTTTTCATGCAACATAATATGCAATCTCCAACTTATCTTTATTACTGCAACAATTAAAAAATTACACTATCCTCACTTTTAGTTATGACATGTATATATTAAGTTTTGTAATGAAATAAAAATCACCAACAAGATAAACAATATATGACAAGTCAATTATGTTAACTGGTAATAATTAACCATTCTAGTAATGAAATCCTAAAGAACACATTCAAAAGAAGCACACTAATAATGCATTAGATGATGAATGCAAGGTGTTATATAAGAGTTTATTATTGATAATTAAAATGATTTATTATTATTATTAAGAAACTTAATCTTTAAAACAATATTCTTACATTATTGTATACTCAACCTAGAATGGTTAATATGCAAAGATTATGTTAGCATAAGGAGTGGTTACAAATCATAGTAACTCAAGATATTAACAATATTTTTTATTATATGAGGTTAATAAAATAGGAATAAGGTACCATGCAATTACAAAAAACCATGAAAGATAGAAAAATAAAATCAAGAGAAACAAACAAATAATAGTGGAAATGAAAGCCATGAACAACTATATATCATTAGCTAAAAGACAACAAAAATTATGGTAAAGAGAAGCTAAAAATATACATAGGTTAAAAACACATAAGATACTAGTTGGACTCCTCAAATTCAAAATAGACTACAATCTTGTTATTCCTAGACTTTATTTTCTATTTATCCTTTATTCTTGTTCTTTTACTCGGTCCCTGATATGTTTCTTCAACCATACTTTTCATTTTGTGGATTGGGGTCCACTCCTCTTTTTCCAGGGATATCTTCACTTATTCCTTCTTCTTTTCATTACTCTACTGTTGTCACTTATTATTTATAGGGAGAGTCATTCCATTCTCCTTAATTTATTTGATTTCAATTTCCATTCCTCCATTGGTTCCTGTTCTAACCTCCTTTAGATAGAACATCATTTTCAAATTATTGATTTCTTTCAACAACTCAAAACAAATCAAATGTTACATAGCCACTTTGCTCTAAATATTTTCCAAGATCCTCTCCATATCAGCCAACTTTATACTCGTTGGGGTATGGGGATGAGCACTTGCCATTGGATTAACCACTTGAATATTTCCATTTGAGCTACTTTCTTGGGGAATTTTACCAATGTTTTCCTAGGCCCCTAGAGATAGGGAATCCTTCCATTTCTCTTCATTAGGGCTCTCTTCAATCTCTTCATCAGAATCCTCCCCCCACTATGAACATCTATGGATTTAGTTACATATATTCCCCAAATTGGTTCCCCTCTATGTATAAGATATTACCAATATGAAACAAACAACACTTGGATTATATTCTACCATTGACATATAACAATCAACAAATGAATATGTTTTATTAAGTCAAGACATAGACCACTGAGGGTATGCTTATGTATCTTAAATTGATATTTTATGTAAAAAGGACCAATGACTATAAATAAAATAAATTCACTTTTTAAAAGGATTAAATTCGTTATTAACAAAGTAAAGACACAAGTTAAAAATAAATCATAATAATTAATTGATATGAATATCATACATTTAAAACTATTAAGTTAAATAAGAAAACACCAATATTAGCCTCTAATGACCTTTATTGTAATTAATTAATTTATACCAAAGATTATTTCTTTTGATATTTGAGGTTTTGAAGATGACCCCCTATTAATGAAGGGTGACTTGCCCTTAGTTCTCAAGCTTAGTGCCAACCCCTAAGCCTCAATGCATCATAGGGCACTCAACAAAAATTGAACTCGATACCTAGGCAACTGAAGTCTTTAATCCTATCCACTCGAGCTAACTCTTAGGGCCAAAATTTTGGGTATAGGCATTTTTATAACCAAAATGCCTAAACCAATCATGAATAATATATCTAGCCATGGAATGTGAAATGCCTCATCACATTGAACATATGTTTCCATCCACTTTCTGACCCCCATCACATTAAACACCAAGTTGGTTAACCCGTTGCATGTGGATACTTTTCATGAAGGTGTGCATACCTTAACTCCTATAGGATTAAAACCTGTGACCTCCCTTTTGGGAACACATGTTCTTCACCATTAGGCCAACTCAGGTGGACTAATACCAAATATTCTTAACAACCTAAATATTAATTAATTCTCAAAGATAATTTGAACATGGAGGAAAACATAGTCTAAAACTTACAATAGTCCTCAAAATGAATGCACAATCATCAATGACAAGAAGTATTCCTAGAATCAAAATGAGCCCAACCATATATCGAGTTCTTACCCACCCTAAGCATAAATTAAAGAGTATAATAGATCATCTCACATCAATCACATGACATAAAGGTAAATAACTATTATAAATTATGAATGAGATCCAAGGTTTAGGCTAAGGTTTTACAAATAAAATAACCAATCACCAAACAACAACCCAAAATAATAAAATAATCAATAATGATGAAGAGTATATTTTAACGAGGAAGCATTACTAATACAAAAACCAACTCTAATAAACCAAAAATACATAACCATTACTTTAATAAGGAAGATCAACAAGCAAACATACATGTGAAGCTTTACAACTTGTATGAGAAAACACCATATGAAGTCTAGGTTTATTGTAACCATAAAACTATATAATACACCTCATTTATATGCCATCCAAGGGTGAGACAACATATTTGGCCTCATCCAATAATGGATTTTTATTAGCCACAATATTTGGTAATAATAATCATTTTATAAACATAAAACTAAATGTAATCATTTAGGAAGAATCCATCTACTTATAAGCCACATTATTCTTTTTATTCAAAATAAAAATACCACATTTTAAGAACAACCTACTTATTTCCAACAATTCCCTCCCTTAATTTATCCTCTGTTCTTATTTATTTTTCTTTTCTTCCAAGACACACCCCAACTTTCATTTTCATTCACCACAATCCTATTTAAATTATTCTTGCTTTTATGAGCTAGAGTTCTAATTGGAAGAACTTTTTAATTCTTCCTATTGAAATTATAGTCATGTTTTATAGTAAAATGAGTTCCCCATTAAAACATACCCTTGCATGAAAGATAATAGAGTTCATAAAACTAATTTACATCTAAACACTAAGCCATTTAAATTCCCAATATGCATCAAATGCATTCTATTACTTTATGAAAACCCTAATCATCAATTAGGTATATCAAAGGTTAAATTTACATGTTATAAAAAAATCAAACAATAACATATTCATATTCATATTGGCCTAATATTTTTTTGAGATGATAAATTAATGTTTATTATTAGAAATCATAGGATAAAGTCCCTCTCTTATTAGTAGGTGAAGCTAACTTTATTGAAAACCAAAAGGGATGCAATAAAATTAAAAAAATCATAAAAAATGGGTTTCAGTGGGGTAGTAATTTTAACCATAAATTATAAAAAGGAGATATAAAGAGAATATGAAAGAGAGTGTCAGGGAGGAAAAACATACTTAGAAAATAAGAAAAGTAACAAGTCTAGTAAGCCAAACATAGAGACTTACTGAAAATGTTAAGAAGGTGGGTTATTTCTCTAGAAGAAAACCTTTCTTATTCAATAGATAGGGAAGACATATATGTGTCCAAAATAACACACAACATACACCAAAATAATTGCTTCTAACTGATAATATAATATGATAATAACTTTGTATTTCCTTGTAAAAATGAATAGAAGTATTATTTTTACTCCATTGAGATTTTACTATTACAAAAATAACAAATGTAGGTTTAAAAGAAAAACACCACAATGAAATTACTTTGGATTTAATAATTAATTTAAATTATGGTGATATTTTAAATAAAATATTAAAATACATATAGATTATACATACATTACCTAACTATAAATTTTGAATGTAAAGTTTGCTAAATCCCTGCTTGTATTGATTTTTGTTGAGTTGAAAATACAATATCCTCTTTCAATAGTCTTTGAAAAAGTTAAATATAATTTTTTTTTTGAATAAAACTCAAAATTATTATTTATAGGTTGAAATGGGTGGTTATGATGCATAACCACCTTTTTTTCATTTTGGGGGCTTGTAAAATCACATTAGCTAATTTACACAACTTAAAACTTGCAAAAACACATTAACAAATTTTAAAACTTGTAAAAATGCATTGGTTTTTTTGCATAACTTAAAAAATTAAAATGAAAAATTTGCACAAATTTCAAAAATTCATTGGAAAACTTTCACAACTCAAAATTATAAAACAAATTAGTACAATTATAGGACATATAATGTGTAAATTAACTATTTACAAAAATATGCAATGAAATATAATAAGAATGATTTATGAAATACAAACTTATGAGAAAAGACCAAAATCAAACATGGAAATATTATTTATCATATTCATTGAGGATAATTTGAATTAATTTTTTCTTGGGTTGTAACTTCTCTTGGAATTCATCAAAATTCTTCATGATATCTAGCACTTTATCTTCATCTGGTCCATTTAAATATGTGTAAGTTATCTCTGCATCATAATATAAATCTAACATCTTATGTGATGTTATCTATCATATCTTAAGCATTGCATTGTGGTTATCCAAATTATATTGATACTTAATCAACATTTGAATTGACTCGTAATTGAATGCAGACTTAGGAGTTAGGATCTCCTCAATATTCTTTTTAAATTAATCAATAATGGTTTCTTCAGGAACTAGTTTCCCATTATCATTAGTGAGTCTACATTTAAATATTCCTCCTCCTCTAATTATTTAAAGGAGAGCACCAAATCCAATTAATTTATATTCATTAAATTTATTAAGACTTTATTTGATAATACAAACCCAAATTTGGTAGCTCTTAAGAACTCAGTGAGGTACATAACTTCCTATTTTTGGATAATCTTTATTGAATAAGGTCATCTAGATAAGTGTAAGAAAAATATTCCAACATGGGTAAAAATTCATTCCATTTATGTACCTCTTCATCATATTTGATTTCAGATTTGATTTCTTGATCATATTCTGATTGAATCTCAGAACACATGGTCATCATTGTTTGAATGGTAGTGATGCCTTTCTGCATAATTTTCTCAGACCATTTTTTTCTTGCTTTTCCCATATGACCAATTTCATCTATAAAATTTAGTGTATTTATATCATAAATTTGATGAACAAATTAATGGGAAGATTGAATTTACCTTACAAGTTTTTGAACCACATATGTCAGTTGCTCAAATTTTTCTTTGGGTTTTTCTTTGGTTATTTTATCTTAATCTAATTTCTCAAAAAATGTACCAATTATAGATTAGAAGTTTTATTTCACTCCTTCCCTTGTAGCTTTTCCCAAGTGTACCTTCATGATTTGGTAATTAGAGGCTTCCATATGGTCTTTATCTTTATTAATAGGAGGAAATTTTACTTCAACATATCTATCTCCTTTATGATATGAGATTATTCTAGAACTATTTTGGGCTTCTTGGCCACATGAGGATGAATAATTGTTAGGATGCTAAAACAAATTTCTTGTGGGTGTAAAATCTTATTTATTTTATTTAATATCTCATTCACTCAATTAGGAAATTATATATTAAGATATTGTTGTACAAGATCAATATTGGATTCGTTTAAAGTCTCAAAAAAAGGGAGAGGTGTTTACAACACTTGAGATTTTTCCAATACTATTTCACCTTCCTCTTTATCCAATGTATCAATTTGGGTTTTAGGAGAATATTTAGTAGTCAATTCAACATTTTTATCAAGAGTAAATGGTATTAAAGTATCAATCCTCGAAGGAATATATGACTCAAATAATAAATATGTATCATAAGCTAGAAACTATTGTGTGGTATTAGTTAACATAGTTTTTAGCTACACAAGACTATCAAGAGGAGATTATTATAAAATATAAATGTTTGAAGTACTTGGGATATTTTCACCTAGTCTTGTTATTTTCAACTTGAGTGTATTTTTATTGGTACAACTTCTATGATAATTTCAACATTTATTTCAACTTCAATTTCTTCTAAATTCTTGCTAGTTCCTACTACTAAAGATGTTCCTATTTTAGTCTGATGTTGTAAATGAGTAGTAAATAATTTATAATCCTTAATGGGAGGAGGAAATCCTACTTTATCAACATTAATACCTTAGCTTTTAAATCATTTGAGAGTTCTACTTAGTACACCCTAGGTTCTATCAATGAGCGAAGTAGATTATTTCTTGTGCCAATCTACTTTTGGAAGAGGTTTTGATTCAATTCCTTATTCTTCATATATGGGTTCCAATGAATCTTCATAATAAACTATATTTTTCTTGATCTTCACTATGTTAAACATAATTACCTGTTCTAATGTGAAACATGAGTAATCGTGGATTCTCACATCTTTTTCATCATCACAGTCTATCCAATAGTCTTCAAAGTGGTGCACATGATGATATGAAGAACCAATAATATTTTGAATTAGGTCTCTAGAATCAAATAAAGGTCTGATTTCAAATGCCCAAATAGTGACTCAAGTCATTTCCTCATCTATCAATTTTTCTTTGGCCAAATAAGCACTAGTGTTTCGACCAATAAAAATAAGAAATTTTATTCTAGACTTCTATTTATAGGACACAATATTGCTTGTCTCAATCAATTGCCTTACTAATTCCATTAAGGCAAACTTGTCATCTACATACCTCATGAGCATATATGGAGTAATTTCACAGCCATAAATTCTAAAGTAGGTGAAATTTGGGAACTATATGAACCAAGCTCCCCATCTAGAAATTTATGTAAGAGCTTGAATTGATATCTTTATATTGTATGGATTTGGTTTGAACATTTGAATCACATATTGTAAAAATTCATAATTTACTCCAAAAATGATGTGCACTTTCATTCAATGATAACTAAGGATAGAAATCATATATTTTTTAGTTTTCATATCACCTACTATATTCAAACCATCATAGAATATTATTCTGGAAAGAACATAAACAAGATAAGAGGTCATATAGAATTTAGAAGTAGTATTGACCTCTATAAGTTGTGAATTGAATCATTGATCAACAATCCCATATTGATGTATTAATTGTTTTTTTGAATGATCCATATGTATATATACATCTTTGTTTAGAAATTTCTCACAACTAGACTCCCCATTGTAATAATATTATGCATATTGGTTGTTAATCCTAAGTGTTTAGTGTAGACACTTGAAAACTACATAGTTTTAGATGTTGAGACGCCTTGAACTCCTACTTGACTCTAAGGCTAATTGACCATCTAGTTAACTTAGCCCATTTATTAATTTACTAACTTAACTTTTTTAATTCACCCCTTTTTAACCCATTTCCTCTAGAACCTCGACCATCGATGGTCAGCCTAACCATCGATGGTTAGCCTAACCATTGATGGTTGGCTTGACCATTGATGGTTGGCCTGACCATTGATGATCGGGTCCTCCAAGCCTACTTTAAAAACATTACCAGATATATGAGATAAGCATGGCACATTTAACAACTTCCATTTGTGATGTAAACTAGATTTAAACCATTGTAAATGGAAACTTTATCCTCCATCACAATTAGTAACTTACTCCTACACATTTAGTAACCTCATCTTATAAAAAGAGAGAAGTAGAAGGAGAAAGGGATCCAAAAATCTAGCAATCCACATCTAAGCTATCTTACATACAGGTATCCAATGTCCCTCTAGCAACTAAGAAACATAAACAAAGACTCGAACCTCTATCAAAATCATTTTCAAAGGCCAAATTAATATCACTCTGGCCAAATTGCTTCAGCCTTCCACCATCAAGTTACAAATATCTCATGCTTATTTATTTGATTTATTTCATTTCTAACCTCCCTGCCCTATCAAACTCATCACTATCTTACTTTCCATCCCCCATATCTATAACAGACCTTTGTTTTCCTAATTAACCAATTTGTAATCCTTTTTATGATCATTTATAGAATCACATAGGTAAATATCGATAGTTAACTCAACTACTAATGGTCACCTTAATTGCTAATGGTCACCTTAACCATTGACAGTCACCCAACCACTGATAGTTAGCCCAATCGTCGATGGTTCACCCAACCATCAATGGTAACTATGGAAAAAATAATAGCAAGTTATTTTCACCCCCTTAACCCCAACCAAACCCTATTTTATATGTTCCCACTTGTTCACATAGACTTTTTTGATTTTTTGAATCTAACCCCAACTATCTTAGCATGAGTATTGACCTTCTTTTGTTATTTTAATCTTTTTTATTTAACAAGAAATTTACTTTCATCTCATCTTACATGTATTTATTTTCTAGTTATTGAATGCAAGTATTCTTTATTTTCATTTATATCAACTTAATTGTTATAAATAGTGGATTAACAACCTCCTAGCAAGCATACACTTCTTGGATCTAGCTCATGCTAGGCAATCCACTCAACCATCCATCTAACAACCTCTTTTCTAGTGTTTTTCTTATTTGTAGATTATTCTTTCCAAGCCAAAGTGGAGTTCTCACCATTATCTAGATCATGTGTGCACTTTATCAAGTATCCCTTTACACACCCTATTATTAATTTCATTACTTGCTTTCAAATTAAGAAATTATCAAAAATTAATCTAAAACATTTTGGTATGCCCAGTGGGACCTAGTATCATTATTTTTCCTTTATTTTATGCTCATCAAATGAAATATAAAAATTATTTCAGACTTAAAATATATTTTTTCATACATTTATTTCTTGCTTATTTTAGTTCATCTAGTAACTTAAAAGAAAAGTAATTAATCGTAGCTTTCACTATTGTATCACACACTTCTTCCAAACCACATAATCAATCAACACATCAAAACATACTTGCGATAAGGCCCAATTAGGATTTCATCACCTAGCGATAAACCTTACCCTTTCCCAACAATCATATATTTTGGCTAAGCACCTGACACCCTTATCACTACGGTGTGTGAAGTGAGGGGGTAGGCCCCAGTATGAAGCCATGTACTGAAGATCAATATATATTTTATCTCTTGAGCACCTAAACATAACCTTAAATTTCCTCCTTAGTACCTGATCTACAAACCAAATTTCTTCTTCACACTCTCTAAGGCATAATCCAAAAGTGATTTAAAAATAACCCTAAGTTGTTAAATGCACTTTACTATATGTTTGATTTCCTTGAGTTCTTTTCTTTTACTTACTTTTTATTGAGGTGTGAGTTTCATCATTTTATCTCCTATTTCCTTTCATGGTCTTTACTAGACATTAGTTGAGGATTCAAACCAACAAACAACCACCATTTTGTTCTTCTTCCATGGAGTATACCTCTGATGCTAAGGGTTCCCCTCATTTTTCTCCCTTTCTACTAGGCCATCAATTTTTATTGAGGGTGATCTAGATTTCACCATCTTCCTCAATAATAACCTTATGACTCTTCAGAATTACCTAAACACCTTATCAAACTCTACCCCTTTTGCTTTAGTTCTTCCTATGGATCATCTTTATGGTATGCCTTCCCATCTTATGGTGGGTGCTACCTCAACCCAAACCATGCTCACCCAAGCATATTCTTCTTCTAATATCCCACCTACTACCACTCCTCAAACTCCATCGAATATCCTAACCAGTAACTAAACACCTACTAACCCAACCAATACCTCCAACATGAGATCAACTTTACCTCTTATTACCTATACTCATACCATGGTAGTATCTTCTAACCCCAATTATACCATTACCCTTAGTTTGACCAACCCACCAACTTTTACCCCACTTAAGAGTTTATTACTTTCCATACCTAACACCCTCCCAACTATTAGCACTAGAGTTACCACCCACCAACAACCAACTAACACTTTCATACCCCCAACCCAATCTATGTCCATTCCACCATCCACCAACCCAAACATACCTCTAACCTAAACCATATTAGCCCCCCAAAAATTACCCATGACATCTTAACCATATATTTCTAACCCAAAAGGATACATATCACCTTCCACCCAACCATTTGTGCCAATCAATCCTTATGGGGCACTATCCCAACCCCCTATGACCACATACCAATATGGGGCTTCTTCAGCACCCTCTATCACTTATCCATACATTATTACCACCCAACCTCAACAAAGCTTACCACCTAATTATGTAGCTTCCCAACCTAAAATAAATTTGGTCTAAATGTTAATGGATAAAATGACCAACCTAGAGTCATCTATCTCTGGGTCTCATAACCTTTTATCATATGATCAAATCTTGAATGAACCCATCCATCCATCCATCTATTCTTATCCATTCTTATCCTCCTCTATGAGAATTACCCAAGTTTTCCAAATTCCAAGGTAAGGAGGACCCCCATCAAAATTTGAGAGCATTTCATCATTCTTGTTGTTTAATCATGTATGATGATGATCTCCTCCTTCATACCTTCCCCATGTCTTTATCAGGATCAACCCTTGATTGGTATAGTGATCTCACCAAACACTCCATATTTTCATTCTCCTAACTGGCCCAAATCTTTTTAGATAACTTCTCAATAAATATATCTAAAAAATCTTCTATTACTAACCTTTATTATATTAGGCAATTTGTTGATGAATCAATTGTTGATTTCATAACCAGACGGAGGTGTCTCATCAACCATATTTATTTCTCCTTACCCAAACCTAAACTAATTGAGATCTTTTCTTAGGGTTGTGCCAAACACATTTCCCCCACTCTTCAAGTTTAAAGTTTTATAAAATTTGATGAGGTGTTCACCATGTCACGTAAACTTGAAAATTGAGCCATTAACAAAGGGAAATTGAAACTGTATAACAAGAATTCTAGATTTAAATCCAATGATCCTCCCTCCACCAAAACCATTAACCAATCCAGCCATCCTGATACCAAAATAAAATCATCTACAAACTAAGTGGTCCTAAAAACTTCTCCACCACCAACTTTCAACCAACCTCATCAAACCAATTCTTCCAACCACTCTTACCAATAGAATCGAAACCAAAAATGAGATCCTCCAAAATAATATACTCCTATAGGGTAGTCTTGTACTTTAGTTTTGGACAAATTTATCAAAGCTAATATAATTAAACTTCCACCTATCAAACCACCCTAATAATTTGATGCTTCTCACCATGAGCTTGGTTGGTACAACAAGAATGAATATTGTGCCTTTCACCAAGTTATTAGACATGACATCAGTAGATACAATACCTTTAAAAGTCTAGTCTAAAGCTTAATTGATAGTGGATAACTTGCATTTTATAATCCCAATGCACCTCCTAATCAATCACTTGACATCTTTCATAAACATTTTCCCAATCATGCTCCTTCCACCCATCACCATGACAACAAACCAAAATCATCTCATTCTCATGAGACACATATGATCAATATTATTATTAGTGAGAACATTTTTAGGAAACCACTATCACAACTACCTCTCCAACTATTTCATTCATAGAAGTAGTGGAATCACCTTCTATTCCTTTAATAAAGGAATCAACCACTCCTCTCTCTTCACCTAATAAGGATTTAGATTCATCCACCTCTCCTTTGATGGAAACAATAAAGGAGACAACCTTTACTTTAACCATTTCTTCCACTCCACCCATTAAAGTAGAGAAATACCTTCTATTCCTTTGGACACCCAAACCAAGGAAGAAACCATGTCTATTAATACACTTGCAGACACCATACCTACCTCCCCATCATATAACCATCCATTCCCTCTTTGGAAACCATCCCACATGAGAAGGTTACCTTATCCACCCAAACACCATTTTTGGAACCTCCTATCAAGAACAAAGATGGAGGAATCATTCCCTCTTCTCCACCTAGTGGTATAATCTTTGAAACCAATGACCAAAGAACCAAACCCATCTACAAGACCTTTTATATACTAGTCCAAAGTCTTGAGTTCACTTCTTAACCAAACTTTTATGGATCCACCTTTTGGAATCATCTATGGCTCCCTTACCAAAACAAATTTGAATCCTTAACCTCACTTGAATCTACCCTTAAACCCATTATTACCCCTCTGTAAAATTCCTCTTCTTCCAAAATCATAGGTGAATCATCCTAAGTACCTCCATCTAACATCACCAAATCACCTTATGCTTCTCTTACCAAACCTATAAAAAATTTAGGAATTCTTACCACAACTAATTGAACTCACCCCACTTTGAAGTTGGACTTAACTTCATTTAGTCCACCAGAGAAACCCCTAATCAAAATAATTAAGAAGGTAGAGTTTCCCAAACCTCAACCTCAAACTAGACCCATACCACCTCCTTCCCACTTACCCTTTTGCTTAGGACCCCATCCTTCTACCATCTTAATTACCTATTCTTCCTCTAGTAAACCATCCCCCTTTTCTCTATCTTCACCTACCCCTACCAAATCATCTAGTTCTCCTTCATTCTTAACTAACCTATCCACATCTAATTTCCCACCTATATCCAACCCTTCATCATCTAAATCTTCTAATTTCAAATCATTTACCCCAAAATCAACCATAACTAAGCAATCACAACCACCAACTAAAACCATTCCACCACCTACAACTTCTAGGGTAAAAACTACCTCTAAGAAGGCTCTTATCCCTAAAACTATAAACCCATCACCTCCAACACCTTTGAATGAATATTATTCAACCATATTATAAAGGTTGTTGCAAACTTTTTACATTAGCTTACCACCTATCAAACCATTCTACCCCTCCAATACCGAACCCTCCTGGTTCAATTATAACTTGATTTGTTCATACCATAGGGCACTAAGACATGACACAAAGAACTACAAAGCTCTCCAAGCACTTGTTCATAGCCTATATGATGAAGATGATATATTATTAAATGAATATATCTTATACCCATTACCAATTTAACCATGAACTCAACCTATCCAACTTTTACCTACTCCCCTACTCCCACCCAAGAGTGAGGAGGAGGAATCAAAGCAACCATCAAACCTATCCAATCACCCCATCCATACTATTCATATGGTTACCTAATCTCAAGCCCAATATAAGGATAAGGGAAAATCCAAAGTGTCCATTCCATGAACATACACTTCAATCCCTTGGATTTATAACCAAACCCAAACACCTACACCTTCACCTATGCCACTACCAAAACCCTAAGTAATAATTTTGGGAGCCTCTCCCTCCAACCCCTCTGACTCCATCCAACATATCATGTTGAAACAACTTCACCAAACAATGGTGAATATGTGCCTTTACAAATAAATCACCACCTCACCTCACCATCATCAGGCACTGATAGAGGCTCTATAATCCATAGAGGTTTAACTAGATGACCCTCAACCTCTTGAACCCTTTATTAGAGCCCTCTAACTTTATACCTTTGCCACCTTTTAGTATTCTGAAATACCTCCCACTCATCCTTGGGATTTTGATCCTCTCCTATTTATTACTACATAAATCAATCACACTTACGTAGAAATGGTAATGATTGATGGATGAGATAACATCAACCTTATCTCCTCCCATGCTTATGACCAAATTTAGCTACCCAAGAACATCATATTAGAAAACCCAATGATTCTTTGCTCCTTCAACGATACCATGGCCATCACCTTAGGAATAGTGATCCTCTATATCTGCTTGGGACCTTGTACCATTATTAAAATATTATAATTTATAGAGGGTGAGTTCTAATACAATGTGATACTCGAATGCCCTTAGATCTATGCCATGAGTTGTGTCCCTTCTACCTTACATCAATTTGTCAAATTTGAGCATAAAGGTCAAGTTACTACCATCAAAGCTGAACCTAGTACATTTGCCTCTTTTAATATGACATATTAGCCTAATGAAATTTTTATTTCTTCCTCATCCACCTCACCATCAACTAATAACGACACTACCTCACCACCAGTCAAAACCTATAGCACTCCCACCCAAAACAATGATGAAGATTCAACTATCTTATTTATCCCTTCTTCTTAGATCCCAATAGAGGACCTTTTGGAACTCACATTCTAACGTATATCACTTGGGGAATATCTCCTTTTAGCTTTCGATGCTTTCCCTACTCCACAAGAGTATGGGAACCTTAAACATGACCCTTCTTATGATCCCATCATCAGAACCATCATCCCTTTTAGGCTCCCCAATAATCAAATAAATTTCATCTATGGGGGACTTGATCAACCACTTCTCACTCCTACCACTATCTTTTCCATCCAACCATTCACATCTAACTTCTCTTACCTCAACAAACTATCCTTTGCCAAAGCTTACCCTTATAGGTGTGTTTAGAAGGGGTTTGGCCTTAACCTTTATGAATAGGGACCTCATGAGCTACCCATAATAAAAACCAAAAAGCCTCATGAGTTATTTGGTTGAATTCATACCACTAGAAGGACCCACCTCACCAAAACCCATCACCACCTTCAAAGAGGATGTTCCATCTTCACTAAGCCCATCTCCCTCAAAATCTAAAGACTTTGATATCATCCCATCTAATTTTTTTTGGATCAATATCATTAGTTTGGGCCCATTGACCTATCAAAAGGGTAGCCAAACTAAAACCCTTCCTCTCATCCATCTTGAAATGATAGAGTGAGATTTTCCTACCATCAACACCATCCAACATCAAGATGCTAATTCCATTCTCTCATACCTCAGTACGGGGGATTATTCTATCCATAAATCCTTTCCTCCTAAGAACAAACAATGATGAATGAATCCACTATCAATGTCAACTTGGGTACTCAAGATAATCCCTATAGCGTTAAAATTGGCCAATTCTTAAATTATATAGAGCAACAAGATTACCCTTCTTTCCTTCATCACCGTAGCATAGCATTTACTTGGTCCTATCACGATATGCCTAGAATTGACCCTTGTATTTCCCTCCACAACATTGTCACCCATCCTGAGGTTAAGCCAATTCAACAAAAACTTTACAAGATACATCCTCACATCACCCTTCTAGTCAAAGAACTTTAGTGTCTCTTATCTATTAAATTCATTCAACCCATTGACTATCCATAATGGGTTTCTAACATCATTCCTATCACCAAACCCATACGAGGACTTTGCATCTGCATCAATTTATGACCTCAACCTTGCTTGCCCAAAGGATGACATTCCTTTATCAAACATCAACCAACTTATTGATCTTATAGCTAGCCACGAGATTTTATCTCTCATGGATGGTTTCTTGGGATATAATTAGACATTGATTCCCCTAAAAGATCAACATAAAACTTCCTTTTTCACCCCATGGGGGACCTTCTACTACAAGTTCATGCCATTTGATCTAAAAAAATCTAGAGTATCCTATCAACATGTCATGACCTATATCTTTCATGATCTCATCCATAAAATTATAGAGGATTATACAGATGATATTCTTAGGAAATCCAAACACTACAAGGATCACCTATCTATTTTCACAATCACCTTTAACTGATGAGTCCATTTTCATGTTAGGCTCAACCCCAAGAAATGCATTTTTGGGGTTCTATCTGCAAAGCTTCTTAGCATTATCATCTCTCTTCAAAGAATTAAAATAAACCCCAAAAAAGTTAGAGCAATTTTGGAGATGCCTCCTCTTACTAATCTTAAGAAACTCTACAACCTATAGGGGAAGTTCCAATCCCTTCTTCGCTTCATCTCCCAATTATTTGATATATGTCAACCCTTTTACCATCTCTTCAAGAGAGACACTTCTTTTAAGTGGACTAAGGACTGTAAAAAAGCCTTTTATTCAATCAAGGAGTACCTTCTTTCTCCACCCATATTATTCCCCCTAAATAGTATCAACCCTTTTACCTTTATATATCCACCCTAGATCATTCTTTAGGGGCAATGCTCACTCATCATGATGAATAAAACAAAGAGCAATCTGTCTACTACATTAGCTACACACTTATAGAATATGAGACTCGATATATTCATCCTTAGAAACTTTGCCTTGCCTTACTATTTGTGGCCCCCAAACTCCATCACTACCTTTTTAATCATAAAACCTATGCCATCACTAACACCAACCCACTCAAATACATGCACTCTAAACCATACCAAAACCAATGTATGGCTAAGTGGCTCATGCTCCTAGTTAAATTTGATCTTGATTTCCTTTAGTAAAACTCCATTAAAGGGTAAGTGATTGTTGATCAATTAGCTGAAGCTCTTTTACCAAAAAATCAACCATTTCCTCTTACTTTTCTAGATGAGTCCATCACAACTCTTTCCCAAGAATAACCCACCTACCAAATGACCATGTTTTTTGATGGCTCCAAATGACAACATGTTGGGGGTGCTAGAGTTATTCTCATTCCACTTAATGGTGAACCTCTTCCCCTTTCCTTTAAACTTGACTTCAAATGCACCAATAACATGGCTAAGTATGAATCCCTAGTCATAGGTTTCCAAATTTCTATATCTTTAGGAGTCAGAACCATCAGCATCTTTGGTGATTTCCAACTAGTCATGAACTAGGTCAACAAATCTTATCAATAAAAATATGATGTCCTATTGAAGTAAAAACAACTTGTAGATGTACTCTTAGCATTATTCAAACATTACCTTATCCATTCAGTTCCTTGATCTACCAATAAATTCATGGACATGATGGCTTCCATTGCTTCTCAAATCCCATCTCAACCTATCAAATCTAAAATATTTATCACCATCCATTGTTTTATCACACCCTCATATATCAATATGACCTCCCTACCATTTTTAGTGTGGAAGCATCTCCTTCTAACATTTGGTATGACCAAACTTTTAACTACCTTAACCTTGGCATTGTTCCTCCCAACCTTTCAGAGAATTCCCAAAGAGATTTTGTTTAAAGTACCTCTCATTATACCATACTATGGGGAATCCTTTATAAACATGTCTTCGATGGCCTCCTTCTTCATTGCCTTCATAGTCATGAAGCTTCCCATGCTATCAAGGAAACACATGAAAAAATCTATGGGGGACATTTTAGTGGCCTAGCTATCACTAAATTTATCCTTCACTTTAACTACTATTGGCCCACCCTCAATTAGGATTATTATGATTACATAAAGAAGTGTTTCAAGTGTCAACAAAATGCTAACTTACATCATGCACTAGCTCATGGCCTTTGAGTATCTAAAGACTATTGGCCCTTCTCATAATGGGGTCTTGATCTAATTAGGGAAATCAACCCTAATTATTCATAATAAAATCAATCTATCATTACCACCACTAAATATTTCACCAAATGGCTAAAATCCATCCCTCTTATCTTAACCAAAGTTAAAAATATTATTGAAATCAACCATAATTATTCATAATGAAATCAATCTATCATTACCACCACTAAATATTTCACCAAATGGGTAAAATACATCCTTCTTATCTCAACCAAAGTTTAAAAGATTATTGAATTCATCACCCACCACATCATCTGCTACTTTGATGTTCCTCATAAGATCATCACTAATAATGGAAAATCCTTCAAGAATAATCAAGTTTAAGGTCTTTATGATGATTTTAACATCAAGTTAAGATTTTCCTCACCTTATCCTCCATAAGTAAATGGATAGGTGGAAGCTTCCAACAAAATCCTCAACAAAATGTTAACCAAAGTAGTAAGTGATTTAGGTCAGGATTGACACTTGCACATACCATTTGATTTATATGCCTATCACACTAGCATTCAAAACTTTACATATGCTACCCATTTCTCTCTTGTCTTTGGAGTAGAGGTAGTCTTGCCTCTCAAAGTCTAGATTCCTTCTCTTCACATATCTTTGCATGAGATCCTTTTTTAGAGTGATTATCATTAGGAACACCTCACACATGTTGAGCTCCTTGATGAACATCACCTCACATCACTCAATCATCTTCATGTATATCAAGAATGAATCAAGTGCACATACAACAAACACTTGAAAGAGAAAGAATTCAATATCAGAGACCTCATCCTTAAGGAAAACCAACATGTAACTAATATGGAGAAAAGAAAAAAAGTCAAGTTTGCTTTCAATTAGATGGGATCCTACATCATAACCCATAAGTATGGATTCAAAGCTTATCATTTGTCCTTTTTCGAAGGAAAACCAGAACCTAAGCATCTTAATGCTTCACATCTATGTCCTTTTTATTGTTAAAACATGGATTGACCTCACCTTTTTTTCTAACTTAAGCTCATCCCTTAGTTTACAAGATTTTCACTCCCCATATATGTTCATCCTATTCCTCTTGAGGACATTGGATTACAACATAGAACCATGTGATTATCCATCATAGTTATAGCCTAATCCTAAGCATGGATACAATGGATCTACTCATGGCATGGTTTTAATGGATACTTTTGGTCTCTATTTAGATGAAATCCCATGATCAATTATCCTTCAAACCAATTTTCCTCATCCATCATTAACCTTTGTGATAAAATTCTTGTCTCCATAAAGGTAGACCTCTAAGCCTAAATAGACTTGTCCATGTTTAAACCTAACATTCAAAATCAATTTGGGATACCAAAATAACACTTGGGTCCATGTTTCTAGAAGTGTAGATTGCTCCCTTGAAGGATGACTACCTGACCACTAAATTTTTTATTAAAATATAGAGTACTCCCTCAAAGGACATATAAAAATAAACACATTTAAATTTAGACTACTCCCTTGAAGGAAGGCTAATGCAAGTTTTTCAAAGAAATCATTTGAATATTATCGTATTGATTAGCTTCACAAACAAAAAATGGCCCTATGTCAAAATCAAATCAAGCTATCCCAAAAGAGCCACAATCAACTCTTTCTTATATACTTAGTAGACTTCCCACATTGATCAGTCTACACATTATATTAAGGCATGGAATTTCCTATTATGGTTCTTAAGTCACCTATATAAGGGGTAAAATAACCCAAATCAAGTTACTATATCACCCATTTCCATTCAAATTACCTATTACCTACTTTCCTCTTTATACCCTCTAAAAATCAATGGATTCTAATCTTAATTGACACAATGTGATCAATATATCATCTTTTCACTCAAATCATGCTAATGTGAAGCATTCAAAAGGATTATTTTCTTTAATCCGATCTGACTTTGGTTTTATTTGATCCTTACCAATGAACACATCATGCCTTTCTTACCTTCTTGTTATTAGTTCATGAAGACACATATCTCATGATTCTTTTATCTTTTTCCACCATTTATTTTTTTACCTATACCAACTTTATGTGTCTTCATTATATCCCATTATCACATATCATATCCAAACATTCAAAACATCATTCCATATGCCTCAAAACATTATGAGCCATATCCCATCTATGCACCCAAACATTAAATGTATCATAAATCACATCATCAAAATAAATAATGAAAGCCATCCTAGCTATCATCATGAACAAACACATCATCCCTCATATATAAACAAAACATCACCTAAAACTATCAACATATTAAATTCAAACATCTTATCACAAAACACATTTTTATTCCTTCATCTCATCATCCATAATCTATACCTATGAAAAACGTCATACCTATCAAAACACAAGACAAAACATATTGTCTATTTGACATATCTACATATATACATATCTCATCTCATAAAAGAATGGGGCATGAACTTCTTTCCATTCATAAACCTTAAAACACAACATATTACACATTCATGAGTTAACCATAATCCACATATCCAAAATCCTCAATCACCTCATGTCAACAAGCCACATAAACTATGTCATATACCATTTCCCATATACATCATAAGCAATTATCCCTAGGCCACATCATAACTATGAAATAATAACCATGTCATATCTATAAACAATGTCATCATTCTCTTTACTATCAAATGATCCTTCTAAAACATAAAGTCACCCTGATCATATATACATAAAATCATTTATCTCATATCCATAATCACATTATGAACATCATTCTATGACCCAACCCAAAAATCCATCTTTGATCATATATATATCATATCCATCTAATGAACAAAGCATATACAAAAACAAGTAACATTACTCATAGCATAATAAAATTAATCATCACATATCTAAAATCATACATACCTAAGCTCATGTCATCACTTATAAACAATGTCATCAAAACATCATATAAGTCTCTCCATCCCATCCATCATCATAATACATAATATTCATCACATGAATAAAACATGAACAACAAAAATCAATCTAAATATACTCTCATGAGAAAAAGTCCTCATATCCTCACCATCATCATAATACATCAATACATAATCACTAAACATCATACACATCTATAAACATCAATATAATCAAAATAATCAACATATCATCATCATATGCATTAATAAGGAAGTACATGTCACAATGTATCCATGTATTTCTTACTCATATATATCTCACATCATCGACACATAGGTTGGTATCAAAATAAAAACCATATACATCATATAATCTCATCTATCAAGCCCCTGAGGCACCACTCCCACTAGCTCCACCTGCACCTACACCTACACTACCATTTGGTGGTGTCCCCCTAGTATCCATACCTACCCCCTATCAAGGCCCACTATCCTAGAGTAGCTATTGATGGACCCCTTTCCAAGATAGACCTATACTCTCTATACCTCATCCATAATGGTAATTGCACTAGCACTATCACCTCATAATATCTCAATTCCTCAATGGTGTCTAGGTACCGTATCCTGATAACTATGTTAGGTGGTTCTCCTACTATTGATATGGCCAATCCTACCCTTTTTCTTAAGGAATCTCTCCTGAGTCACTAACATAAGAGATATCTTCACCTAATCTCACTCTCTAGTTAGGGTGGCAAACTGACCTTGTAAAGTGGCCACCTATCTTTATAACTTGGTAATCTGGGCCTATGCTACTACCAGTGTTGTTTCTACCTATCCATCTTATTCTGATGCCCTCATAAGATCCACATCCATGGGATACTACCCCCTTCACCCCATCTAAAATTATATACTACATATCTAGCCTAGTACCATGTCACATAACCATCTGTAACCCCTATATCATTGATGAAAACTCTAGTCGGTAGTTCTTCATAGACTAGTACAACATCTTGTAGCTATGGCTCAAGGAATTATAACTCTTCATCATCTCTTATATATCTAGGGAAATTTTAGTGAGATCCCTTACTCTAATCCAAAATTCCTTCACACTCACTTGAATGGGATAAGATTTATCTCCCCATCCCATCTCCTATAAATCTAGTGCCAGCTCTATAAGGATAATCTAAGATAGCTATATCCTAGCCACCTAAGCCAACCTACATATAGCCTCTACACTATGTCACCTACCACCAAATCCTCCAAGGAATCCTAGAACCACTCAATGTCTCAACCACCACCACTAGCACCTATCAACACATAATCACCTCTCCATCTACTGAAGCCAACTAGAAATGGCTTTTGGTTAAATCCATCCTAGGCTACCCCCATAGGCCTTAGTACTTGAATTTTCTCATACACCCAATAATACAACAAGAACCTAATGCTAATCCCATATTTCCTACATGCTCTAAAAGCTCAGATCTCTCTATAAATTTTCACTAATAACACTGGGGCCCATCCAAACATAGTCTTCCCTAGAAGCATCTCCACTAGCACCCTTAGTAATAGGTATGGAAAGTGGTCACTTATTGAATCTGAAACTACAAAGCAAAACATGGATATCATCATCATGGTGAGTAAACATCTATTTGTAATATCCCTATGGTATAAGGGTCTATAGTTGAATCCACTTGAGTGAAATTGAGCATGTACTTGATTTGCCTCGTACATCAAATCCATATGATAGACAATCTCCTTAATATCTATATGGTAGATTATATCCCTACAAATGGGTACCTATGTGATAAATTAAATGTCCTCTAAGAGAATCATCATCTACCCCATTGATAATAAAAATGTGTTTGTAAGGTCTTTTCTCTTGATGAGGTCCACAATCATACCTGCATCTCATAGTAGGTACCAATAATGAATCATTGCACCTATTCTGACTATCTCCATATGTCTCCACTCCTCTATGGTCATCATGTCTCAAAACTCAATAAATATCTGGGGGACTCTATCCATCATCTGAATCTAATCACACATCTACATATCAATCACATTAACAATGCATGCTTAGTTATACATATCCACCTAAGCACAAACTTGCACCTACATTTTTCAACCTATTCCATCTACCCCACTTACATCTATCTACACCACACAAAAACCTACACCCTATACCCTAAACCCTTCAAATCACCTTGAACCTTTCACCACCTCTTCACCCTATTTAACCTCATATTTTACAATCATCAACACTTTTACCCAACCCTACATAACCTTTAACCTTCCTTTACCAATACTATGATAGGATTTCCATGTCATACAAATTTACAAAATATAACCCCATTACCACTTTTCTACTCACCAACCCCAAATACATCAACCACTGATAGTTTATTGAAATTTTGATGGTCCCTTTGGGACCTTTTATCCATGACACCCTACCACTAGTGGTTGATTTAAACCATCGATGGTCATTGTATGTGACCACCGATGGCACAACTTGAACCCTTAACCTACCCAAAAATAACAAAACACCTAGCTAAGACTACTCTACACCCTATTACTAACCTCTTTTTCTTATTCGATCCCCATTTCCCCCCCTCATTTTCTCAAATTTAACAAATCCTAAACTAAGGTTTTATTTTATCGTAACCTATTTAAAACCCTACCCAAATCACTGATCACACCCTATCCCTATCAAATTCACATTCAACACAACCAATTCAAATCTCCTATCAAATTTAACACATCACCTACCTCATTCCATGATCACTAGCATTATCAGAGCCTTCATACCACTACCTAGTTGTATCCTCATCCACCCTTCATCAAACCACACTCGATCACCTAATCTAACACCTTTACCTTAACAAGCTCAACACACAAATGGAAATAATGCATAAATCAATAGAGAGCACTCACCAAAAGTTAAATAGTGAAAATTATTTTTAATTTTCAATTTTTATATCTTAGATTTTTAGGGTTTTCTTGACCATTGATGATCAAGGTGACCATCAACAATTAGGGTGACCATCGATGATCGATTCTAGGGAAAACCTTGATCGTCAATGGTTAGGGGCCCCCACCCTTTTTTTTAAATTCTTAATGCACTCCACCTAGGTGATGACCTTTTGGGAGATCACCTAATCTCCACCTAATTAGAATTGAAACTTTTAAAGCTTACCCTTCTCTAATTGACCTATTTTACCACATCCACCTTGACATTGGCCATTTTAACCCAAACATTCACATGTTTATAATGACCTTACCTTGATTATTTACCCACACTGACCAACCTTGCCATGTTAAAATTTTTCAATTTTCACCACCTCATGTACACCTTAAACATTTGTGTTATTTTGTGGGAGCACTTCCTACCCTAGATACCCACATCCAATACCGACCCTATCTAGATGACTTGATAGGAATGACCCAAATAGCTATGACCAATGTTGTGGACTAGTTACCCTATCATACATCTCCCTAGAACTCGACCTTATTTTTATCAACATTTTCAACTTTAGTCTCTATATGATCTTGATTATTTCACTTTATCATAGTTTTTGTGCAAGTTTGCATTTCAAACACCCAACCCTTTTGTGTTACTCACCTTGTGACTACCTATTTATTATTTATCAAAGATTGACTTGATTTTGTTTTCACTATATCAACTCTTGGTTTGAGGGAGAACACCTCCTCCTATACTCAAGGTAATCAGACCATGACCAACAATTAATTAATTTTTTTTTGTAGCTTGTTATTTCAAAGCTGCATAATAAAAAAGGGAAAAATGTAGACACTCAAAATCTACACAATTTTAGTTATCAAGATGTCTAAAATTCCTACCCGACTTTGAGGCTAGTTGACCACCTAGTTAACTTAGCTCATTTATTAATTTACTAACTTAAATTTTTTAATTCACCCCTTTTTAGGCATGACCATTGATGGTTAGGTCTCCAAGCCTACTTTAAAAGCATTATCAAATATATGAGATAAACATGAAACATTTAGTTTAAAGCATCATAAATGATAACTTTATCCTCCATCACAATTAACAACTTCCTCCTATGCATTTAGTAACTTCATCCTATAAAAGGAGAGAAGTAGGAGAATAAAGGGATCTATAAATCTAGTAATCCACATCTAAGCTATCTTGCATATAAGTATACAGTGTCCCTCCAACAAGTAAGAGACATCAATAGAAACCTAAACCTTTGTTAGAATAACTTTAAAAGGCCAAAGTACTATCACTCTAGCCAAATTTATTTAGCCTTTCACCATCAAGTTACAAGTATCTCATGCTTGTTTATTTGATTTGTTTCATTTCTAACCTCCCTGCCCTATCAAAATCATCAGTATCTTACTTTCTATCCCTGAGATATGTAACATAACTCTATTTTCCCAATTACCCAATCTACAATCCTTTTTTTGATCATTTATAGAATCACATAGGTAACCATCAATGGTTAGCTCAACTATTGATGGTCACCTCAACCATTGACGGTCACCCAACCACTGATGGTTAGCCCAACCACTAACGGTTCATCCAACCATCAATGATTACTGTGGTAGAAAATAACAATTTATTTTCACCCCTTAACCCTAGCCAAACCTTATTTTATATGTTCTTTCCTATTCATAGAGACTTTTTAAATTTTATGAACCTAACCCCAACTATCTTAACATGAGTATTGACCCACTTTTTCTATTGTAGTCTTTTTTCTTTAACAATTAATTTACTTTCATCTCATCTTACATGCATTTATTTTCTAGTTATTGAATACAAGTATTATTTATTTTCATATATATCAACTTAATTATTATAAATAGTGGATTGATAGCCTCCTAACAAGCATACACTTCTTGGATCTAGCTCACACTAGGTAGTCCACTCAACCATCCATCTAACAACCTCTTTTCTAGTGTTTTTCTTATTTGTAGGTTATTCATTTTGAGCCAAAGAGGATTTATCATAATCACCTAGATCACATGTGCACTTTATCATGTATCCCTTTACACACCCTATTACTAGTTTCATTACTTACTTCTAAATTAATAAATGAGAAAAAATTAATTTGAAACATCTAACTTAGGTGTCTTGATTTTTGTCTTACTTAATAAGCTTTCCATCCACATAGGAATAGGAAGAGTTATTCATAACCTAAAATGAGTATTCTTATTTAGTCTATTTATTGTAATGTTTGCCTCCTTTTTTAATTGAATCGTGAAGACAATTTTGGCTTGCACCAAATATTGCTCATTATCATTCCATCAATTATATTATTTGGCTTGACATTGGTATCAGAGTAGGAATTTTAATTACTACTTATAGACTTATGAATATGCATTTCAATCTATAATAAGGTATTTTGTTTCTGATAGAAATTTTGGTCATTCTTGCTATTAAGGCATAATTATCAACTATTTCTAACATTGTGTCTACTTTTCTATATTTTTTTGACCTACATACTTCACTATCAGTCAATTCTTTGGAAACATACTACCTTATTCTGGATTATTATGGCTATGTGCTAGTTTTCATACCATTCAACTATTTATAGATTATTTTCTAACCTACATAAGGTTGTTTTTATAGTGAATAATTGTAAAGGAACATTCCTTAGTTCTTTTGTCTATTTGTGTTGCATTCTAGAGGTGTGCATACCACCTAGTGATTGAGGCATGTTGAGTGACTTGGAAATGGATTATTTTATTCAAAGATTGGATGTTTATTTTGGTTAGTGAATTTCATTTTACTACAAACTAACAAATAAGGTATCTACTTTATGTATGTGGTAGTTTAAACTTTATGTGGCATCAATCTCTCCTAGAGGTGCATAGAAATCTCAAAGAAATCTCAAGCATAAAGTATTGAACTATCAAACAAAGTATATATATTTAAAATATTATAAATCAAGTCAAATAATTTGGAGAGGTACATATTTTTTTATTTAAAAATTAAACATTCATTTTCTTTTAAGTGCTTAATTTCAAATTTTGGAAAACATTTAAAATTTGAAAGCATTTAAAAATTTGAGAAATTTTTAATTACCTTGAGAATGCTACTCTAAGTAAATTTAGATAAAAACAACCAAATAATACAATTCAAAGAGAAATAAGGAGCGGTACTCTTTTATCCATTTGTGTATTTCAAAAAATGTAAATCCAAAAATTAAGAAAAAATGAGTATATTGATGTATGAGGTTTTCTTTTTAAGTCAGTGTTAATGACAAAATGAATCCTTTTCAATAAATTTATATATATAGAAAATGGGACCATTTTAGAGTGATAAGGAACTAATTGGGGTTAAATAAAAACTTGAAACCTCCAAAAACTCAAACAAAAACTCAAAACCATGCATTCTATCAAATCCATTGTTAGCACTACCTTAACTAGCAAAGATAGTTTACTCGACTGGTCTCAGTAAGTGGAGAACACACTCATATTAAATGATATATGGTTCAATATTTTGATGGGGAAAAATAACTAGCTGAATCAATAGGGAATGCAAATGACACTCAAGCATGGAAGCAAAAAAATAGAAGGCTTTGGCCTTGATGAGGGCATCAGTGGATGGAGATGTGTTTCATCATATACAGGGGTATACTACACCATGTCAAGCATATCATAAACTTAAGAACCTATATGACTCCCATTTAGAGTTGGAATTCATTTAGTTGTAGTTGCAATTGTTCAACCTAGAGTTGAAAGATGGTGATGCGATGAGATTGGCTTCAAAGATACGTGCTATCAAACATGATGTTGAATTAGTAGGTGTCAAAATTGAAATATACATGACTACATTCATAAATTCCCTTCTTATTAACTATTCAACCTATTTTGAGTCTCTATAGGCAAGTAATCAGTTGAAGACTCACATTTGATCAGTTGGTTGAAAAGATGACAGAAATAGAAAAGGCATTTGGAAGAAAAATAGAAACCACAATAGGTGAAAGTGTGTAATATTTCAAAACAAATTATTACAAACCATTGAATAAGGCCACATCTTCAAAAAATTAAGGAAATAATAAGTACAATGGAAAAGGTGGCAAAAATAAAAATCATGGTGGTCAAAATCAAAAATTAAATAATAAACATAACCTCTATTATGAACATTGTGAAAAAAAAGGTAGCCATGAGACTCATGAATGTAGGAATCCATGGGAGAAAATTTAATCATACCATGAAAAAGAGGGAAATTCAAAAAAATAGTCAAAAGAGTCAAATTCAACCTAATTCACTAGTGAATGCATGGTTTCTCATATAGGTGATGAAATAAACAATGTCTCGATCCATTCCTCATGGTTTGATGCTTGGGTACTATCACCACTCAACATATTAATTTTATAAAATACTTATTTGAGGAGTAAAATGAAGAAATTTTTGGCTTAGTATACCTCATAGATAGATCATTTCTATAACCAAAGGGAAGAGGTACAATTCAACTCAAGTGTCCAGGGCTTCTAGACTACAAACTTGAGAGTGTTCTCTACCTTCCTTAATTGAAATGAATCTTGTTTTCCCTTGTGATCATAAGTCAACAAGGCCATTCTATTCTATTAGAAAATGGTGATGTCAAAATCAAGAGAAAAAGTGATAATGTAGTCATCTTGACTGGATATGAAGAAGGGAAATTACTCAAATTGAAGTGTGAGCCATCAAATTCAAGGAATTATGATAATATTTTGGAAGATGAAATGTCTCTAAAAATGTTGTGGCATGCTTGATTTGAGCACACCAACTATAATCACATTCATGTATTGTAAAATAATAGTGTTTTTTGCATGTCTAAATTACCCACAAAATCAGATGAGAAGTGTGAAGTTTGCATCTTGGCTAAACATGCAAGAGAACCATTTTTGAAGTCATAGTGGAAAGCAAACAAAAAAATTAAAACTTGTTCATTCAAACTTGTGTTCTCTTCTAGTTCTCTCTATTGGTGGTCATAATTACTTTATGGTATTCATTGATCACTACATCAAGATGACATGGGTATGATTTCTAAAAAAAAATCATAAGCCTTCAATATTTTCAAAAAGTTTTGAACAATGATTGAAAATTAAGCACAAACTTGCATCAAGACACTCATGATAGATAATGGTGGTGAATTCACATTAAATAAGTTTGAATCCTATCTCGAGTAAAATGGGATAAAAAACCACCTCATATATCCTCACACTCCACAATAAAATGGAGAAATTGAAACAATGAATAGAACTATGATGAATATGGTTCATGTAATGTTGTATTTCAAAGGGGTAAATTTATACTTTTGGGCTGAAGTGGATAAAAAAATAGTATAAATTCACAATAGATTACCATCAACATCTCTTAAATCAAAGACTTCGTATGAGATGTGGTGTGGTTACCTCCCTTCAGTGCAACATATTTGGATTTTTAGATCCACTTGTTATGCATTGATTCCAAAGGAAAAGAGAAAAAATTGGACCACAAGAGTAAAAAATGCATCCATTTGGGATATTTTGATTCCTCTAAGGAATTTAGGATATATGATGAGAAAAAGAAGAAGTTTATGGTCTCAAGATAATTGTCTTTTATGAAACTACAAAGGACAAAGTGTATATTGATCGACAATTGAGTCAACTAAATAATATACAAAGTTTGATGTCTATAAAGAGAGTCATTTGAATGTTATAGACAATGAGTAGTGGACACAAAGTTATGAATATATTTAATTTCTATTGTCTCCCATACATGAGATTGAAACTCCTCCTAAAGGAGAGAGTAAAAAAATCATCAGATATTGAATAGGGGCTAGTAGAACAAAGGGTAGATAATGAAGGAACTTCAGAGGATGAACTTGAAGCACCTACAACATAGAAAAAGATGCATAAGTGGGTCACTCAAACACTGAAAGATGTGAGTCCTGATGAATTTTGGAAAATATGCACTCTAAGTGCACATGCCACCTCATCTCAACCAAACAAGTCTATTGATAAAATTTAGGACATGATTGGAAAATTCACATTGGATGATTCTCAAGAGGAACTCAATGTTGCATTTGATTTAGAGCCAACAACTTTAAAACAAGCTAAGAATCTTGACTATTGGAGAAAATTAATGAAAGATGAGTATAATTCATTGGTGAAAAATGGGACTTGGAATTTGGTTGATCCACAATATGGTTACAAACCGATTAACTGTAAGTGGGTCTATCACAATAAATACAAGGCATATGGCTCACTTGAAAAGCACAAATCAAGGCTTGTCATAAATATGTATGCTCAAAAGAAAGGAACTGACTATAATGAAACCTTTACACCTATATCAAAATGGAATACCATTCAAACCATGTTGGATTTGGTAGATCAAAATGGATGGAAAGTTTACCAAATGGATGTCAAAACTACATTTCTAAATAAAGACCTTAAGGAAAATATGTACATGACACAACCTAACTATTTTGTAGTAAAGGGATAATATCACAAGGTGTGCAAATTGGAAAAATATCTATATGGTTTGAAACAAGCCCCTTAAGTATGGTATGAAAAGCTAGCTGAGCACCTCATGAACATGAACTTAAAACATTTTGAGTTTGAAGATGCAACTCTTTTTGTCAAAATAGTTGACAAATTAGTTTTATTTATGGTGGTGTATGTTGATGATTTTCTCATTAGAAGGAATAATTAATGATACACTATAAAATTTAAATTAGAGTTGATGAAAAGCTTTAAAATTACTGATTTGGGTTATCTTCATTATTATTTGGGTATTGAAGTAATTCAAAAACCAAATTATTTCTTTATCACTCAACATAAGTACATTGGTGACATTATGAGAAAGTTCAAAATGGAAGATTGTAAGCCTCTCAACACACCCATGGAATAGAATCCCAAATTGACATCTAAAGATTCAACAGATTTTGTTGATGCCGCTAAATATAGATAACTCATTGGAAGTCTGATTTATGTGACTACCACTTGACCATATATATCACATGAAATTGGTGTCCTCCCAAGATTCATGAAACAACCTAGGGAGAGTCATTGGGTATCATAAAAAGGGTCCTTAGATATCTCAAAGGCACACAACACTTTAGGATCAACTACTCTACAGTAAGAGACTTCAAATTAGTTGGGTATTCAGATTTTGATTATGGTGGTGATCATGAAGATGGAAAGTCCACCTCAGGTTTTATAAAGAATTTGGGAACCATATTTATTATTTATAAATCTATGAAGTAATCAATATTGGTAATTTCTTTAGTAGAAGTAGAATATATGGCCACTGCAAAGGCAATTAGAGAGATATTGTTGCTCAAAAGGGTTCATTTAGATTTATAGGAGCAACAAGTTTCATCAACACCTCTCATGTTTGAAAACACTTCTAAAATACATATGGCAAATAATCCTTCATGACTAAATAAATCACATCAATACCAAATTTCATTTGATTCAACACTATGTGAAAGATGGTAGTGCCAAGTTGCAACATTCCCCAACAATAGAGAAACTAGTAGACATCCTGATAAAAGTGCTTGGATGAGAAAAAATTGAAAAGTTTAGAGGAATTATTGGTCTAACAAAGACCCCTATAGATTAAGGGGGAATGTAATAATATTGTACATATTGATTGTTAATCCTAGGTGTCTAGTTTAGATGTCTTGATTTTTTTATTATTCGATTAAGCTTTTCATTCCCATAAGAATAAGAAGAGTCACTGGGAATGTGAAATGAATATTCTTGTTTAGTCTATTTATTTTAATGTTTTCTTATTTTTTTAATTAAATCATGAAGACAATTTTGGCTTACACCAACTATTGCTCATTATCATTTCATCAATTATCTTATCCGACCTAACACCCACTACTCTATGCAAGAGTGTGATCATATCATTGATTTCATTCATGAATTTAAATATAAAAATATTATTAGGAATAATTGTTGATGTGTGCCTTGGATTTTAAAACAATTACTTGTTGAACCATTTAGAACAGGAACTAGTGTTAGAATCCCAAAATTATTGAGCAGATGTGAGATTCAAATTAAAAAATGCTTGCATGTCAGGTAGTTACAGTAGATGATAAATATGATATGGACCTAAGTATAATATATACTCACCATTTGGACTATCAAATTATATTTTTTATAGATCTTAGTGCTTAACCATTATTAGCACTAGTTTTGGACATTGTGCTGAATTAGAAAATACAACTACTTAAGCCAAACAACTACTTGAGCCAATCCACTATCATGGATGTTTTATCCATAATCTATTTTATGTAACCCAATAATTATATTAAAAATTATTCCATTTTGACATGTCTTAGATTAGTATCTATTATTTATTCAACATTTGAATTTAGGTAATAGGGTGGAACAACCCCTTGAAATTAATACTTCATATCTATGTCTTCTTCCAATTAGAGACTCTTTTTGGGAAGGGTCTTCTTCAAAGTGATTTTATTGGGAGTATCCTTTATTAGGGTCCTAAATGTTTAAATATAATGAAAATTATCTACCTGTGAGAAAAAATAGACTCTAAATTATCCTTGTGAAGAAAGATGAAAATTTGGCCTTTTTTAGGCAAGGCACATATTTTAGGGCATGCACATGCAGAAGGTAGAATCTAAGAGTGTGTTTTATATATGGATGGAGTTTGATAATATGCCTGATAGGTTATCAATTTATGAGATGTACATAGATAGTTATCAGAGTTTGATGAGGTGTTTGACAAGGTATTAGATCTTGATAGGTGTTTAGGTAGGCTTTAGAATCTGATGGCATGATCAATAGGTGGTTGGAGTATAATGATCGTTCAAAAAAGCCCTGAGGTCTAATGAATTTTTGGGTAACCTTTAGAATATGATGGCATGTTGAACAAAAGGTTAGAATTTAGATGATGTTTGGATGATCAATAACCTAGACAGGCTACATAGTGGAAAATTGAATCCTAAAAAGTGATTTGGGGATGTTTTTGAAAGAAATATTCAAGGAAGTTGATCAAATATTGAGGAAATCCTAAAAATATCAATGCCAAATCAAACACCTACAAACCCTAGCTTTCATTAATGTTAAAAAGTTAGAATGAAGAGTTTTGTAGTTCTAAAGATCACAAGAAGGCAATACTATAAGTGAGGGTATATAAAAATGGTTTGTAAATGATGGAAATAAATGGATTTAATAATAGGTTTTACAACCCTCACATGTGCAAATAAAAATTGTGAGTTAATGAAAAAAACTTAGGTTACATGAGTTAGCACCAGGATCCATAGGAGGATGTTAATATCTAAGGAGTGCATATATAAAAGGTGAGTCTAGTATGGTACTTATAATAATGTTGAGTTTCATAGGATACTCAGGCAAGGATTAGGGTTTGATTATATGCTTAGAAAGGATTGAGGTTTCAAGATGTGCATAGATAAAGATCAAGTTCCAAGGTATGCCCAAGCATACATTAGAATTTAAGGTGTGGCTAGACACATGTTAGAATTTTATAACTTGATATATAACAATTATAAATTTGGGGTGTGTTTAATAGGTGTTCAAAATTTGACAATGTTAAGGACTTAGCCAATTTTGCATTTCTTCTATTTGGTTTTCAAAATTTTAACCAATTTTTGATTTTTGACAATGAATTCTTTAGACATGACATTTTGACTTGTGGATGATAACTTTGACCATATTTGACTTAAATTGACCATTTACAATCCAAGGTCTTAACATTCATATCTTTTTAATCTCCATTCAAAAACTAGGATAAAAATTCAAACCAAAGTCTAAATGACTTTGATTAATATCATCATAACCTAAGTCCAAAGGAATTACAATCTCTTGCCATGGTTAAGTCTTAATGAATTAAAAATATAATTCCATGGCCATGTTTTGAATTTCCTTAAAAATGTTTCCATAGTCTAAATCTTTGGACTTCAATATAACTACTCCAGATCTTCATAAAATAGTTTACAGGTCTAGGTGACCTTCAACAATAGTTTAAAACTTATTTATGCCAGAAATTTAACCTTGTAATAGGATTGATCATACTTCAATCTCAATATGAGTCAGAACTTCCAATGTTCCTCTCATCAAATAATGCCATATTAATTTAGAAAAAAGTAACATAAAACATACAAAGATTACATGAAACAATAATTCAACCACACCAAGCAAACAATCAATTTCATAGTGCATTATGAAGAAAATACAAGATGAGGTCTAACCACAAGAATAATGAAATAGGTGGTAGGGTAAAATATGTGGATATGATTCATACTTTATCATATTCATATAATTTTATGCCTTACACTCAAATTTGAATGAGGTATTTTAATTTACAACATAGCTCATACCAAGTAATAACTGTAATAATACAAAATAGCACCAATAATACATGTACAATATATCTCAGAATAAATCAATTATAATAAATAAATTTGATAAAATGATATGTTTGAAACAATATAATTTAAATGTAAAACTGATGCAAATATCTTAAAATCATTATTTCATTAGAATAATCCTCAAATATTAATAGTATTAGATTTATATGGTCATGACAATCATAACATGAGTGACAATAATATTTTCAAACTCTTTGATATTGCTCTTAATCCCCTCTTCAATACAAGGTTAGGATATTCTCCTTTCAAATCTTAAAAGATGGTTTCTACCAAGAAAAATGAAAATATTTCTTTATTGCTCAATTTGAACCCTCTTAAAATAATAAAAAGGAATCTTTCCAAACTATAAATAATACAATAACAACTAATACTTCCAAAAAATAATCATCCCCAACCCAAAGTGGGAGCATCTAAATTAGATAACAAACTTCCATCCCAACCTCCATTCAGTATCTGGGAAATTAATAAGTTGTTATCTCAAGCCCAGACCATACATCTACAATAATACCCATCTGTCATGGTATAATCCTAACAATTTTTTTTGGTTTCACATCGATATTGGTTACTCTCATAAAATTTATCATGCACTTCAAATAATTATGGTTACTACCATCTTGGGAGAAAAAATCAATCATGATGCTATCACCAAAAAGCACCATAAAAAACACATTAAAGAATCTAAAAATGGAACCTACAATCCCAAATCTACAAATAAAAAACCTAAAAATTCATCTCAATCATCAGATCCCAACACACAACATTGTAATGATTTTTATTATGTTATTGATACTAATTATGATCATTATTAAACTAATTCAAATTTTTTGAATGCTAGCCAAGATTAATTACCATTATAATCTTTCTCACAAAGATATTTTCACCAAACCTAAGAACCCTTCTCTCAAAGATTAACTTCTTAATGTTACTACTACCACAACTGCATCATTTTTAAACCCAAAATCTAGTGATGAGCATACTCCAACTTCAGAGCCTCAACTTAGTGCTTCCAATCCTTATACTACCATTCCTCCTAAAATCACCATTTCTAATTAATTTAAACCTCATTATGGATCCACCCCTAAATCACAATGTAATTTCATAGATAAAATTAATTCTGTGCTTTAAAAAATCCATCTAATGGAACTCATGAGAACATCATCTTATCATCAAAAGTTCCTCATGCAACAATTTCAAGACATTGGAGAATCCCCATCTAGAGAAACTGAACTACCTACACAAACCTATTAAGGTTCTACACCTCCATAATTCCATGTTATTGATACCATTTCTTAACCTTCTTCCTCTATGAAACTCTCCATGGATTTTCCTAATAAATAAATGATTTATGATGAAATCCTCTTTCAAGTTGATCTACCCCTCATTAATATTGTCATCAATAATACCTTAATAAGAAAAGTCTTGGTGGATGAAAGTTCATGCATTAATATAACTTCCCTTAGGTTAATCCAACAACTTGGGTATTCAAATTATGATCTTAAGAAAACATTAATAACCTACCATGGATTTGAAAAAACCAATCAAAATACTCTTGGTTGCATTTGGATCCCTCTCACTATTGGGCCTGAAATAATATGCACCAATTTGATGGTATTAGATCTTACACTATCTTATAATATTATTCTATGCCCCTATTGGACTCATTTCATGAGATCTATCACATCTTCAAATAACTAATGTATTAAATTTAATCATAAGGGAAAATATTATAAACATGAAACAAATCCAAACCCATGGGGTCTCAAACTACCTAATCCTAAAACATAGTATCACATTACCACTATCCCTCATATCAATATTCCCCTTATTCATGAGTATGTCAACATGTATTTTGATCTAAAAGATACTATTGTATAATCTAATGATGATAAACCCAATTAATTACAAACTATTTGTATTATCACTAAACTACCTCATTACATAGTGAAATGGATTCCTCCCTCTCTCTTACCATGAGATCAAACCATTCCTTGAATTGATGATGACACTAAAATTACCCCCCTGTAATGCTAATGAATATTCTTACATAAAATATGATAGTCTATGCAATGATTTTGGGTAGCCAAACTATTTCAGAATCATCTATCTTTATCCCTTTGCACTTTTAGTAACATTGGTGTATCAACCAAGGATACTCACATTGAAACTTCTCAACAAACTATGCATAATTTTAATAACTCTCCATGATATGATGATGAATATATAATCATCTAATCCCAATCATGACACTTGTATTCCATTCATTATTATAAAATACTTGATAAAATGCATGCTTTTAACCAAGATGTTCATTTGGTTTGTATCTCTTTTGATTCTAGTCATGATGAGAATGATCTAGAACATAAAGGTTATGTTCATCCTATCAACCCACCATTGGAAAATACTTTATGGGTTGTCTAAAAACTTTGTAATTTTTTCAACATACCTAATGATATCAACCAACCCAATACTCTTTAAAAAATTCCAACACTATTAACACTATCGACCAATTTAGCATGTCCCCTTGAAGATACAAAAATCATAGTCTCTAAACCTAAATAATCTACAAAAGTTATTATAGAAGAATTAATTAAAGTTACCATCATCATGCATGAGGAAACTTTAACATGGATCTAAGTTCCTTTGAGGAGCTAGGGTAGGATGTGTCTTAGATGACCCTTACATAAAAATAATTCCTTTAGAATTTTGATTAAAATTTGAAGTCAAAAATAAGATGGTTGAATATGAAGCTTTCATTATTGGGATTAAAACAATAATAGATAGATATATATCCATTAACTACATGCTTTATGATATTCACAACTTATAGTTGTCAAATCATTGGCACATATCAATGCAAAAGCGAACATATTATTGGATACCATCAAATCTCCTCCATTCTTGCCAAAGAGTTTATGTCTTTTTAAATTGAAGCAAATCCTAAGAGTGAAAAATTAGATCACAGAATCTATTGCTTTTTCAACCTCTCTTTTTTCATCCTCATCAATAAATTCATTATTTATATCTCCTCATCTACATGAGGAAATTTCCATAGCCATTAATAACTAAGGAGGATTCTCTTATTTGACACATCAAAGTAGTCACAAATCAACAAATCTCATGGTATAAATATATAATCCAATTTTTTCAACATCATACTCAACCTCTTGAGGTTGATTCTCATGAATATAATAGATTTTGTAAGCAAGCTTGAAAATTTGTTTATAGAAAAAACATCCTATATTATCAAAATATAGAAGGTACCCTAATCTATTATGTCACTAAAAAAGAAGTACCTTACATTCTTAAGCAAGCACATGGGATGATTTGTAGTGGACATTCTACAACAAGTAAATGTCAATGGATGGGATACTACTATCTTACTTTCAAAAAAATATACCATCACTTTCTCCAAGAAGTGTAATCCTTGTTAACTCCATGATGACCTGATCCAATCTCCTCAAGCTAAGATTTAAATAGTTGAATCTCCTTGGCCATTATCTATGAAAAGATTATATCTCATTAGAAAATTTCTTAGGTTACAACATGGACACTTCTTCATCACCACTATAGAATAATGCACCTTGTTAATGTCACTAGTATAAATATATCAAAATTCATCCTCAATAAAATCATATATCATTTTGGGATTCACCACACTATCATATATAACAATGCCAAGAATTTAAAAAATGAATATATGAAGCAATTTTGTGTGAAGTTCAAAAATGCATAATTTTTTGACACCCTATCACCCTTAGTGTAATGGCCAAGTAGAAGCTAACAAAAAAATCCTTAATGATATCTTATAAAAGACTATTAGGGATTCTCATTTGGATTGGCATCTCAAGATATACCCCACACTTTGGTCCTACCATACTAGTATCCATACTACCACTAGGGAAGATCCTTCCTCTTTAGTTTATGGCTTTAAATCCATATTACCATTATAAGTAGAGTTAACCTCTTTGCACATCTATCTTCATGGAATTATTCTTGATGAATAGCTTCATGAAGCTACCTTCATGCCTTAGACCTAATTGATTATTTTTGTATGAATACCTTATAGCATAATCATTAGTACAAAACCCAAATAAATAAACAACACAACAAGAAAGTCAAAGTTCATACTTTTAATATATGAGACCCAATGTTAAAGTTATATTACACCCACAATAAGAGGGAAAGTACACCCAAAATTGGTGGGGTCCCTACTTAGTTAAAGACATACTTGGACTTAGTACTTAAATATTACAAACAAATGAAGGATATATTTTCAAATAATTGACTAATGCCTAATTTTTGAAGAAGTATTTTACTTAAATTATGTTATTCGTAGTTTCATTTTATGTATGTTTTTCCTTTTTTGTATATTTAACTTGTATGCTTATTGTTAGTTTTATATATTATATTTGAGATAACATTTATTTCAAGTCTTATTTTGAATCTTTTATTGCAGTCTAGCACTCTATCTACACACCTATGGGTTTCCTTTCACATTATCCCTAGTATACATCTTTGGTCCTTAAGTCTTTTATCTATTATATACATCTTGGTTTTTAAGTTTGTGGGATGCATTATAACAACTAAGGAATAAACTAGGTCTTCCTCACAAATGCTTGTTCTTTTTATAGTCTCCATTATTTTCACTACACATACCCTTTAGTGTTTACTATATACACATAATATTTTCAAAATTTTATCAATTATCAATGCTCTTTATCTTTCAAGAACCCATCGAATCTCAATCTTTCTGAGTGGACACCTTAAGGGGTACACCAATAAAGGGGTGGGTAGACCATTGGTGCATCAAAATATTGTTTTCCCTTTTACCACTTGTTATTTACACACTTGTCTCTTGAAAACCATTCCCCCAAGCTTGTTCTTCTCTCTTGCACACTCTTTTAGTCTTTTATCACCTTTAGTAGCCTTTTTTCTAACCTAAAACTCCTTTTGATAGTTTACATGACTAGGTCAATTAGGTCGACCTTGTACTCTTATTGGTGAAACTCGCTAAGGGTCTAGGTTAGCTCTTGGTCAACCTAGCCCATGACCTAGTGAGTTTTTGTCAATAATGATAATAGGTTGACTAGGCGACCGCATTGGCCGAAACTTTTGAAAGGGCTTAGGGTTAAATATTTATATTTATACACAATCATTTCACCATTATTTAGAGAAGATAAGAAGTAAGAACTATTGTGCATCTACTTATCCACCATTATACTTGAGGAGCAAGCTTAGGACTTCATACTTTCTTTGAAGATACAGATCTTATCTTGTGGAGAAGTCTTTTGGATGCATTGATAGGTTGTGTAGCCTAGAGATAATTTATATTTGTCATCTTTACATACCAAAATATCCTCTTAAAAATTATCTTGGCCAAGGGAAAGATTGAGGCTTAGTAGGTTCATCTTGAAAGGTAAGTATTCCTAGCTTTGTTCTTCCTTTGTAAGAGTAGATAAATATGCCTTTGTACTTCTCTTCCATGCATTAGGATTTTAAATACATTGATGTGAGTATATGTCTTCTATGCATGTTTAATTTTTTTGTTTATTACCCCTAATTTATACCACAAATTTTAGTGAGCACTAGATTATATTTCTTTGATTTACTTGTTATTAGTATAGTGAATATGAAAACATAGGACTTAATTTGGGTTATTTCATGGTTTTGCTTGACTAGAGGCTTTGGAACCCTCCCCAGTGATATTATTGTGTAATATATCCCCTAATTGAGTCTAATATATATATTATTGGTCATGTTCTTGATTATCTAATGTATCCCTAATCATAAGTGTAAGTAGGATCTATCTTATCCAAGCTAGGATTGATTTATAGATATGGTGCATTTTTGATTACATAAATTCTAGTCAACTTGATGTGAATATAACCCTTATAGGTTTTATTTCATGCCTTTAATTTCTTTAATTTTATTATTTTTATATATTTATGATATTAGGTTGACAAGGCTAGTATAGTTTGTAACTTCTATGCATAGGTTTAACACATAGTTACATCAAAATGACTATGTTATTTTTGTGTAGGTCTTCATCAAATACAGGTTACTAGATTAAATATGTAGACATATTACTTTTATGTACTTATAGATATCATACTACATCAAATAGGTTGACTTAGTCTCCTATTCAACTCCAAAATAGTAAACTAGGTTTAACAAGTCGACTAAGCATTTCAGATAACTTTTAGATAAAAAAATAGGTTGACGAAGTTGATATAGTCATCTTAATAGGATTAAAAAAATAGGGAATTATAGAAATAGGTTGACTCAATCAACACAGTTGGTAGAACTTAAAAGCAATATTTAGGGCACTTTAATAGAAATCTCACAGTCCTCAACATCTTCTACCCCACCAAGGTCTCTCTCTCTCTCTCTCTCTCTCTCTCTCTCTCTCTCTCTCTCTCTCTCTTTCAATTTATTTATTGCAGTTTTATTTTGCAAAGTTTAAAGTATTCAAAACTACAATCATATAGTAAACTAGGTCAACCTGGTCGACCTAGTTCTGTATTCTATCTTCTATTTGAAAGACTAGGTTGACCTGGTCAACTTAATTCTTAAGGAATCTTACTTATGCACTATAGTAGTGACCCTATAGATTCTATTATATAATGTTTGCATACAGTGCCATCTAAACTAACTCTATACTATGTTTAAAATTAGTAATTAACAACTATATGCTAGTAATTACTTCACACTTTCACTTTCAATTATTTGCATGCTTAGAGTAGATCACATAGTCTAATTAGGTGTTTTTTAAATATACCATTTAGTTTCACTATTTATTTATTTATTGTATACACTACCAAATCACATAATTACAAGATGCATTTAAATATTTCTCTACCTAAAGCCTACCTACTTGGATTTCATCACCAAGGGGGAAACCGACTTGGTTTTTTGGCCAAGTATAAACACATGGTTAAGGGTATATATTGGAAAAGTAGTTGACAACCTTATCATTTTGGGATTGTGAAGTGGGAGGGTAGGCCCCAAAACTAAACTAGTACCATTACCAACATATATCCCTTTAAGCCTAAACATCTTGAAACCATCTATAAATTGCTTTTTAGTTCCTTACTTTAAGCCAAATTCCCTATCACACTTAAAATAAAATCTTACAATAATATAAAAACATTCAAGATGCCCACTTAGTTATAATTTACTTCTCAATTAACTATTTATCTCTACTCATTATATGTTTTATTTCAAAAACTTGCATTGGCTAGAGTTGGTGCAAGGTTTTATGTTGTTTGACTCAATTAGATCATTCTCATTGACCCAATTAATTGTGCATTTTCTTACCTTTCTTTATTTTAAATTATATTGTAATTTTCCCCCTATTTTCAATACACTATCATTCTATTCAACATAGTCTCTTACAAATTATCTATTTCTCTTATCTATAGTACTAAGTCAACCTGGTCAACCTAGTACTCCTTTCTACCTCGTAGGTTACAGTACTATGTTGACCTTGTTGACTCTGTATCCTTATCAAGATGTTCTCTATCTCAAGTTATATTACTAAGGCAACCTTGTCAACTTCATATCCTTGTCAGACTAATTTTCATTCCCTATTTTTAATACTAGGTTAACCCAATCAAATCCATATTCTTATCTACATTTTATATCTCCTTGCTTTGCATCAAATTTTCCTTACCTGATCTCTCTCTTTCATCATAAACTTACCATTTGAAGATAACATTGAGTTGAATTCAATAGATATGATGAGTCTTACCAAACCTAATAGGTTCTCCCATAAGCAATTTGTGGCTCCTATCCTATATGAAAGTAATGTTCATATATCTAATCATACTATAAACTATGGGACCCTTTCTCATTCCTTTTCACTTTAAAATCCTCTCTTCTCATTTAAATATCAACCCAAATTAGAGTATACCCTAGAAATTCTCTCCTTCATCAATGAGTTTCCTCAACATTGAGGAAAGGATCCTTCAACTATTTACCATCTCATGATAAGTGGTCAAGTCAAGGAACCCAACTCACCTTCTTCCATGTTTTCACATGGATTTAGGGACACTAACTTCTTTTCTTCCCAACCTCTTCCTTCTATTTTGACCCCTTTTCATACTATGAATTCTTCTTCTTCTTTGATTTGCTCTACCTCCATGTCTAGTATCTCTATTAACATGGTGGGTTCTACATCAAGTGGGCCTCTTCCAAGACCCACTCTTCTAAATTTTTCCACTAGTTCATCATTTGATACCCATGGTAATCATGCATCTAATGCTACTTCTTATCATCCCTCTACCATTCCATCATTTACCACACAAGCAAATTATGCCACTAGTGTCTCACTTATTAATAGATCTTCTCAATCTCCTACTCACACTCATAGTGGTACCCAAGCCATTACTCCCAATTCTAATACTTCAAATAATGCTAATACTATAACTCAAAACCATCAAGTCCTATTAAAAAATCTTAATCAAATGAATGCTTTTAAAGCTAAAAATTCAAATCAAATGATGCAAATTCAAAATCACCTTATCCATCTTCAAATCAACCCTCAAAAGATGCCACAGGGTAAATATAATCAAAATGTTCCCCCACCTCCTCTTTAAGATTCCCATGGTAATATTATCCCTCAACCTCCTATTGTTAATAAGATAATCAAACATATTAAACATGAAACTTCTACACCTCAAATTGGTAATATTGATATAAGAGGTATCAACTCTACCATTTGTTACAATGGGTCAACTGATC